>OX940895.1:9123212-9728789 GCA_954871355.1 Cabera pusaria | reverse complement strand
TTTTAACCCCGACTGATCTATGTAATATAATCTTTTCATTAAAAGCATTCCAATGACTCTAAACACGACATTTAAAATCTGAGCTGTAAGTTGGTGAGAATTTGAGTATTCTGTAGAGTCCAGGAGATGTCCCAGCATCAGGTCAATGCTTCCATGTTCTTAAACTATCGTTGAAGAAGAAGATTTTCGAATTGATCAGACCTATGAAAGTTGATTAAAGCTCATAGTTTTATAACGATTGAACGAATTTTCATGAATCAAAGCTAAGAGTTCATCCGGTTGGGTGCTAAGATGCTACAGACAGACACACTGATACACACGTTAAACGTATAATACCTCATAGACCTATACCGTTAAACGTATAATACTCCATAGTAATACCCCTACTTTTTGCGTCGGGGAACGCCGTAAGGTTACGGCGGCAAATGTTCTCCTTGGTGGTAAGCTACTTTTCAACCGATTTACAAAAAGAAGGAAGTTCTCAATTCGTCTGTATGTTTCCTTTTTCTTCCTTTTTTTGTGTGTGTATGTTACGCGATTACTCCGTCAATTGTGAACCGATTCGAATTATTATTTTTGTAATCGGTAGGGTACGTTTTCTAGGTGGTCCCATTGTAATTTCATTGAGATGTGATAAGTATCTTCAGAGAAATGACGATAAACGTTTTAAACTTGCTACTGAAATTGACTCGCGGGGCATTGAAGTCAGTTGTTTTAGTTTCTATCTTAATCATCTTATCTTATATATCTTATTATCTTAATTATTGGTAGATTTAATGATCCCACGAAAACCGTATAATCATATCTTATATTCATATATCATATATTCATGAATGCACATAAAACTTTCATTGTAGGTATATAGCTAGGATTAGAAAAAACGACCCTCGGGTCAGAATCAGGGTAACTGTCCTTTACGCCAAAGGGCCGTCCAATATCACTACGTAAGTATTATAAAACAATGTCCATCACTGCGTCTGTCTGTCTGTTCACAATAATCTCAATAGCTTCTGAACGGATTATCATGCGGTTTTCACCAATAGCCAGAGTGTTTATGAAGAGGGTTTAGGTGCATAATTCGTTAAGGTTTTGTCTAAATTGGTTGACATATGACGATGATTGTTAAATTTGTTAATATTTTATATTCGATGCAACAAACTGATGCAAATTTTGTAGGCATATATGTTCTACCCGTGCGAAGCCGGGGTGGGCTGCTAGTATTGTATAAAATGTAGGTACATATTAAGATAATATAGGTGAATATGATATTTTCTTAGTATGTTTTAAGTATTAATATACTTTCTTATTTACTTTTTTAATTTTACTAGCTACGCCCGTGGCTTTGCTCGCGTTTAATCCTGGTTATAAACCTTCCTCTTGAATCATTCTATCTATTGCTGAAAACTGCATTAAAATCAGTTGCATAGTTTAAAAGATCTAAGCGTACAGACAGTCAGAGCGACTTTATTTTATACTATGATATCATTAAAAATCATTCATTTCAAATGCAGGAAGAAGTAAAACCTATTTATTTCACTTTAGTGATTGTATTAAAAACCAGAAATAAAAAAACGATTTTAAAATTTTGGAAATCTGGTGGTAAGCATGCCAAACCGTATAACAGTTGTATTAACAGCTCTCGGTGACGATATTAAAAATAAGTATTACTTAAATTCAAAATTTAAAACCACCGCCGACTGATCTATGTAGAATCTGTTCATTGAGACCATTCCAATGAGCCAAAACTCGACATCTTTGCTGTAAGTTAGTGAGGAGTTAAGTATTCTGCAGATTCCAGGAGATGCCTCAGCATTAGGTCAATGCTACCATGTTCTTACAATGTCACTAAAGTAAGAGGATACCGAATTTCGAATTGATCAGACTTATGAAAGTTGATTTCATAGCAACATAAACTAGAAAAAAAGGTCATAGCCTTAAAACGGCTGAACAGATTTTCATGAATCAAAGTTAAAAACACTCTCGATGAAGACACCTATCAAACAAAAAATACTAAATCAAAATCAGTTTATCCGTTTGGGCGCTACGATGCCACAGACAGACGCTTTTAAATGGTGTAAAAAGTACATATTTGATACTAGAAGTGTCCCGCGGCTTCGCCCGCGTTAAAGACTTCTTTTATTTACTTTAAACTTTTATTTTGTAAAAACCTTTCTATCATCAAAGAAGTATAAGTCAAATCGGTTCACCCATTTTCAAGTTATTGCGTGACTAAGGGAAATAGGGATTAATATTTATAAAAACCCGAAAAACCATTTGATTTTCAGACTTTTTTACCAACCCCTTGCAAAAATCCTGCAACACTCATACAGAAGTACTTAAGTAAATCTATAAGTTTTTATACTTCGGTGTAACATCCTCGAGATTTAAATTAACCATGTAGTCCGTCTTTCGTTGTATCGCATCGTCACACTGTTCAAAGCACATAAAAACATTGCTCATTCGTTTAATACTCATTCACCAGCCAATATTTCGACTGTGTTCTTTCATTTCGTATTTTGTGTGTAGCATCGTCCAGATGTCAGTCTGAAAGTAATTTTACAATTTTAATGTTTTAAAAGTATTTGCTATAAGTTTTATGAAGTGTTTGTTTCCCATACTTAAATATGGGTAAACGATTGTAAAGTTCTGATTGCGACGTTATCAGACGAAAATTTCGCCGGATTTTTAGGATGCGGAGAAAAATATACCACTCCGAGCAAAATCTACCTACACCGTCATTTAAAAACAAAAAAAATGTGTTGAAGTAAATAACTTATTGTCTTAACGTGGTAATACGTGATATTATCCCGACAATAAACAAAAATAATTCCTTAAAGTGGTGCAACGAGATATCATCCCGGAATTTATTTAATTCTTTCTTAATGTAGTAGTACAAGATGCTACTCAGAAAGTAACTACCGCCTGTGTCGCATATATCTACATGGGACTTATGAGATTCTACAGATCTTAACCAGAGATCAGAAACTTGCTCCACTACGGTGTCCGAGCATGAAGATAGGCAATAATAATTGCCGATAATGTTGCTACCATTATGTCATAGCGGAATCACAAGTAAGTAATTAATTTAATCTAATTTTAACACTGGCAGAAAAACGTCAAGCGTTTAAAAGCCATAAGAAGAAAAAGAACAAGAACAAGAACCCGTATATGTCATTAAACCTCTTAGCAAATTATATGGTATGCAACCGACCACATTATAATGAATCCAGTTCCTGTCTACCCAGAGATTGTCTGCCAGAAATTGCTCTAAGCGATAATACATGCCCATTGTGACATAAATATTATTATATTTTTTCTAAGATAAAGTTTTGTCTGGTACGCAATAAAGTGCTCATCTGTTTTTATACTTTCTTAGTGTGGTAGTACGCGATGCTACCCTAGAAAGTACTCGTACTATGTCGTATACTACATGGGAAAGCCATTATGCAAAAGAAAGGCTACAACATAAGGTACAAAATAATTCAACCAGATATGTCTAGATACTGTTAAGGTACCTATATCGCCTGTGTATGCGATACGATTTCGGTAAAGACCTTGACCATGGCTCCAACCCCGCTAAACTCTTGGTCGAAGATTCAACACTTGAGTCAACTAACCAACTTCTTCAGCCGTGCCAAATAAGATCTTGCAATGATTTAAAGCGGTCAAGAAATTTTCTCATTGATGAGATTGAAAACACCTACAGTGATCTCTGAACGTTGGGGTAAGACTGTACCACATTGTATTACTAAATACACATAAACCGGTCAGAAACATAATCCTCCCTTTTGCTTCACCTCAGTCAGGTTAAAAAAGAATGAGTCATCTTAGTGATTATTTTTCTTTTGCTATTGCCACAAAGGGCTAGAAAAACCACAAACTCAGGTATATCTTGGCTTCACTGACCTAGTTGACTTATGTCTTATGACTAAGTCTTGACACAGCCTACTGTTATCAAACTTAACATTTTCAAGAGGTTGTGCGTTTATAAAATAATAAACCTACGACTGCGCGACCAACCTTTCATTTTTCGACCCCGATGTCAGACAACATCAATCTGCAAATGCCGAATCGTCTAAAGTACAATCTAAAGCAGCTGTCGACAACGTCGCCACGGAAGAACTACGAGCCACCTGTCACCTGCGAATAAGCAGAGCGAGCGTTAACGACAATAATGAGATTGGAGGTACCCACGCGTGAGTAGAATACGCCGGTATTTAATATAAATAACTTTTTATCCAGTAATTTGTTTGGAAATGATTATAGTACATTTTGTACCACGGAATATAGTTCCACTTAATCCACCTGTTTCTGAATGACCGTGGCTGAATGGCAGCGCGTAACCAAGCTGAGAAGGCCTAAAAAGCCAAAAAGGTCCCGGCATACAACGTCTTGTCCATACAAACGTAATACAAAAATCGTATAAAATTGTAGCGTATTTATGAATTTAAATAGTATTAATCCTCATATTTAAATTGACAGAAATCGTTATAGTTTTCGCCCAAGGACACAGATTTAAGTGAGCAATAATAGACTAATAATCTTTTACTATGCATTATAATGCCTACCCTCATCAACAATACATTGCAAAATAATATTAATACATTTTGATTGCAAATGTAGGCGAACGTGAATGGGCTGTTAACTTAAAAATCACCTTGTTCTGCGCAACATGATTAGTTTGTGTTAAACATTATAAATTATTTATCACACAAAAGCAATGGAGCGTATACAAGCATACAGTTTAGTGTCGCTTCCTATTGTTAACATAAATTGTAAGATATACTTACCGTTAATGTTGCAGTAATTTTACATGGCCATAATCGGCTTCAAGAAGGCCTATTTATGTTGCCTGATTTACTTAGACAACATACGAGTACACTCATACATTAACATTGTAAAATAATGTGTACTAACTATTAAATAATACGTCAGATATGGTTCCAAAAAAGCTTTTATTACAATGATAATATCATAGTACAATATGAAAAAATACATAATATTATGCTATGGTTAAATAGCTTAATGTACGGCTTCAAGCGCTGCAGTACAACCTTGAGTTAATGAAGTGAGTAGTTATTCTGATTATGAGAAAAAGGACACACTATTGTCACCCCTTTTAATATTTTGTGCGTAGACTCAGAGTACAAAACTTGCAAAAAGCTCCAAGTAAGTAGTAAACACGTCTGTGTGATCAATGATTTGATATGATAAGGAATAATTTGGAATGGAAAATGTCCACAAATGTTTAGGTCTTGAGATGAACACACTCAATGTGTCATAATTAAATTAACACAAGCTCAACATTAGTAACCGAGAATAAATTCATATACTTACGAGTTACTAAGTTACCAAATTAACTACTTCTTGCCTTGCCGCAGCAATATTAATATATAGCTATAGAGATAAATAATCATAATAATAACAACAACAACGTTTAAATGTCTTCACAAATGTTATCTTATGCTGTAACAATACATATGACGTTTAAAGTTAAATAAATAATAAATAAAATAAAAATCATTTATTTCTTTCACAAATAGGTTCATATGTTCTAGCTTACACTATTGGCTGATTTAACAATATTTCTACAGTAACCTATCTTTGCGAAAGACTGATGCCCGAGATAGGTTTGCAAAAACCTGTAGTACGGGTCATCAGTGCCCTCCCTTGGATCGTTATGTAAATATACCTATAGGTATTTTTAAGATGTTGTGTGTGCGTGATAATGTTAGCATTTTACAAGTGCCAATTGTGCCAGGTTGAGAAAGACAATTTAATTATACCTAATATTTACAAAACAACTTAATTAATAATAACTAATTTAACTAACTTGCCTGTGCGTGTGTGTGTGTGTGTGTGTGTGTGTGTGTGTGAGTGTGCGTGTGTGTGTGTGTGTGTGTGTGCGTGTGTGTGTGTGTGTGTGTGTGTGTGTGATTTATAGATGGGTGGGATGAGGTGTATGGATGGGGTGGTTCTTTGGTTTTGGTATTTAAAGGAAGTCATAGATACATATTTTAGAGACTTATATATATAATGTTATTCGATAAGTAATTTAGTCGGTAAGGCCAACTTATATAGTCACTTGAAGAAGGTTTTCAGTGTCGTCATAGTCAAGAGTTTTCAGGAATGTTATGACTTGTCGCTTGCAGAGAAATGTGTTACTTGAGTATATGGAGAGAACGTTATTTAGTTTACAGTACAGGAACTGGCCTTGGAAGCAAAAGAAATGTCGAGATTGGGACGTATGAAGTGATTGTGGTTCCCATTTAATTCCTTTCCAACGCCTATCTTTTATGAGGTCTGGGTCATACTGTAACTGTGTGTGGTATTTTAGGACAGTTCGCAGAATGTAGCACTGTCTGACAGTTAGTACCTCCCATTTTTCATACAGCTCGGTTGTAGGGTACCGATAGGGGAGGGCCGCTCCTACCTTAAGGATTGCACGTTGTGCCCTCTCAGCATTTATGAGGTGGGTCTTTGCAGCACCTCCCCACGATGTGATACAGTATTCAATTAGCGATTGAGCAAGCGCAAAATAAACCATCTTTGTGACTTTAAGATTGGCAACATGTCTCAAGTTTTTAAATATGTAGATAAGCTTGCGTAGTCTAGTTACTAAAGTGTCTATGTGGGGTCTAAAAGTAAGGTTCTCGTCTATGGTCACTCCTAGATATTTAATCGCATTAGTACGAAGGAGACTGGAACAAAGGCAAGGCGTAGTTGTGCGGTCACAGACATGTGCTATTATTGAAGAGGATAGAGGGGGTAGCGAGGTTGTTCTAAGAGCAAACGTAATGTACTTGGTTTTTGTGATGTTCAATGTGAGTACATTACTCTGTAGCCAGTCGGTGACGATGTTGAAGCCTGTCTGAGCGACAGCAAAAACTTCTTCCCAGCTGTCACCACTGAAGAAAAGTGCCGTGTCGTCAGCGAACGTGAGTATTTTGCCACCGTTTATTTGGAGCTGGCACAGGTCATTTATATAAACCAAGAACATGGTTGGACCGACTATACTACCCTGGGGAATGCCATAATCTGTTGTAAGCTCTTTACTAAGCCATTTATCGATTTTAACTAGCTGCCTTCTTTCTGCAAGGTAGCTCTTAAAGAACCTCAGTGGCTGGCCTCTCACTCCGATCACTTCCAGCTTATGTAATAGGTGTGGGATGGAGACTGTGTCAAAGGCTTTCGCTAGGTCAAGGAAAACCGTTAGGCACTTTCTTCTTCCGTCTAGGTTTCTTATGGTGGAATCTACTAAATTATGAACTGCATCTGATGTAGAAATACCCTTTCGGAAACCATATTGTGATGACGAAAGAAGTTCATTGCTTTCCAGGAAGCTAACTAAGCGACGATTCATGAGGCGCTCCAGGATTTTAGACATGGTTGGAAGAATTGAAATGGGCCTGTAGTTATTGACACAGTCTCTGTCACCACCCTTGTGTATAGGCTTTATAAGGGCTATTTTTAAGGCGAAATGAAGTAATTAATTACGCGATAGTTGTAGAAATTTGATGCAATCAATTTTGTGAAGAAGTATTTACTGTATCGCCTGTGATTCACAGGTTACCAAAGGTCATAATCACAGGTCTAAGTGGAATCCTCATGCATGTTGATTGATGATCGCGCTTCTTAATTTAGAAATATCGATTATCGAGCTCCGTAAAGTTTTAAAATAATAATATGGCAAATTCTATATGCCATATTGTATCACAGGATAAGCCTGTGCCAGATACGTATTCACAACTATGTTTTTTCTGAAATAATTTATATAACCTTATACTTATATATATATATATATAAATATATAACTTATATTATTTCAAAAATCCACTGAGGCACAACATTATCCTTGCTTGCATTTATAACCCGGTAGCTACAAATCGTTATAAACATAGATATGTACGGTATTTACCAAGACATTAATGATGATATAATTAGTCTACTAGTAATAACGATCAATAGTTTTTTTTTGTCAGCTATATTAGATTATTCTAATAAAGTACAAAAATTTTAAAACTTATGAGATAAATCAGCATCGAATCAAATTCGTAAATATTGAATTTTTAACGGAGTCTGATATTAGTAAAAAGAATTCATAAATTTATGATTTTAAACTAATTATTAAACTGGCTGTGATAATCGATTGTAGGGGTGTATTTAAGTTTCTAAACATCAATCACTTGCGAATTAAATGATTATTCTTAGATCATTGTTTTATACTCTATGATTATGTTTTGCTTGATTTTTATAAAACTATTTACCTTAACAAATTAAATTGGATAATATGCATGCCATGTCAAAATATCAAATCAAACATTTAATAATTTAATTTGCCAGAATACAATTTCACACTTAAAGATCTTATGATAGATTGTAAGTTGAAGTATTCAGCCTGCGTGCAAGTGTGACAATATTGAATAATATTACATTTTATTTATAAATGCATTTCAAATTATTTGATGCTATAGAAAGTTAGAGTATGCAGACATTAGCTGCGATATTTCTTATTTTGGCTTAAATATCTTCAAATGTGTATGTTAAACTTACTCTATGTTACAGCTTTGCAACAGTATCTGAACGTTTTTATCTACACCGTATATAGTACTATTATTTATCTTGTGATAGTACGCCTCGTGGTTCTACTTCTGCTTCCAATTTGATTGTCTCTATTGACGTCATCAAAAGAACAACTGTCATTGTACAGTTCTATTCAAATTGTATGGGTAACGTATAACGACCAATTTTACGTTCCGGAGGTCAGCCATTGTGCAATATTTTTTTATTTTCTTGTGTGTAATCCTAATGATTGATTTAATTCCTTAATAATAAAGGAAAATCTAACTATTTATGCATGCACACATGCATTAAATAATCATCAAAATTTAATTTTGATCAATTACTGAGTAAATAAATAATATGAGGAGTGCTTTTATTCTGCAACAGGCGCTAAACATCTACATGGTTAATTTAAATCTCGAGGATGTTACACCGAAGTATAATATATGGTTGAAAGAACTTACCTAAGTGAATTTCAACCGGGATTATACGAGGTGTAACATCCGAAGAGATTTAAACTCCCACCCACCGGTTGGATATCCTGTTGTCAATACAACTTTAAACCCAAGTGTTGCAGAATGCAGACTGATCTACTACTCTAAAACAAATGAAGGAACACAGTCGAAATATTGGCTGGTGAATGAGTATTAAACGAATGAGCAATGTTTTTATTTTAATTTTATGTGCTTTAAACAGTGTGATGATGCGATACAACGAAAGACGGACTACATGGTTAATTTAAATCTCTTCGGATGTTACACCTCGTATAATCCCGGTTGAAATTAACTTAGGTAAGTTCTTTCAACCATATAATATATAATTAAACATAATAAGTAATATCCGAGCGGAATTTTTAGAAAATCCTTTCTGAGATACCTCCGTCATAACAACTTAATGAAACAATATTGATTTCAGACTTTGTTACCCCACTTCACCCTCTCAGGGTGGCATTTTGAAAAAGCCTGAAACTCGTATTTACTTATTTGTTTACAGAAGTACTAGTGTAAAATGTCGAAAAAATCACTATCCAAACTTTGAACCCCCGCTTCATCCCCTTCAAGGGTGAATGTTGGAAAATCCTTTCTTAACAGATATTAGCGTCGTAATAACTATCTGCATGCCAAATTTCAGCGCAATGCAAAACAATATTGATTTTCACACTTTATTATCCCATTTTCCCCTCTCAGGGGTTGAATTTCGAAAAAACCTGAAACATGTTATTACAAATTTGTTTACTGAAGCACTTGTGTGAAGTGTCTAAAAGAAAAAAACTATCTAATCTTTTTTCTCTATACAAACTTTGAACCCCCGTTTCATCCCCTAAAGGGGTGAATTTTGGAAAATCCTATCATAGTACACTCTTACGTACTAAAACAAATATACTCTCCAAATTTCAAGTCTCTACGACCAGCGGTTTAGGCTGTGCGTTGTCTGTCAGTCAGTCAGTCAGTCAGTATGTCAGGACAAAGATTCTTATAGTTATTCTTATAGTATATTATAATTGCATATAGTTCAGAATTTAGTGAAAAGTAGTCATTTTTACATAATTTACTTTTTATTAAAATTATATGAATAATATAATTATATTATTTATTCAATTCAACTTAGGGGTTTCCAAGTCGCAAGTGAATACCACTGCCTCATAATATGGGGTCTAATTTGAGGTGGGGGCGATATGTCCTGCACTGACGGGACGTCAGGGCGCTTGGGGTGTATTGTGCATTCCCCCCTGACAGCGACTAACCAAGCCAACCCAGCTCTTTTATGAAGCGAAGTTAGGCCCGGGGTCGCTGGCATAGCGGTCCTAGTGAAGTAGATGTTGATGGTGTTGATGATGTCGAAGCAGATGACATGATGGAAAATGGTAAGTGTGTGTGTGTAGCTGCCAAGAGCGACAGGCAGTGATGATGTTGACGATGAGGGTGGTAGTAATTGTTGTGGCAGTTGCTGGTGTAATATGGGGTCAAGCGTTACACATTTTCGCATAGAAAAATACACTATTTATTTCATAAAGTTCTGCAATACTTTCGAAAATATTAGGGTTTTCGTTACCGCTCTTCTTACCGACTTGGCTTTCTTTGCGGTTTACGGTAGTATTACCTTCATATTGAAAATTGATTATAAACAAGTTTTCGCTGAAACCATTTATGTACGTGTACGTGCCTTCAAATTCGTGACTTAATTTAATTTAGGTTTGTCTCATTTGCATGTTTTACAATTTCCTTCAGTGAAAAGTTGACAGAGCAGATGTTAATTTATTAGTCAAATATATAGGACGGAAATAGCATAACATGAGTCATAGAAGAACGACACTGTAAATTCTATGAACCGTGAATATTAATATACGACTAATATTCCTGGATATTGAAACACTGATAACTTAGCAAGGCCAAAAAATAAACTACACCTACCTACGGTCTATTAGGGTCTTATCTTGGCCTAAACAAGTTTTTGTGTTGTACCTATAATCAATATATGACCCAGCAAGTTTTGATAAATTTTGGTCTAAGATTCTTACAAAGCTTAGATAAAACAGCATACCGACGTTTTGAACTTCCGTTTAGTTGTCTTTAACAATTCTCGGATTGTTTCTTTTAATCTCCGCTTGTTTGAATGGAGTTAATGAGTGGCCACAGATTAGGGAAGAGGTGCTGCGTGCATCCTACAGTACAACAACGAAGTTAGTAGGTGTCCGGCGCAGATTAGTAAGAAGTTGGTACCTGCGCGCCGGCGCATAACGGTCGCGCTCATTCATCAGAACCGGCGACAGCCATTGACAGCTTCTGTGTCACGCGGATGGAGCTATGGAAATGTAGCATGGAACTTCCCTGTCACTTACAGAAGCAACAAAAATAGAAAGTAGCGTAAATTTTTATTTAGTGGTTGTGGTGCACGCAATCTCAAAGTCAAGCAGTCATCGATTTTAAATACTAAAAATGGTAATGGTTTTTCGGCTTTTGAAATCGCTCGCCTCGTATCTCCTGCCTAGCTCATAATAAATATTTCAATCATATTTATGTAAGCAGGTATAGATGTTGTAAATCAAAATCATACAATATGTCTAGCAATACACAATCACGACTCGTTGTAGTGTAGCAAATAGGTTTGAATCGATTGATTGCGCTGCTGGGATGACCAACACTTTTCAAATCGAATAGCAATATTAAAATGTATAGACAACTCACCTGCATGAGTGTTTCCATACCGCAACGAAATCATTATAATTTTACAGGACATTGAACTCAATAGAATTTAGGTATGTGCTAATGGCAGGACAGGCACGATTCTACTCCAAAAATATATTCCTCTTTGAACCTCCCGACGTACGACCGCTACCGCAACTACAATAGTTACTGATAAGAATGTTAAAGAAAAATAAACCATTAAAATATCATCAGTCACTGCGACCCCCGCGGTGGTCAGGTCAGCAGCGGCCGACGAAAAAACCTCACAATTCAGAATTCAAATGAAGAATGATTCATTTATGAAAATGAAATGACAGATTGAATGAATGGTGCGCGCATAAAGGAAGCCAAGACGGCTACTGGTCGGCTCGTCGGGCCTTTGTGCCACGTGCTCCCACGCGTCTCATGGGATGCCTGATGCCTCAGACGTGTTTGGTGCACCTTTGAACTTGCTCCGGCTAGCTGCCCTGAGCGAGACAAAAGACTTAACTAGTAAGATGATTTATCTAACTTAAGCTTATATGTATTTTGTCGACCTGTCTACTTGTATTGGTCTATTTTACTTAACAGTTCTAATAAAATCTTCGAGTACGACGTAAAATTTTCATATCTTTATTAGCTGCACAAAAACTTGAGCAGACTTTAGTCTCCCCAAAACGAAACATAAAATATGTTCGACATTCAAAGTTGTGACCTTATCTCGTAAAAATGGCAATTACTCGCTACCCTTGCAATCAGACCGACTGAGACTCCGGAGACTCGGGAGTTAGTGAACTCCGACAAACACTAAGAAAGGAGGAATGGGCAATGAAATTAAAAATATGTCTTAAGGGCAATTAGCTTTAACTTTTACAGTAAGTGCCCTATCAGCCCGCTCCCTCGCACTTTTCAATTGTGGGGAGTTGCGGCTCGCTACGACTGAATTTTATGAACTCGTGAAGAATTTTGACTTTTGAACGAGTTCAATTACTTACTGTTTTGGATCAAATACTTTTGTATGGACACATAATTATTTATCAATCAACTCATCAAAAATGAAGTCTGCTCGAACAAATTGTTTTGCTTAGACCTAATAAAAAGATTTTAAAACCCTTACTGCATATTTGTATGAAAAAACAAAACAAAGCAAAAATGTAGGTAGGTACCCCAATCTTATCACGATGACGTCAGTACATAACAGAATAAAGCGCCTCCGAGCTTCTAACCGAAGAGAGCGAACGAAACTAGGTGAAATTCTTAAAGGCAACGAATTGACGAAGTGTTTAACAATAAATTTCCATTTAAAAAGCCGCGAGAGGGCGACGGGGGAGGGGGCAGCTTCCGCCGCTTTTTTCCTTCATTTCCTTGAGGCCGCGTGGCTACACAGTAACTAGTATTTTATCTGTGGCGTTGATAGGGCGCGCCGCCCCAACAGTATACACGCTGAATTAAAACATTCGGTTGTTTTTTTTTAATGTAATTATAAGCATGCAATACGGTATTTAATACATTAGGTTGTTTCTTTCTTATTTCATTGTTAGCTGCGTATTACTGGAACCTTCGAACTAGTAACCTGTCAAAAGCGAGCTCTACGAAAACGAATAGCGAGAACTAAACTATTTGAAAAATCTTCACTAATAGAAAGATAATAATTCAAGAATAGTTTGACGTGTACCTAATACTAAATTATCGCGCTAAAGCCTCGAAGTTTCGATCAAGTTGCATTTTACCGTAATTTTACAACGTTTACAAGTTTATCATGAAAAAAAACATTTTAATCTAAAAGATGTACAGCCCTTCGTTTCTAGTAGATCCATGATCCACCCTAGAGCAAGTAGAAGAGGCATAGTGGATCCCGCATAAAATATCGGCGGGATAATAATTAAAAGAAGCGATAATGTCCCTTGCTCGTGAAAAACGACTGCGCCATCCTTTTTATTTGATAAATAAAATTTATACCCCCCAGCCGCTCCTACGTCTTTGTGGTTTTTAACTTCCTATAGGAAAGTTGTTTTGTGGGTTCGGGATTTGTAATCGTAATAAAATACTCTTTGAAGACTGACAAAAAAGCATCAATACCATATTCATTATTATATGCACTTTTTAACTGATACCAAAATTAAACAAATTCTATTTTCCGCTCCAGCTGAAGGTGTAAGAAGGGTTGGGATAGATGCGTTATGTAGATATCTAGAGATATGGTAGGACTAACTTCATAATGTTCATTACCGTCGTCTATTTCCAGATACGCAAGAATCCATCTTAGATCGCGTCGTCACTTTACATCAGATGAAATACTGATCAAGTGATTGTCAGTCCGGACTGAAAGAAAAAAAGTAACTACGATGGAATTATCTAACTACTTTAAATACTTACTAGGTATAGGTACTTGATATTTAATTTATTTTAACTAAGTACATATTTTGAAATATGTTTTTGTAAGTTTAGATATGATTAAACGTAAATGTATCATATCTATATCATACATATTATCTCTACATACAAAACTACCTTGTCATCAAGAAAGCCTAGTAAAGTTGACACACCATCCCCTCAAAGATCGCAATCACCCGTTTTACTGCGCACTAAATATTCTCCCGGCGACAATTGCGATTATGAAAAGTGCAGCATTATTTATACCCTGCCGTCGCAGTGTCGTTTATTTTTTGTCGCCCCTTTCAAGGGCAATTAAATACGGCCAGTCTTGCCGTTTTGCATATCCGCAGTGCAGCCCGAAACGGCTAATAAAGATGGGTAAAGGTCGGGAAAGTAATCACGGGTAAATAATGAAGATTTTGGAGCCTCTACTTACGTAGTAACTATTATATAATATGTGCCTCTACCTCTTTAGTCGTTTGCTTATTGATTAGTATCTTGATCCAGTTTCCTGTCGACTTCTGCTATATAATCCCATATTTTGGTTTAATTGAACTATTTTGACGTACCTATGACGTATTTGATTGGGGTCAAGCAAGTGTCGCTCGAATTTGCAGTTTTTTTTTTATGGTAGTGATGATGCAGTCAAGGATGGTATCACGTTAGGCCTAGAATGGGAACTGGCTCTCATGATTCATATTTTACCGAATATTTAAGATCTAGCTTGTATTTAATTTCTATTTCATTGTATACCTACAGCTTAGTAGAATTACGTAGTACTATTATGTATTCTCCTTATAATAGTGGTAGAACACGTGTGGTTCAACACACAGTTACTAAGTTCTACCTTAACTTTGGCCTTATGCCCGAAAAGGGTAAACTGTTTTACGCTAACGCAAACTGATCATATTTTATTTTACGCTAAATATATATTTTCATTAAAAAAATATTGTTAAGTACCATAAAAGCTCTAGGTCTCATCAATTTTGAGAGCTCCATTACTATTAACAATGTTACTATTAACTTTTGCTGTTAACTTTGTTTATGTTGTTTGACATTATTGCTGTCGTCAATAAAAAATAATCAAAAAACTGAAGATCACAACAATTACAATGGTCGAATAAACTAATAAAATACATTTTTATCTAATATAGTAAAACTGCTTAATGCGAGTCAGACTCATACACAAGTATTTCGTAGGTACCACCGTATTAATATGTTATAAAATATAGCAAAAATTCCGAAAAAAAAGTTTCTTTTATACCTTGTAGACCAACCTCCTTTAACCTCCATTGGTCATAGTATTATATGAATTTTGTCAAATTAAGGCTATCTATTATAGTTAAAGATTTACAACCCTCTGACAGACGAACGAATGTACAGCAAAGACTCAGTAATGATGTTCCCTTCGTAATGAAAGAAAGAAAAATAATTTAATTGACAACACACATTTATTGCAACCATTAAAATATTTATATCTTTTGCGAGCAGGGCACAAAACTGTTAAGGTACGGGCACACCGCAACGTTCTGCGATCTGCGGACGCGATCTCAGTACTTTTCAATTGATTTCTAATCGCGTTTGGTGTGAACCAGTCGGTACACGGTACAAATACTACTGCGCTATCTGATCGCCGCCTAGATCGCGCACGCAGGACGCTGCGGTGTATCCGTACCTTTAAAAGTGCCTAACTCGATGCTAAAAGTATTAACTAAAACAATAAAACAAGATAAAACCCTTTGGTATTGAACCCTGAATTAAGCTCAACACAGTGTGTATGTCGCAGCCAACTAGCTTAATTAGCCGTTCAATCTTAGCCTTTAGCGGCCTGAATGATATTTGGCCGTAGCGTTTGTAACAACATTTAATAGACTGGCTTAGCCTGACACTAAGGCAACACACTCGAGCACAGTGATCACCAGAGCCGACGCTATGGCGTTTAATTGAAGGTACAAAAGACCATCAAATGGCTGAATATCATTCAGGCCGCTAGTTGAACGGCGCTGTTTAGTAAAGAGGCTAGGCTGTTGATTGAAAGGCTAATTAAGCTAGTTGGCTGCGATATGTATATTATAACCAACCAAAGCAGGTGTCTAAGCACATGAGTAAAGAAAAGGGTCTAAGCTTTCAATTTGCGAATAGAAAACAAAACACTCCTGCAATTACGAGAACGTAACTTCTCAATATCGGGATTAATGAAATTTCCCAGTTGACGGTATCGAATCCCTTGGGAGGGACTGTCAAACTGTTCCTAACTCGCGCCTGCTGTCTGGAGACAACTTTTAATAACCTTCTGTATCTGTTAAATGGATTTGGGACGGCACACTCGTTTTGGTAAACGTAGAACTTTGGTAAAGGGGTGCGTGTGTCTACGGAACTAGACTAGATATATAGACTAGATATTTAGAAGTAATGTACATAGACTCTATTAGCCTTATACCCATAGTATATATATATACTTGGTATAGGACAACATTATATGTTCCTTCTATGAAACATTCTAAATTCAAAAAAATATTTAGTGGAAACGAAGCGCTGAATGAACGTCATGAACCCCTTCTAGAATAGGTAGGTACCAAGCTAAGCTAGTGTAAAGTTGAGTTTGTAGACGCAATGCCTTACAAGAATATCATGTATGCACTTGTTCAAGTTGGGCTACAATTCTTATTACAAAGAAAAAAATCAACGATATTTCATGTTTGAATTAATAAAGAAATTATTCTTTTTCGTAGTACAAAAAACATCAACGCGTATGCGTATTTCTCACATGGAGTGAGTGAAGTTTAATCTTATGTCCAAGATATTGTTCCAAATAAATATGAATATGGCATGATGAGGCATGAGGCAATTCATGAACTTCATTTCATAATAAATATATGCTATAAAGTCTGTGCAAAAAGAGAACCGTCGTAGAAATTGAGGACTCGTCGGTCGTCGGTGGTTTTAATTTACTGTTTTTGTTGCATTGACAACACTGCTGTCATTAATAGTACGACTAAAAATGTTTGATACTTGGTAGGTACCAACTCTAATAATTATCGTGTGCTACTAGGTAGGTATTCCTACTTTACCTTTGAATTTTAGTTCATGGTAACGCCACGACGGTTCTCTTATTGCACAGACTCTAAGTAAAAATATCTTCTTTGCTTCTGTCAACCGAACCTCTTAAAAAACCTTTCATAAGCAGAAACCATGGAGATTAGAGGCAGAAACCTCAAAATAAAGAACCACAGACTGAAATATTCGCGGAATCTCTCAAACCGTGCATAATGTGGGCATGATGCCTTCATCAGGCGATAAGGCGATCTGGCTCACTTCCCGATACGCTCCCCTCGGTTCTCTCGATTCGAACCGTCTTAGATCTGTCCCGGCCTAATCCGCGCTTATAATTGATGTGACGATGTCAAACAAACCAGATACTTCCCAGATACGGCTAATCGGAAAAATACAAATCCTCAAAATGATCGATTGTTACAGGAAATTGATATAAGTCAACTGTTTACGATTTGTTTCGCTGTAAGTTATTTTATTTTGCGTGGGAATATTGTATATGTTTTTTGATAGAAATTACATATACAGCCAAACCATTATGTTATTGAGACGTTCGTTTGTTAGTTTTTTGTAATATAGACTTCAATGTTTCAAGGAAAATTGTATTTAGGGTTCAGTTGATTTATGTATAACATTGATCTAACTTTTAGTCCGTAGGCTTAGACAGCCTAACGAATTTAACTTAGCAGTTAGATTCGTTATATAATAACATATTTGTTATTATAGTGCCATGAACAACGTTACAGAAATACACTTTGAATATGCCGTTCACACTCCGCATAAATACATCAACGGAAAGATTTAACAAAACCTCCACATCCCCAAAACGACATTGTTACCGACACGAAAATTGCGGAAAATTCACTTTTTTGCCGTTTGAAATATTGAATTTTTACATTTATGCCTTTCACACCTCATAACGTAATATTTCTGGGTGGGAACTCCCTCGCTAGTAACTTTTCCGTTGCAGTGGCAACATTCAAAATAAATGTTTAGTGCTTTATCACAGCGGAGTGTGGCAGCTACACTAGGTAGCTTTATTGTGAAACTTAGCCGGAATGTGTTTTTCATAAATTATGTTTACTTGCGAGAATTGAACACGAGTTTCTTTTAATATTTGTTGATATTATATGTTTGATATAATCCATTGATATGTTTTGCTACAGAAATCACAATTCAGACCTAATATTATTTATTGTCTCATAAAAATAATAACACATTTGCATAGCAAGAAATAAAAGATAATTTAAATACCAAAAGAGTTGCTATCCGAATGCTCGCCTAGAAACGGCCTAAAAACTTTATCCTTAAATTCTCAGTTCGCACGTAAATTAATTAGACACTTGCAAGGGTTGCCATATGGCAACACAAATAACGCGGCCGCAGCATTTAGTGGAGGCTGAGAGGGGCATCGAGCGATCTCTAATGGCATCTAACCACTGGCCACCGCATTAATCCTTTGCCTTTAACGGTCTAAGATTAATTATTTTAAGTTAGGGCTCGGGATATATCGAAATGTTTGCAATTCGCAACTAGCCACTACTGAGTTGAATGGTCTTATAGGATTGGACTCAGTAGAATTTAACTGTAAATTTAGCGTGCAACATATTCGTCGACTGTTATTATATACTGGTAGATATCAATTTTGCTAAATTTTAAATACATCGCGGTTCAATAGATATATTCCACAGAATAGTAGAATAGTAATACACCTGTTCTGTGATATATTCTATCGCTATAATTTTAACACAACCGATTAAAAAAGCAACATTAAGATTAGCGAGGTCCCCTGTCTTGTTCTACAGCGTGTAGGTAACAAATGACCGCGAAGTGGGTTGTTTAACCCTCGCGAGGACGGGGCTGAAGATTTACTGCGGATTAGGGGTCACTTACATCGGTCAACAGTCGCCTTGTCCGCACTTTATTTGATCATATCTGAGGGTTGTTTTATTGAATAACTACCAAAATAATGTATTAAGGAGATAACTAGTGTCTTAGTAGTTAATGTCTTTAAGAAACCCTTATAAAAGAGATTGTGTCTAATTTATAAAATGTTTAAGTAGGTTTAACTACATGGCTCTCAAATAGTAAAGTTTATCGTGTTTATGGCCTGTATTAGTATATATCCCTAATTAGAACCGCGTAAACATTTAAATCTTTACAGCTATTTTAAAATTATTGACATGCAGCGTTTGCTTTTTTGACGTTTGACGTAATTCGAATGTTACCCACATCCCAGTGTTTGATTGAGATAACATTTCGTATAGGTAGTACATATGTAAATCGGTTGACAATGCAATGTTATGGTACCATCGAGCATGTCTGATGATGGAGCCTGAAGGTGATCAAAGAAATTTTTAACTGCACATGATACACCTGTTGTGGTTGGGCTCGTTGGATTCGACTTGATAAGTAGGTACTATAGACGAAAATGGTGTATATGACCTGATGTTGGAGCCGGAATGTAGGTAGCCATAGGAACTCCTAAACAACACGTCGTCGTGTTAGGGCTCAATTAATTTGTCTTGATTTACTGTGATCATAGATTATGTAATAAAACTCTTTTTTAATAAGGTTTTTAAAACATATTAACTATATTATTTGTTACAAGCTTGTATTTGTAATGTTTGTAAGTATGTATCTTCTTAGTTCGAGTTCAAACCCCACCGTGCACCAATTAATTTATCTATCGAAAAATGGATGTGCGCTTTTCACAGTGGCCTTCCGGTGAAGGAAAAACGTCGTTAAGTTACCAAGAATCCCCGCCTGGTGGTAGGACACTATCTAGTGTCCGCCTGGCCAGCTACCCTCAAGTTAGAAAATCTGTCGCCCAAACATGTAATGTGTTGTTAGAGCTATCCTAGCTATCCAGCTATCCTTGAGAGCCAGTTCCCATTCTAGGCCTAGCATGCTTACCATATTCGACCGCATCATCAATTAGCAACAGGTAAGATAGTGGTCAAACGCTAGCCTATAAGATGTAAAAAAATACTACATAATAATGTCTGTTTAAGTCATATCTTTGAAGCTTAATAGAACTACTTTTTTTGTCAAACGGAGATTTCTTGTTTTATATCTGATAGACTACTAGCGCTTGACCACTACCTTACTTGGTGATAATCAATTATGTGGTTGAAAATGGTGAACACGCTAGGCCTAGAATGGTCTGACTCTCAGAGGCTGTGCTGCTGAAACACCGTAACATTTACCTGTTGGTAAGTGATGATGCGGTCGAGGATAATAGCACGCTAGGCCTAGAATGAGAACTGGCTCTCAAGAATAGCTGCCGGGACACATTAAATGTTTGGCGACAGATTTTCTAACTTGAGGGTGGTAGCTGGCAAGGCGGACACTATATAGTGTCCTACCACCTTGCATATAATGTCCGTCCACCCATGGACGAACATCCAATAATACACATAGAAAATGCCATCTGATTCTACCATCATAGCCCTATTCTGACATCACAGTTTTTCCTGTTCATGAGTGACTCAAAGATACCATGTCAAATCACAACTTTGTGTGGAATCGTAATAAGATATTATTTATAATACATATTTGGACTTTTGGAGCAACCAAAGTGAGTCAGTGAAGCGGAAGAGTACATCGCCGCGATAATGCGAACATTATACGACGCCTCTCGACTCCGCATAATCTCCCTGCTGTGCAAAAACTTAGCTTGCATCTTTCGTACACTTGCGGACTCAAAGTTAGTGAGTGACAGGACTCGAAACGTTTGGAAGTGGGTAGGTAGGTACCAAGAATATCTACCAAGAAACAATTATAGGTTTTACCTTTCAGTCTTCTTTTACCTATCTATTCATAACAACTTTATTGTTTTAGGGTTCTTATGGAATCCTATTGAGACTTCACTGTCTGTCTGTCCGTCCATTCATCCGTCCGTGTGACAGGGGGCTGTATCTTTTAAGCCGTAATAGGTAGAAATATGTATTACTAAATACCGCTACCGCTATAACAACAAATACTCATAATTTAGGATCGTTTACAAAACGAAAAATACCGACTTCAAATGCCGCGCTAGTAATTTTTGGTAAGAAGTTTGAGGTATTTATGTCTCTGGAGATATTCATTAAATCTCAATGAAATTACAATGAGACCAAACGGAAAGTATAGGTAGGTCTCTCAAACAAAACAAACAAGAAAGAATATTCTAAATCGGTTTTGTTTGGTGACATGACAAGTTTTACTTTTTTCAACTTTACAACACTACTATGGATGTATTTTTTTATGCTTTTAGTTTTCTGTTCAAAGAATGTATAGGAAATTTCATGAAAAATTCAAATATATATATTGTTATGCCATAACATTTTATTGATTAAAGAACAGTGAGCAGAACAGTGAGACTGTTTTCAATCCGCTATACAGCTGTTTGACAGTTGTCTTCATATGTCTGGATATGTCTCATCAGATCTCGATGAATTTACAATGGGACCACAAGGGAAGTATACCCACCCAAACAAAACAAGAGTTTATCAAGTCGGTTAATAAATAACGGAGTGAACAAATTTACTGCCATTTAGTGAAGAAGTGCCGTTGTCTGTTTCCGAAACTTATCAGATCTTTACGAAATATTTTATGGAACCATTTCGAAATAAGCGTCTTTGAAACAAACGAAAAAGTGTTTTCCAAATCGATTAATAAATGACGAAGTAAGGTAACAAAATTTCCTGGCATGTATTAAAGAGTTCCGTTGTCTGTCAACGAAACCAATCATCATATTTTTTTAAAATTTAAAAAGTGACTTCATCGGAACATTGCGGAAATTTTCTTTCAGTGTACTGTGCAGGTATTATTATTATGGCTGCTACCAAAAACACTTAAAAAAATAAAATTAAAAGTTAAAGGGATCCCCATATAAGAAACGTGTTTTTTTAATTATTTCTAACAAAAATGTCAATGTGCGGTCTTACCGCTCATAGCGATCTCTTCCTGACATCCTAGGTAGGTACATCATCATCTAAATCATGATTCAAAAACTCCCTTAAGACATTATAGAAATTAAAAACGGGAATTTAACGTGACTTACGCGTTGTCGATATAGCGATCGACATATGTTTTTTTACCTAAAGACAACTTCATTCCTGAAAAAAGTTCAAGAAACACTTGTGCGTATCACTGTACAAACTCATAATAATTCTAGTGGCCAAGGGCTATCGAGTTTCGGGTCCAGTAAGCCGATAATTTACTCATGTTCTTGTCTTCACGTATGCATACCGTTAGCTTTTACTTTAGGAACGTAGATAGGTACTACGTTATTAATTATGCACATACTTCGTAAGTAAATATGTATATAAATATGCAATAATAAGTAGGTACCTACCTGTCTACAGTTCAATGATGTGAATGCTAGTGCTATGAAAAAATAAATAGGGCTCAATTCATCGGCCAAAGACCTTTGGAGCGCAACCGTGCGTAACCAAGGGCCGCTTCGCAGTTTGATTGACAGCTGCCCTTGCCCAATGGCAAACGTGAGGAGTGACGAGCACGTCAATCAACCACCACCAACCCCACGAGGGCCACATACACAGACAAATATCTCCCTTATGACAATGACAATAGGAGCAGCGAAGGACGTCGCAAACGCGTGCCCCGGGGCCAAGCCATCACGCGAACGCGATCGCCCCATTATTCGCCGCCCTTTTATAATTTGAATTTCGAATTCCAATTCGTATTTTGTGGTAAAATAAAAAGAACAACGTTTCGACACAATGGCGTCAAGGGCGGTGCTCTGACATGCGATCAAGTTATTACATTAAAGGAAAGCGCACCCGCGAGCCCGCCTCGCAACCCTGTTATTGAAGTCTTTTAGGAATCCTACCATTCTACTACCATTCATGCTTTGCATTTCACAGGAGGATGGTACACGGATTAAAAATTTAAGGTCAGTGACAACTTATTGTCACTGTCCTAACCACCTTCAACTTTTTCTTACAAATTAGCGTGCAAATTGGTATCGACTACTTTCGAGTTAGTATCTAACTAAGTAGGTATGTTTGTATCGACGATGAGAAAATTAATTAGTTTAATGTGTATTGTTTCAGAAAATGGACTGCCACGGAGACTCCGGACCGCCTACACAAACACTCAATTACTGGAATTGGAAAAGGAATTCCACTTTAACAAATATCTGTGCAGACCCAGGAGGATCGAGATCGCAGCGTCGCTCGACCTCACTGAGAGACAGGTCATTATAATTTTTTTAACAAATTAGTACCTACATCACTCAATTAGCAAGTGGCAATTTATATCTACTTGCAATACAATACAATACAAATACTCTTTATTGACACAGAATACTTAATAGTACAACGTATTATTGATTAAATTACTTACCTACATACTTAAAAAATCTGCATTGCGCCCTTGATTTAAAAGTAGCCGAAGACCTCACATTGCACTACGCTAGTAAGTAGGTACGGATGTTAGTGATACCTAAATCTGTTTTATTTTTTTCACAGGTGAAGGTATGGTTCCAAAACCGACGGATGAAACACAAAAGGCAAACGCTGACCAAGAGCGAAGATGGCGACGACAAAGACTCCACGACGTCCGAAGGAGGGAAGAGCTCCAAGACCGGACTCGACAAGTTCCTAGACGATGAGGGGCCGCTGTCGGGCAAGAAGAGCTGCCAGGGCTGCGAGCTGCCGCCCGGCGCGCTGTGCTCGCCCGCGGAGGACCTACCCGAGCTCGCCTCGCGCACCCGGAACAACAACACGCCGAGCGCAACCAACAACAACAGCTTTGCCAGTGACGGCGCCTCCAGCGTCGCCTCCTCCTCATCGCTTGATAAGCTGGCAGAGGATGACTCCCGCGACGGTCACCCCGCCGCCGCCGTTGCCGCCCCGCCGAGGAACCTCGCCAAGCGCATCAAGCAGGAAGCGCGTAAGCGGTCACCCTCGCTCGACTGCAAGGTGTCTCCGTCCTCGTCGAAGGACGGCATCGGGCCGGCGGGCGGGCTTCCCGACGGCGCCAAGTACTCCTCGGTGAGCCTCACCCCTTCCTCGACACCGGGCACTCCGTCGAGCATGCACCCGAGCCCGCTGGGACACTACCCGCGCCCCTCGCCGCCGACGGCGCCGCCCGGCTCGGTGCACTCTCAGACTGGACCCAACTCGATGCCTCCCTACGTGATAAGGGGCAACGCGCCCCCCGGTCAGTTTGTCCCGCACCCGGATTTCCGCATGGACTCGAAACAGTTCGTCGGCAAACTCGCTCAGTACCCCCAGGCGAACAGAAATTACGAAGCCTACGGGCCGACGATCCAGAACGAGCAACACGGTTACTCGCGCGCGCAGCGGCAGGACGGGTCGCCGGCAACGAGGCCGACCAACGGCGTCGCGTCGAGGCAGGCGTACCCGCATGAGATGTACCAGAACTATGGATACCCCGGGTACGGGAAGGAGCAAGCGGGGTATGCGCACCCAGGGTACGAGCAGCCGCAGGGGTACGTCGGGGAGCACATGGCGTACCCCAACAACCACTACGGGTACCACTACCATGACGGAGCGCAACACGAGCACGCCGGGTACTACGGCGGCGAGGGGCAGAAACCTGCCCATGGCGAGTACGCCAAGAACGCGTACTACGACGCGGGCGCGTACGCGGCGCAGCAGCCGGCGGGCTCTACAGCCAGCGCGGCGTACAGCGGTACCGGGGCGGCGGCCGCGGGCGAGTACGGCCCGGCCGGCGAGTGCGCCGATGGGTACGGCTCCTTTCAGCAGTTCTACGAGGCGACGCACGCGGCACCAGTCGGCGACAACTCCAACTCCTCCTCCGACTTCCACTTTCTAAGCAATCTGGCTAACGACTTCGCCCCGGAGTACTACACTATATGAGATAAGGACTTCGCCGAGCAGGCGAGCGATCTGTTCGTGTAGACGGTGATCCGACGCGTCGGCGGGACGAGGTTGTTTCGGTGTCGGACTGAACTTTCGCCCGAGGCGATTTACGTAACTGCTAATTCTCTCTTTGTACCGATGTAAGTTATTATTATGTCATACGTACGTACGTAGTTAATTGCTAAGTACCTAAGTATCTTATATACCTACTTAATATTAAAACCGTGTAAATATTTGTATATGTAGAGTTAATTTCGAATAACACTATGTAGCCGTTTCAACTGATGCATACATGCAAAATGTGCTGATATAAAGAATTTGTTAAGCGAGTGATATTTTACAGAAAACAACATTTGTAAATCAATAAAAATCAGAACGCGACTTATTCTCAGCAGTTTCATTATTTTGCAAACTAAATTAATCTACTGTTACATATTCATATTATTTACAACTTTGTGTAATAAAATAATGTCTTTACCGCAAAATTCATCAGAAAATATAAATAGTTAAATACCTACTGAAATTGAATTTACGTTATGTATTATTTAGGAAAAATGTATAAAGGTTAAGAGATAGTCGTTGCCTTATTTAGTTAATTGTTTTGTGACTGTAAGACATTGTAAGTAGATACACAATAAGATAGTTTAATGTAAGTCATTATTATTGTAGATAACTGCGCTATCATTTTGGCCTATTGAAAAATAAATCATTTGGTGTCACAAGCATACTGTGTTCTTGTTTATTTTTGTACCTATAAATCTCTATTTATTTACTTTAACTTTAACATATATATATATATATATACCTACCTAATGAAATCAGGGAGAAGTTTGGTATGCTCTGTCTTCCAGGACACCAACACTCAACTGTAATTTTAAAGGCGTGTATGGAAGCAGTAAATAAACCAATAATAGAAGATTGTTTACAAAACGAAAAAGCGACTTCAAATGCCGCGCCAGCCATTTTCAGTAGCAACTTCAAGGTTTATATTCCCCCTAGGCAAAATCCAATTTCTGTTTACATTCTTTCGATGAAAGTGGACGGCTATAGAAGAAGAGGAAGACCGAAAAAAGTGTGGATGGACTGTGTGATAGAAGATATGAATGTGAAAGGAGTGGATGCAGAAATGACTGCGGATAGACCCAAATGGAAGAGAATGACATGTTGCACCGACCTCACTTGAGTGGAATAAGGGTAGGAAAATGATTAGCCTTGTGTAGTTCATGTACTAAGTACTAATATGAATGAATTCTTGACACTGAACTAGAATGAACTATTCCGTAAGTCTACTAGTACATAGTACATTTAGTACTTCGTTCGCGATTATTGTCTGTGATTCAATTGCTCATGATCACGGAATGAAAAGGACGATGAACGAATGGGTTAGCGTAACTAGTGAACGAACGAGTGAGATGCACTCTATGCTATTTTCAACAGCTATTTTGAACATTATGGCAACAGTCATAGGGACTATTTTTAATTGAGTATTTATGACCTACTGTACTAATAGTACTAGAAGTCCGAACTAGTACAGCTGAAAGAATGTACTAGTTCGGAGCGATCTTCTTAATGACCGAGCAGGAACAAGCCTAAAAATGATGATGATGATGATGATTCACGCTAACGCAACTTTAAAATGTATGGGAATGACAACTTACATACGTACAATCATGCCTTTTTCCCGTTGGGGTAGGCAGAGACTACTTCTTTCCACATGCTACGATCCTGACATACCTACCTCTTTGTCAGCCTCTACCGGTTAGTTAGTTACTTGAGAACTTAGTTGGGGAAAAATATGTCACTCCCATACATTTAGAACTTGCATTAGCGTGTATGGCAACAGAAATTGACTTTTGTCTGGGGGGCAACATTAATGATCAGTGAACAACGTGAGATATTAGTCAATTGCTTTCCTATTCAACATAAAAAAAATCCTAAGAGTAGATATTATTAATTACCAATGAGAAAAATAACTCAACCATTAGGTTAGGCCAAATAAAATATGTATTTGTTAAATACTGGCATTAATTTATTAACAAAAATTTATTAATTTAGAAACAAAGACAAAACTAACACTATATTATTTAGAAAATTCTATTTCTTGTATTTTTTGTGTAAAATTACTTACACGCAAAAGATTTCAATCTGTAGAAAACGGAATAATGAAATCCCAAAGGAATCCATTTTTCTAAGGTTAACATACATGCAAACTCACATAAGTTATTCATATCTAGACAGAAATATATTTGCTAAATAAAGCTTTTTACTAAACTATAATCAATAAACAAGAAACTGAGGCAGAATCAATAATTCAGAATCGACATGTAGTAATGCAGGAAAACATTTTAATAATTCAAACCATATTATTTAATTGAAACTAGATAGAAATATTATATGAAAATTATAAATTAAGACATAGGTACATTAATAATTTATTGACCAACTTTCCAAAAGGAGAGGTTATGAAATTTGTGTACATATTGCTATTTATATGTATGATAATCATTTGATTATCGATGACTATTTAGTCATCATGGTAAAGACCTCATGTTTCTGGCATTTGTAAAAAAATCCGATATTTGTTAGAAGCAATAGAAAAGCTTAATTCGCAACATGAGAAGATGATCCTTTTAAAGTTTTAAAACCACATTGTTAATTAGAATTAACAAGGCTCAGTATCCCAAAAGAATATTTAAGCAGTAACTAACTTTTACACCCATATGCAGTCGGTTCCTCAAGATTTCCTCCACTCGAATGTGATTTGACTCAACCTCAAGGATAAAATCGGGATGCAGAATTTTAAAAAAATACTCGACTTGAGCAAATTCCTCAGTCGAGTCGAGTGAAAAACTGTCAAACTCAAGGTATAATATTATTATTAAGAACGGTTGTACACTCACGGGTTTTTTATCGGAATTGCTCCGACCAGTTTCAGACACGTTTGGTGTCCTTCTTCTGGGAGCCACGTCTACCGCAAGCTCCTCGCGCAACGAGCTTCGGCACGCAATTCCGATAAAAAACCCGTGAGTGTACAACCGTTCTTAATAATAATATTATGTGTAATCCTCACGATACATTTAATAATCAAACTCAAGGTATGTCGCGATCTACCTTAAGGTCTCCTCAAAGCTTGTTATTAGCCCTTTGTATGTTATTTCTGAGGTTATTTCAAGTATTATTGTATAATAAATATCGTCCCATAAAGCTGATGATGAGGAATTCCTTAGTAGATTTCGATTTAGAAAAGACAATAATAAATTACTCGAATGGAGGTTCCTCACTGGAGGGTGAAGCCGTAACTGAACATACTAATTTCAAGGGTGTTTTCAAGTATTCCTTGAGGTGACCTGGACTAAGGTCGAGTGGAGGAGGTCTCAAGAAAATAACCCTGCATATGGGTGTTAGATAAAATCATTAAAATAATATGTATCTTAACAAATAGAGTTTCTGATATTAAAAGCAAGATTTAATAAATATTATTGTCATCACGATGAAGGATTTGCAGCTTTTTGAGCCTGGAGCTTCATTCCCAGAAGTTGGCAGATAGTGTCTTGAATATTAGTCTTTTCCCGACCAACAGCTTGAATTTTTTCCATCTGCTCTGTGACAAATTTTACTTTTCTCTGGAAGTAGTCTTTTCCACCTTCAATGTCCTGAAAAATAAATACAACTTAGTTAAATGGAATTGTGCTTATCAGAATGTTGAAGACTGTAGAGATATTACAGAGGTCACTATCACCCACAGGCTGTACAGATGCAGCGGCTTTGCGGAACAGAAGGCACACCTATCGCGGCATCCGAGTGTTCAGTACACATTTTTTATGCAGAGCTATTAGTCTGCATATCCAATCTACTATAGCTGAGCAAAGAAGCTGAGCGGCGCGCGATTAAATAATCAACGCATAGGGTGATGCTATAGTAAAACTTCATTTTCCTAGCCTTGCTCTGCGAGGGATTTGGAGTGACAAGTTAATTGTTTCCTCATGTGCCGCTCTGCTTCCTAATACAGCTATGGTTGATATAGTCTTAGCTCAAGAAAATTGTACCTAATGCATCATCAGAGTGTTCAGTACAAATTTTCTGATGCAGTGCTGTTTAAGGTCAAGAACCTTTACCTTATGCCTTGGCATCACGTTATGTACACTTTCTTATGGTAAGGCCTTCAATCCTACACAGGCTCCCTGGGTCAATTAGGTGTTTCTAAGTGGGTCACCACTGGTCGTAGGCTTTGGTTGTGGCTTGCACCACTCATTGAACAAAGATATGTTGCCAATCAGTTTGTCAAGTTCCTGCATAATATTCAGTGCCAGCCAGTTTATAACATGGATTGATTGAGATAATCACTACCATCTTAGACTGCAACATCACTTAATGTCTGGTTCGATAGAGGCCCAGAGCTTGATTAGTTATTGCAATAAAAAATGGCAATTAACTAAACTCACAACAACATCACCATAACGAAACTACTATCTCAAGCTGTCCTTCAATCTGGCTGACATAAAACATAATTCTCGTGTGTCATCATTCCATTGTCTATGAGTGGTTTGATCTACAATCAGGCCTACAATTAGTTTTCATATGCTTGTCATAAAGATATGTACTGTACCTACTTAGGACAAGAAGATCAAGACAAGTTAGTATAAGACTATGTTTCAACAGAATGCCCAGGAGCATGAAAGATGAAAAACCCAATTCACATCACACATCACATTTAGTTGCAATTTACTCAAGCCCCTTACGCCACACAGTTTGTGGCGTTTGTAGTTTGAGTAATGGTAGGAAAACTAGAGACGAATACCTAGCAGTCAGTGATATAAAGCTGACAATAATTATGTTATAAAAATAAGTTATTTAAAGTCAAAGATAAAAAAGTGACCAACCTTTTGGGCATAATAACCAGTTCCAATATCAATCAGCACATTATCAATATCAGCAATAGTTCCCGGAACATACATGGAGCCAGTCAACGGTACTAGAATTGTTTCTCCTTTGGTATCAGGGGTGATTCTTTCGAGGCTCTGTTTAGATTCATGAAATTTTCCCTGAGCCATTTTCAGTGTTTGAAGAGAATCTTGAATAACGCCTATTTCCTTAAATACAAACGTAAACAAGTCAATAATCGACGACTGTTTTAATCTTTAAGTTCATCGAAGTGATTCAGAAAACTGGTGAATTACCTGGTCTAATTGCTGTTTTAGCTGGGCCAACTGGGGAACTTGAAGCTTTGATAGGTCTATTTGCTGCATCCCTGGGGCCGGTGCTGAAGATACTGATGCCATTATGTAGAAATTAAATAACTCTGCAATTTACAATTAAAATTATACTGTTTTTCAACGGCACTTAACTTCTCAGTTAAATTCGCAATAGTGAAGTGGTGTAATGTAACTAAAACAATACCTAACCTCAAATCAAAATATAACTTCAAGTACTCAAATAATTATAAAGACAGTTGATGCTGCTGTCAGTGTCAACTGTAAAAACAAATTCAAAGTTTATGGCGTGAACGTGAAAAAAACAAACAAATTGTGTGTGTGTGTGCACTGTGCTCTACATGCAACACTCATTGTCAAAGAGAATATAACCACTACGTTAAGAAGAGTTGGGACTCCCATAGAGCAAACTGACCAAATAGCGAAATGTCAAAACACGGGGCTTTCGTAGTAGCCAGCATACCAGCGAAATAATCTTCTGCTTCTACTTGACCAACATAACAAAAATATCCTTGTGATGTGCCGTGTTGGTAAAATCATCGATAACGATGGAACTACCGTTGCTTGGTCAATACTTTAGAAGGTAAAATTTAAATATTATGTTTCTTTGAAGTGTTTCACACGTTATATTTTTGTAAATTGTTAAACACAATCCAAAATTTCATCGTACCGATGGGACTAGAACCCGCAACCTCCGGAATAACATGTTCCGGTGCTTTGCCAATTAATTAAATGGCAAAGCACACTATAAAACACTAAAATAATTATTTTGAAAAAGCCGGTTAACATGCTACCACAGGCTAAGTAGAAATACATGCTACCCACAGACTAAGTAGAGCTGGTACTTCTTCTTCTTCACATCATGCTACTTGATGGCATTTATTATGACAACCAAACGAAAGAGATAGTAAGAAATAGTGAGTGAGACGAATATAGACTCCATCGGACGCGCCCCCCTTTTCATACATATTTTTTCTTGTACTGGAGCTTCAGTAGACTGACAGCCATATTGTAATCCATCATACTAGGCCATAGTGTTCTGCACAGTTATCTGTCTGTGGTCAAAGACAATATGTGGTGTTCTGTGCTGACAGCAGAGGTTACTTTCATTCATAATTATAATTATTTTTGACTATTATTATTTGAGTAATTGCAAGAAAAGAAATATTCCCATCCGAAACTTGACTAAAAGTTAATTTTATTTAAATTGGTGAATTCAAACTTGTTTCGTACTTGAATAAATTAAATTGTAACATAACATAACCTGTAAGAATGTCGGTCACCAAAATAGACACGGTCCAAAATTTTGAAAATTTTATCAGGTAATAAAACTGCTATTATTCGCTTACTTATTTTCAGACTCTAAAACACATTCAATACAAAGCTTACCATGCACAGTAAATTGCAGTACAAATAGTGAAGTTACATCAACACAGTCACTTCATACATGATCTATTCTATGATGGGTCATCGCTTAAACATTGATGTAATTCAATGTTTACCTGTCTGTTTGTTACATTTTTACTTGTTTACATGACTTGTATAAAATAAATAACGCCTATTATTTTTCAGCTCAAAAAAGTGTTTTAAAATATTTAGAAAAAGTTTAAAAAAAAGAACTAAATGTCCCATAGTTCTTAGAATTCAGATAGATAGTTCAGTAATTGACTTAGATTATAATGGTATAAAAACTTTTATCTATGTGTTGTGTTGACAGTTTGACCTCGACTATAATTATCTATAGTTGTGTATATTATTTATTACTTTGATCTTTATTCAAGTTCAAATCAGTAATAATAAGAATGGACTTAGATCTAAATCCCACTTGTATACTCTATCTGTACCCTTAGTACGAGTTTTTATACCAAACCTATATTGTATATCAAAGTTCAAATAAATTTTGTATGAAAAACAGTACAGCACCTTTAATGGTTTTCACACTTCACAAAATTTAGACCAATCAGGGAGCCAAAATATGTCGAAATCTATTTGAGATCTGTCTAAAGTGTTTACGATGAAAACTCGTACCTACTAAGGGTACTGTAGATAGATAAGTAATGAAATAAAACTTTTTATATCATAACCTATACAACTTATAAACAATAAATTTGTTTAAACTCATCCTGTAGTTAAGGCCTAATAGCCATAAGATTAAGGTGTAGTAAGATTTAAAAATTAATAACAAAAAATACTGTCTGAAAGTCACCATGTATGTTATTAAAATGTGTGACTAAGTTTGGCTGTTGTTTCCTTAACAATCAAGCTTTGGCTTGTATATCCATTTACATTGTACATGTGCGATATACAAATAGAATTTGAAGAAACTGAAAGCTGTAGAGTCTGTGCAAAAAGAGAACCGTCATGGAAATTGAGGGTGATGTTGATGGTTCTAATTTACTGTTTTGTTGTGTTGACAACATTGCTCTTTCATTGCTAATACGACTAAAAATGTTTGATACCTTCGTATGTACCTACTCTTATCATTATTGGGTGGTACTAGGTATGTATATACCTTCCTTCCTTACCTTTGAATGTTTGGTCATCGTAAATCCACGATGGTTGTCTTTTTGCATCAGGGTTCGAGGATATATATCAAGATATATATCCGATATATATCAAACTGGATTTGATGATATATATCTAATATTTTTTTTATAATATATTGCAATACAAAAATGATTTTAAAAAAAAACATACAGTCGAATTGAGAACCTCCTCCTTTTTTGTGAAGTCGGTTAATTAATATTATTTAGTAATTTTTAGCGCTTGTTACTGTATCTACTATTTCTACTTCCTATTTTGTTTTTTAGTTGATTTTGCCTTATCTAGAAAAAGATTTTTGGTTTCTGTTTAATTTGTCTGATTTTAAGTAAATAAAACATTAAAAACATTGCAGTTTTTAGGGTTCCGTAGTCCTGACAAGGAACCCTTATAGTTTTGTCATGTCCGTCTGTTTGTCTGTCTGTCTGAGGTTTTGCTAAGAGACCGTTAATACTAGAAAGCTGTAATTTTGTAGGAGTATGTATATATATTCCTCCCCCAAGCCGGCTGGTCCCCGTGGGGGAAAATGACCACAACCCTCCAGAAAATATTTAAAACAAATAAACATTTCCGAATTATTATAAAGATTCCGAATTATTATATAAGCAATAAGACGGATTATGGAGTGGATAAATAACAAAAAACGAAGCAAAAGATCAAAATATTCTGGAAGAGGCCTATACCCGAATAGGGGTTCCTATCCCAGAAAACGGAAATAACAATGATTATTTTAAATAACAAGAGGTTACATAATGGGAAAAAGTACCGATGGAAACAGAATGGAGACAAACATAAATCAAATCACAGAATGAGAACATAACTCAAGGAAATATAACAACAGTATGAAAATCAATCACTTTATAAAAGTAAAACAGTAAAATAATATTTTAATAAGGTGTTTGTATGCTATAAAACTAAACTAAATATTGTTATGGAAGTAGATAAGAAACAAATAATTAAATACCTAAATTAAAATTATAATAACTATATTAAACTATAACTATAAATCTAGAATTGTATAAGCTAAAGTTAATTAATCATAATTTTTAAATACTACTAGTATATTGTAAGGATGGGAAATAAATTGGCTTTATTATTATTATTATGTATATATATTACGCCGACAAAGTGCTGAAATAAAATAGTAAACAATATTTTTTTTTATGGTAGCTCCCCTATATGAGAAGTGGGGTTGATTTTTTGTTCATCGTCTACCCCATCGTGTGGGGTGTCGTTAAATAGGTCTTTTAAAATGACTTAAGGGTTGCTAATACCATTTTTCGATTGAATACTCCATTTACGAAATATTAAACTTCAAAAGTGCAAAATTTTGTTCTAGTAGGGCGTCCCCCCCCCCCCCCTCTAAAAGCTAAACTACTGGCTTGAAAAATCTGAAAAAATTCGTTATAATAGCGCATTTCATGAACTTTAAAGGAAAATTATAGCGGTTGAGATAACTTTATTAGTTTAGCAGTAATAGTCGTTGAACTTGGGTGTTGGATATATTTGTACCAAATACAAAATCCTTAGAATAAATCCTTTAAAGTGACAAAGACGGAGTACCTAGTTGCTTGTTTATAACGGGTAAAGACTTGCATTGAATAACAGGCTACTACGGAACCCTACACTGCGCGTGGCCCGACACGCACTTGGCCGGTTATTATTTGATAATTTTAGTATGTTTATGTAACACATATCCAAATAGTATTAGTAAATAATACAATAAAATAATAATATGGATTTTATACAAAATTGATAAATATCAAACTTGATATATAGCCGATACATATCATAAATATCCGATATTTTTATATTTATAATAAATATCGGATATTTTCGAACCCTGTTTTGCATAGACTCTGCTATTGTTTATTTTTAGATCCATTATGTCAGTGTCATTATGTGTATATTTAGGTTCATATTTGCTTGAAAGCTGACACTCGACATGGGCCTCTGAGTAAAACTAATCTTATTTTCAATTAACTTCCAGGTTCTCAATTTGTCTGTATGTTTTTTTTAAATTTTTTTTTGTATGAATCAGAAGTCAAAAAGTCAAAGCATTTATTCAGTATATGGGCAAATTAAAAATTTGCACTTACACACGTCAAATAACATTAAATAGAGATCATATTCAATAATAATTATTATAGATATAACAGAAACATAACTTATTGCTTTGAATTTGCAACAAAATAAAAACCGCCCAAGTCGAGTTGGACTCGCCCACCGAGGCTTCTGTACCAACATTGGTGGTACCAATTAAGCTAGACCTCTAAATTGTATGAGCGCTGATATATCTCAGAGGTCTATCTTAATTGGCGTAAACTATGTGTGTATGGGGACACCCTTTAATTTTCAACTTTTTTTTCGTTTTTCCTTTATTTGTGCTGTAAGACCTTGCTTCTTGCCAAATTTCATGATTCTAGGTCAACGGGAAGTACTCTCTAATTTTTCGACCCAAAACCTATAGGGTACTTCCGGTTGACCTAGAATTGACAATTTTGCTCATGCAAGATCTTACAGCACAAGTACGGGAAAAATTCTGAAAAATAAAAAAAGTTGAAAAGTAAGGTAAATTTTGGTACTTACAAGTTGTCGCGAAAATCAAAATTTGCCCATATCTTTTTATCGTGTTGACTCAGGACCTTGATTTTTATAACTAATAGGGACTATAGACTTCAGTATCTGGTATAAATTTCAACTTGCTAGATCCACCCGTTCCTAAGAATATCGGTGGTGACACACGGACAGACAGACAGACGGACAAGAAAGTGATTTCCTTTTTTTACCTTTTGATGTACGGAACCCTAAAACCAAAGGTATTGAGCCATTCAGCTTTCATCTAGACATCGAACGTCACAATTAAAACACATGTTTAATTCCCCTGATTAATGTAGGGTTGCCAACCGTACTATTACGTGCACCCGCAACCCAGTGCATGTTTCAGTACTTCAGACAATTTTTATGCAAAAAATTGTGAAATAATGAAACATAATCGATACTAATATTATAAAGATAGAACATTTGTATTTTTGTATGTTTGTAATGATTTGGCTCAAAAACTACTGGACCGATTTAAAAAATTCTTTCACTAAAATACAGAATGGACTTTCGGAAAGAAAATAGGCTATATATTATCCCGTTTAAATCAAAGGAACATTCGTGGAGACCTAATTTGCAACCTAAGTCGACAAAAAAACGGTCGGAAAAACACGTTTCTTACGGACGCTGCTCAATTGAAAATAGATGGAAGAATATTTTCTATGGAAGAGTTGTATAACTTAACCTACAAAAAAGTCCGCGACATCATATGTCTACCTCTTAAGGTTGACTCACAGTACCCATTTTAATCTTTAATTTTTTGTTAAAAAATATTACATAATTTCCAAGGCTATTTTCAAGTATTAATCCTTATCCAAATAATTAATTGTTAATTAGCTTGGCCACATATTATAAATTAAAATTTTCCTTTACTGTAGATAATTCAAATGAAAACTAGAAAATATCACGGATAATAAAATATTTGCAGTGAAATCACAGATTAGGTCATAGTTACTACAACAATATTATTATAGGCTTAGCTATTCTGTAGATCCCCACCGATCAGAATCAATTTGAAGTCAATATAGTATAATAATATAATCTATTGTATAAAATAATAATGATATATATATATATATAACTAGAAGTGTCCCGCGGTTTCGCCCGCGTTAAACACTTCTTTTATTTACTTAAAACTTTTCTTTTCTAAAAACGATTCTATCATTAAAGACATCAAATAAGAATTAGCCAAATCGGTTCACCCGTGTTCATGTTATCGCGTGACTAAGGCAATTCGGGATTCATATTTATAAAACCCGAAAAACCCAAATTTTCAGACCTTGTTACGTACCTTATTTCGAAAAATCCTAAATACGTGATTCAGGTTTTTTTTAAATTCCACCCCTAAGAGGGTGAAATGGGGTAACAAAGTGTGAAAATCAATATAGTTTCGTGTTGCGCTGAAATTTAACATGTAGATAGTTATTTCGACTTAGGTATCCGCTATGAAAGAATTTTTCACAATTCACTCTTCAAGGGGATGAAGCGGGGGGGTTCAAAGTTTGGATAGACATTTCATTCTGACATTTCACACAAGTACTTCTGTAAATAAATAAGTAAATACGAGTTTCAGATTTTTTCAAAATGCCACCCTAAGAGGATAAACTGGGGTAACTAAGTCTAAAAATCGATGTTGTCTCGGATTGCGCTGAAATTTAGAATGCAGATAGTTATTATGACGTAGGTATCCGCTCAGAAAGGATTTTCTAAAAATTCCTCCCGGATACGGAACGGGGATTCAAAGTTTATATGGAGAAACAAGATTAGATAGTCTTTTCTATACGGATATTCACGCAAGTGCTTCAGTAAAAAAATAAGTAATTACGTGTCTCAGGTTTTTTGAAATTCCACCCTTAAGAGGAGAAACTGGGGTAACAAAGTCTAAAAATCAATATTGTTTCGGATTGCTCTGAAATTTAGAATGCAGATAGTTATTATGACGTAGGTATCCGCTCAGAAAGGATTTTCTAAAAATTCCTCCCGGATACGGAACGGGGATTCAAAGTTTGTATGGCGAAACAAGATAAGATACAGTACGTGTTGTAGGATTTTTCGAAATGGGGCAGGTAACAAAGTCTGAAAATGTGGGTTTTTCGGGTTTTATAAATATGAATCCCGAATTGCCTTAGTCACGCGATAACATGAAAACGGGTGAACCGATTTGGCTAATTCGTACTTGATGTCTTTAATGATAGTATTGTTTTTACAAAAGAAAAGTTTTAAGTAAATAAAAGAAGTTTTTAACGCGGGCGAAGCCGCGGGGCACTTCTAGTAGTTTTATAATTAAACGAATTTTCACGAATCAAAAGCTTAGAACACTCTCGATGAAGACATCTATCAAAACAAAAAAAAAACGATCAATAATAAAATTCAAAATCAGTTCATCCGGTTGGGTGCTAAGATGCTACAGACAGACACACAGATACACACGTTAAACGTAATAATACCCCTACTTTTTGCGTCGGGGAACTCCGTAAGGTTACGGCGGCAGATGTTCTCCTTGGTGGTAAGCTACTTTTTGGTAGATTTGATGATCCCACTACCTCTGTACGAAAACCCATGATTCATGAATGCACATAAAACTTTCATTGGTAGGTATATAGCTAGGATTAGAACCAACCACCGTCGGGTCAGAATCAGGGTAACTATCCTTTACGCCAAAGTGCCGCCCAATATCACTACGTAAGTATTATAAAACAAAGTCCATCACTGCGTCTGTCTGTCTGTTCGCAATAATCTCAATAGCTACTGAACGGATTATCATGCGGATTTCAGGGTTTTCACCAATAGCCAGAGTGTGTATGAGGGAGGTTTAGGTGCATAATTCGTTCAGGTTTTGTGTAAATTGGTTGAAATATGACGATTATTGTTAAATATGTTAATATTTTATATTCGATGCAACAAACTGATGCAAAGTTTATAGGCATATATGTTCTACCCGTGCAAAGCCGGGGTGGGCTGCTAGTAAATAAATAAAACGCAGACTAATTGCAGTACAAATCATATTCCGAATGGAACTGATTGTCCGTCTATCAGCTGCATAATGCCGTCGTAACAGGCAACCCTAGATCTGCAAACAAAAGATGAAAACTGATTGACTGTTGAATGTACTGGTGTTTCAGAAGTACACCCATCAGAGAAGAAACACCAAGAAACTCTATGGGACTTGTCACTTATTTTAATTCATTTTTTAGGGTTCCGTACCACAAAAGGTAAAAAAGGAACCCTTATAAGATTACTTTCTTGTCCGTCTGTCTGTCTGTCTGTCCGTCTGTCCGTGTGTCACCACCGATTTTCTCAGAAACGAGTGGACCTAGCTAGTTGAAATTTATACCAGATACAGAAGTCTATAGTCCCTATTGGGTGTATAAAAATCAAGGTCCTTAGTCAACACGATAAAAAGATATGGGCAAATTTAGATTTTCGCGAAAACTTGTAAGTACCAAAATTTACCTGAATTTTCAACATTTTTTATTTTTCGTAATTTTTCCTTTACTTGTGCTGTAAGACCTTGCTTTTGACCAATATTGACTATTCTAGGTCAACCAGAAGTACCCTATAGGTTCTTAGGCTAGACTAAATTGTATGGTCCAGCCTAAGGTCTAGCCTAATTGGTACCAACCAACGTTGGTTCGGAAGCCTCGGTGGGCGAGTCCAACTCGACTTTGCCGGGTTTAATTTTTTTTAATTCATATTAGATATTTTATTTAATTTACAACAAATACTTATATTATCATACAATTTAAATTATATCTTGGGGCTTGGGGCATTCAGGCCAAGCATTTTTGTCATTCACATAGTAATTTATTGTACTATAGTACGATTTCTTCATTAAAATTGGATTATACAAAGGTTTTAAATCTGCTCATAGACAGTTGATCAATATCTTTAGGAAGTTTATTATAAAATCGTAAACAGTTCCCCAAAAAAGAACCACTAACTTTCCACAACCTGAATTGAGGTAAAATTAATCTATTTTTGTGTCTTGTATTGAAATTATGTACATCGGACCTCTTATCATAATCATTCAAATTTTTGCGTACATACATAATATTTTCATATATATATTGACATGCCACTGTGAGAATTTTAATCTCCTTAGATTTTTCACGAAGTGAGTCTCGCGACTTCATGGCATGTTAAGCGATTACTCCGTACTCCTCAATTGTGAACCGATTTCAATGATTCTTTTTTTAATCGGTAGGGTACATTTCCCAGATGGTCCTATTGTAATTTCATCGAGATCTGATAAGTATCTCTCAGAAATATGGCGATAAACGTCTCACACTTGCTACTGAAATTGACTCGCGGGACATAGATGGTTGTTTTAGTTATATAATTGAAAACCTTACAGATCCCCATCATTAGCAGTAATCCATTTCTCAGCGGACTGGGCTGAGCAATGCAAACAGGTTACAGAAGTTCTTCAGGAACTATTGAAATTGCCAGAAATACAATCGAGTGGCACTAATGTTGCCATATGTGATGCTGAAAATTTGTCAGAAATCTCACTACAATACAAGGTAAAGATTACTTTAGTACAACAATATGTACATAGACGATGAGAAATTAATTTTCATAATTGTCATCAAATGTACCTATAGCACTTGATGAAATACGATAGATATAGTAAGTGGATCAATTATAAGGTCTAATTTTAGCGGCACCAAATAAAACTACATATTAATTTTATAGTTTTAATTTGCTAACCTTTAATGAAACACTTTTATTATGGCTGGACATTTATGATGATCCATATTTTCACAGAATTATAGACTATAATGTGGTAATAGACTGATTGATGTGTGGCAAGAGAGAAGGGAGAGCTATATCCTGTCGTGAAACAGAACAGGCTGCAAAAAAATTACATAGTAATAAACATGGCCTCTCAAACATGACATACAACTCAAGCTTGATCTTAAGCTGCACTTTTCCGACCAATGTAATTCCAGCCACCGTATAAATATTGTTTCTCTACCTAGCTGGAGGGCATCATATGCTGTATTTGTTAAGTTGGAGTCTCTAGAGTCTAGAGCATGATTACCCTATTTGTTCATCATTTTTGTGGCCCATATGACTCACCCACTGCCACTTAAGCTTATTCTTAAATCCTCTGAGCTGTGGAGGTCATTGGATTAAAAATTGTCTGTCAGATCAATATGGTAACTAACATTTGTTACCATAGTAAACTGTCAGATTACTTTGTTATGAATTTGATCCGTCAGTAGTAAAATATATTTACTTTTTACGACAGATTTGGCACTTTTGGCTTTGGCACTGTTTGTGAGATATTAAATTGGTTTAATAATATTTAAAAATAAATTATAAGTAAAAAATATTTTTAAAAACAAGCTTTTATCTGGGACTATGAACTGAAATGTTAAAAATAAATTTTTGTAATTATTTGGCGTGTAGGGACTTACCTATGTTCTTAAAAGCTTGAAGCACTACCCGTTTTTCAGGCTAGGTAATTACTATACTTCAGTGCCTCAAGCTTTGAAAAATATAGGTAAGTACCTACACGCCAAATACTTACTAGAATTTATTTTTAACATTTTAGTTCATTGTCCCAGATAAAAGCTTGTTTTTAAAAATATTTTTTACTTATAATTTATTTTTAACTTTTTAGTAGGTAGGTATAGATACCGACTACCTACCTACTACCTAAGTATTTAAGAGAAGGCATGATGTTTTAAAATATTCCACGGATATGTAAATTGTTAAACACAATCCAAAATTTCATCGTACCGACGGCACTTGAACCCTTCAAAGAAACATAATATTTGATTTACGCAGTGCAACATCTCTCGTCGTATTTGAAAACTGTAACGATTTCTTCCGAATGATTAACTTACGTAATAAGTAGTCATAGATGGCGCCACCAATGCATAATTGGGTTAACAAACGCAATCCACTAATTTCATCGTAACGGTACTTCGCACCGTGGCTTAATTGGCAAAGCACCGGAACATGTTATTCCGGAGGTTGCGGGTTCAAGTCCCGTCGGTACGATGAAATTTTGGATTGTGTTTAACAATTTACATAAATATAAAGTGTGTAACACTTCAAAGAAACATAATATTTGATTTACGCAGTGCAACATCTCTCGTCGGATTTGAAAACTGTAATGATTTCTTCCGAATGATTAACTTACGTAATAAGTAGTCATAGATGGCGCCACCAATGCATAATTGGGTTAACAAACGCAATCCACCAATTTCATTGTAACGGTACTTCGCACCGTGGCTTAATTGGCAAAGCACCGGAACATGTTATTCCGGAGGTTGCGGGTTCAAGTCCCGTCGGTACGATGAAATTTTGGATTGTGTTTAACAATTTACATAAATATAAAGTGTGTAACACTTCAAAGAAACATAATATTTGATTCCACGGATATTTGATGTGATTATGGGTGAAGTGCTCTTCAAGGAAAATCAAACGACTCGGTGGGGCTATGTTGCTTTATAACAGAAATGCCATGGCCACCTTACAGCTTCATCATCAGATCCTGGCTCTCATTTAAGTGTAAAGTTCTCTTCAAGACGAATCAATCGAGCCCAAACTCGGTAGGGTTATGTTGATTTATCACAGAGATGCCGTGGCCACCTTCCAGCTTCATCATCAGACCCTGGATATCATCTAGGCGTAAAGTTATCTTCAAGACAAATCAATCGAGCCCAAACTCGGTGGGGTTATGTTGCATTATCATAGAGATGCCGTGGTCACCTTCCGTCTCCATCATCAGACCAGCTCCATGATACCATATCATTGTATTTTCACCGAAGATACATAAGTACACCAAATTTGAGTCCAATCGGACATCGGGAAGTGGGTCTAATTTAGCTTCCAAGATTCCACCCGAACATACATAGTTACATACATACATACATTGCAAGATAAATAAAAGCTTGTAAAAAGCATGTTACTCACTATGGTTACTATAGCTGTGCATGTGTATTTTCACTGACTAGCATATTTTGGGCAATCCAAATATAAATGATAAGATAATTTCAATTTTGTCAGATAAATATCTGATTCAGCACTTGGAACACAACCTCCACAAATCTGATTTTATCACAGTTATAAACATAAACATGTAGTCTTATCATCCATGCGTGATTATATATTTATGTTAAATTTTGTACAAACAGTGTTATTTGAAAGTAAGTGATGGTCGGCAATAGACATCAAATATATCTGTCTTTTTCTGTGCTTTTTTTATAATACTTTTTGTCTAAAGCCAATGTTTTAATTGTACTGATCCTACCTGATCATATTAATTTTGACAAATTACAACTCATACACCCAAAAATATTTAATGAGCCTATTTTGCATATTAAAACATGAACAATAATAGTAATAATAAATCTTCTTTGCTATCAAAATAATAAGTAAAATAAAATTTTGATTAATGAATGTTGTCTATGACAATTTTTAATAAACGATTGAATATGAATATCCTCTGAGTATCTGCATAGTGACCTAATGTTATAAAATATGAATAGCTAAAAATGTTATAATAATGCCTTTATTGCATGCTACAATCCTTAATGTTTATTAAGCATTGTAGCATGTAAGTATTTAAGTACTGTACAGAATTGAATATAAAATTACCACTACTTTTATACTTACCTCAAATAACTTATTTCAGGTTGACTCCGTGCCTACCGTTATACTATTCAAGAATGGATCACAAGTAGACAGAGTGGACGGGGCCGATGCAGCTCAAATATCCTCAAAGGTCAAAGCCCAAAGCCTCGGCAAAGCGGTTATTGAAACCAGCACTATGAAACTCGAAGATAGATTAAAAGCACTCATCAATAGACATAATGTGATGCTGTTTATGAAAGGAAACAGAGATGCACCCAGATGTGGCTTCAGTAGAACAATTATTCAGATTTTAAATGAAACTGGGTAAGATATCTATATAAATAAACCGGCCAAGTGCGAGTTGGACTCGCTCACAAAGGGTTCCATACCATTATCTATAAAAATGGCAAAAAAATAATGTCCGTTGTATAGGAACCCCCCTTAAATATTTGTTTTATTTTAATTTAATTATTTATTTTTGAAGTGAATATATAACTAAATATTCTGTAAATATTTCAAGCGTCTACGATCCCTAAATATCACATTTGTTGTATTTTTGGAGCCCCCTAAAATATTTATTTAATTCTGTTTTCAACCAACTTCCAAAAAGAAGGAAGGTTCTCAATTCGTCAGTTTTTTTTTGTAAGATAATTACATCTCTACTCTATCAATTGTAAACCGATTCGAATGATTATTTTTTTAATCCGTAGGTTACATTTCCGAGGTGGTTCCATTGTAATTTCATCGAGATCTGATAAGTATGTACAGAGATTTGACGATAAACGTCTCAAATTCGCCACCGAAACTGACTTGCGGGGCATGGAAGTGGGTTGGAATTATCTCATTTAGTATTTGTTGTTATAGCGGCAACAGAAATACATCATCCGTCAAAATTTCAATTGTCTTACTAGCACGATTCGTAAAATACAGCCTGGTGACAGACGGACAGACAGATAGACAGACAGCGGAGTCTTAGTAATAGGGTTTGGTTTTACCCTTGGAGTATGGAACCCCTAAAAAACTATCTGTATTGAGAGGATACTAAATGATGATATCCATGGTATTGGATGTCATTTGCGTTTCTTTTTAACCGACTTCAAAAAAAGGAGGCGGTTTATCAATTCGACCATATATTTTTTTTTTTTTTTAAGTTTGTTCGCAGATAACTTCGTCGTTTATGAACCGATTTTGATTATTCTTTTTTTGTTGGAAAGGAGATATCCCAAGTGTGGTACCATGGTAATTTTATCGAGGTCTGATAAGGATCTCCAGAGATATTGAGATAAACATCTCAAAATTGGTACTGAAAATGAATAGCGCGGCATTGAAGTCGGTTCTTTTTTAGTTTTTAAACTATATTATAACATAACCCGAAATAATGGAATAGGTAATAAGTAATGTATTTTTTATTATTGCAGGGTACAATATGATACATTCGACATCTTGACTGATGAAGAAGTTCGCCAAGGCCTTAAAGAATTCTCTGACTGGCCTACATATCCACAACTGTATGTGAAGGGTGAACTGATTGGTGGACTAGACATCATTAAAGAATTAGTAGCCAGTGGAGAACTTGACGCGACACTCAAAGCTTGAATGCTTAGCTTCAGCATAGATGAAGGAAATCTTTCCCTATGGCTTCAGGGAACATTTTTAGGCATGCGCTCTAATTAATTTATTGTAATAAAGGATTTGGATTTGTTATTACGGTATTTTATTGAGTGCTTGTATTATGCAGAATTATTTTTTCTGAAGACTAATAGTCCAAGACGGATTAACAAATCATAATGTCAATATTATTATATACAGTGTGGAAATTAAACTCAGGCCCTGGAGGGAAACTACTTTAAATCCTTAAGCTAGCTCATTTTACTTAAAGGAGACATTCCTTTATTTTTGAAAAGAAACAAATCTGCATTAAAAGATTTTTTTAAACTCGCTTGCTTCGCCCGGGACTCGAACCAACTAAAATAAAAAAAATAAACACTTTTTATTTTAATATACTAATCGGTAGTATTAATATTCAGGATAAAGTTTCTCTAACAAACATTAGGTCTTAAAAATAAAAATAATCGTTAAATCTAACATCAACTTTATTTTACTATCAATTTTGTAACACTTAAATTATTTAACTGATAAATTGTTCGAAATGAGCCCCGTCGTTCCGGCTACACAACATTAGTCGCCGTTGAAATTCATTTCTTGTAGCCTTCAGCAAAGTGTTGTGGTGTATGCCCCTAATAACATTTTCTATCGCAATCCTTAGCTCTTGAACGGTTTCATAGCAAGTTTCATCGACTAATGTTGTGTAGCCGGAACGACGGGGCTCATTTCGAACAATTTATCAGTTAAATAATTTAAGTGTTACAAAATTGATAGTAAAATAAAGTTGATGTTAGATTTAACGATTATTTTTATTTTTAAGACCTAATGTTTGTTAGAGAAACTTTATCCTGAATATTAATACTACCGATTAGTATATTAAAATAAAGAGTGTTTATTTTTTTTTATTTTAGTTGGTTCGAGTCCCGGGCTAAGCAAGCGAGTTTTAAAAAATCTTTTAATGCAGATTTGTTTCTTTTCAAAAATAAAGGAATGTCTCCTTTAAGTAAAATGAGCTAGCTTAAGGATTTAAAGTAGTTTCCCTCCAGGGCCTTAGATTAATTTCCACACTGTATATTATAGACATTGAGCAGTAGGTAAAGTAGTCTTCATTTTGACTTATAAGTTATAGGGCTGTTTTTCATTAGGGGTAGAAGATAATAATGATGATGTGTTGTCTCTTCTTGCCTCAAATAACGTAGTATTATATACTCTTTGGCCTTAAAATTCACACATCAAAATTGGTGGCAGATTGAAGCTGCACATCACTCATAGATAAGTATTTTAATACTAATTTAATTATAAAAGTAATGAAGTCAATAACTTTAGTTATATCATTGCATTTCCTATCCGAATGCCTCGTGAGAGTTTCTTTAGATTAATTTAGTCACTCGATCACGCTAAAGTAAGCAACGTAGTATTTATGTTCTCTTTGTAAACGCAGATTTGTATAGAAATTACAATGTTACCTCTTACGCACACTAGATGGCGCGTTTTAATTCCATACAAATCTGCGTTGACTGCAACGTGATCGAGTAAACCTATAAAATATCTAATAAAACTCGCACGAGGCCGTAGACAGAGTATATTAAAATGGACTTGTCCTTAAAATAATAATATAAGAGGGATAAAACTATAAAACCACTAGTAGAAGAGAGCGAGATGAACAATAATGTTTAAAAAAATTATCCTTCTCTGCGTATGCGATTTTACAAACTGGCTCCAAGTTCTAGTGCACCCATTGGCTTTCACCCGCTGTCATATATGACCCGAACAAATTAAGATGTTCATTTTATATTATAGCTGGCATATGTATCACGTGTTTATCATTTTAGTCCGGTTATATCTCTATAGCTATTTCATTCGCATACGCTAATATAGAGAACATTAGCATATATATATTACTTTCTCTATGCACTAGTCAGTCTGGGCATCTCTTATTACCATAGACGTAATATAAATGGATGGTGAACTGCAGATGTTTGACAAATTCAATTTAAGCCGTATACTATAATAATAAGGCTGTATTTGCCTTGTAGAACAAAACGGCCAATTAAGAGACACCAGGGTGGGCGTGTGTCCTTGTCTAACAACCTGCTAGTCCAATATATGTTCTATGGACAACTTATATCTATACCATACATATAGATGTATGGTATAGATATAAGTTGTCCATACAAAAGAAAGGGACAAACTCCGTTCAAGTTCGGTCTCATGGGGGCCGGTGGACGCGATCAAGTTTAATATGTAGCAGGTCTGTGTTCGTTACATATTTAAATCGAATCGTAGTTTGATTCACTTTAGTTTTTGGCACGTTGAAAAATAATATTGAGTCTGTGGCATCAACCACAGGTTATACAGATTTGCATGGAATTTACATATGTCGGTCGTTCACAGCAGATGTTCTTACAAATTGAATTTAATCCGTATGCTCTGAATGTAAGGTTGTAATTGGTATGTACATTGGCCCCAACGAAAGGCACCTAGGTGAGAGTGTGTCTTTGTCTAACAACCTGACAGTGCTATATGTTATATACGTACTATACTATTTGTTTAGTATAGATACATGTGGTGTGGTCCCGTAAAGGGAAAATGATATAAAGAAGACATTAGTGTATGCAAATGAAATAGCTATAGAGATATAACCCGACTAAAATGATAAACACGTGATACATATGCCAGCTATAAGATAAATGAATAACGTAATTTGGTCGGGTCATACAAGACAGCGGGTGAAAGCCAATGGGTGCACTAGAACTGGGAGCCAGAACTGGCTCCAAACAATAAAATCGCACATGCAGAGAAGGATAAAAATGTTGTCCATCTCGCTCTCTCATACATTGTATAGTTTTATCCTTCTCATATTATTATTATTATTTAAATGCCAGGGCCATTTAATACTCCGTCCACGTGTGGTCCATATAAATAAAAGAAAGGGACAAACTCCTTTCAAAGTCGGTCTCTTGCAGCCCGGTTTTGCGGCTTATTTAGTTCGCGGTCAAGTTTCATATAGTAAAGGTCGTCGTAATATTGTCAAGCTAATGTGTCAGTGTCAACTGTCATGTCTGATGGATGTCATAAATTCATAAGTAAGTGTCAGCTGGTGAATGTGTTGTGTTGTGTTGTCGTCTCGTAACTCGTTTCGTATCTCGTTTTCTTCCATCAATCCAACCAAAATAAACTTTTCAAAACTAATAAAATTAATCAAGTGTAAAAAGAGATTGCTTACTTACATTGTTTATTATTTTGTTAAATTCTTACCCCAAGTAATTACCTCAAAAAAATGGAGAAACCTACATCATTTAATCCAAGTAAGCAGTCTTCAAATTACCAACCTGATAATTTTTATGTTTGATTATTTACTACGTTCAAAGTATTGTGTGTGCAATAATCAATTATCTATGGATTACAGAAATTATGAGCAAGGTCAGAACTGCCGGAGATGGCATGGAAGCGAATGAAAACACATCGGAAACTAAAAGAACTGAAACTAAGTCAGTGGAGCGGAAACCTTCGCTGCTACCAGGAAGACTGGTGCAAATATTTCCTTCTACAATTGTTAGAAATGAGAAACGTAAGTCTATAAACGCCAAGACTCCAAAGTTCGTACCGTACGAGCCCTATGCGGCTGCGGTGAAGCCAATGACACCTACTCTATCATCAAAAGGTACAAAAAAGTCAAAGAATCACATGGATATTAATACTTTAATATCACAAATGTCTCAAATGAAGACTGACTTGAATGAGTTCAAGCCGAGACCGAAGTTAAACTCTTCCAGTTCTGTGGTTGAGGGAGAGAAAAATAATCCAGAAAATGCAGAGTTACAGGCAAAGTTGGACAAGTTGACAAAAGAGAAGGATTCCTTGCAAGAACAGCTGAAGCAACAAGTGCAGGTAATGTTACATCATGTGTGTTTTAGTTCATAATTATAAATGATAAGATGTCTAATTACAGTGACTTCTGAACCAATTGAAGAAACACTACATAATTATATTATAATTTTAAATAATTTCTTACTTAGCCACCTACTTATTGTTAGATCATATAATTAAATGTCTAATGCATATCTTTCCTGTATAATATTTAATTGTTTTATGTGGTCAATCAATAGAATATCATCAACTAAAGTTTATTTTATCCTGATGTTTATCCTGATATAAAACAGAATAGAACAAAATAATTGCTTGCTAAGTAGCAGTAAGCAGTATAGAATATTGATAAAGACTTGTGTCCTTATCAGTATTCTATAAGCTCCTTAGAATATCATGAGTACAATGTCATGAATGCTACTAATTTGTTAATTAGTGTGACTTTATATTAATACTAGCTTCACACTGCAGTGTTACCCGTGTTTTATCAGAATAAAAGGTGGCCTATGTTTGAACTCAGAGTATAAGCTATCTCTATTCTACATATCAATGAATTCTATGATATTGTTTAACAAGAAGGAGTAACAAAGTTAACTAAAGTGATCTAACTAAGCGATTAATGTTTACTTCATTGCACTTAAAAAAAATTCCTGTTATTACAAATCTGAATGTTTAGAAACACAGCAATTTGTTTGTTAACAATACAAGTGTGTTTGTTACTCAATCATGCAAAAAAAAAAATGTCTGAGCAGATTTGAATGAAATTAAGTACAAGAGACAATTACGCATTTCTTCCGTTTGGGGTCGAGAACATGGGCTCGTGACCATGGGCTCGTGGGGTCAACAAGCACGCGGTTTTGTAAAGGAGTTGTCCAGCCGTCTGATAGATGTGTCCCATGATAAAAGAGCTGGCGCGTACCTCGGCCAACGAATTAGTCTTGCCATTCAAAGAGGTAATGTTGCCAGCTTTTTGGGTACCCTACCAGCGGACAGCAACCTTAATTCAGTTTCTTAATTGTAGATTTTTTATAGTCTGTATTATAGTTTTAGGAGTTATATTGTATATCTATACTAATATTATAAAGAGAGAACATTTGTATTTTTGTATGTTTGTAATGATTTGGCTCAAAAACTACTGGACCGATTTAAAAAATTCTTTCACTAATATATAGAATGGACTTTCGGAATGAAAATAGGCTATATATTATCCCGTTTAAATCTAAGGTACATTTGTGGAGACCTAATTTGCAACCTAAGTCGACTAAAAAACGGTCGAAAATACATGTTTCTTAAGAACGCTGCTCAATTGAAAAGAGATGGAAGAATATTTTCTATGGAAGAGTTGTACAACTTAATAATACCTACAAAAAAGTCCGCGACAGCATATGTCTATCTCTTAAGGTTGACTCACAGTAACCATTTTAATCTTTAATTTTTTGTTAAAAAATATTACATAACTTCCAAGGCTATTTTCAAGTATTAATCCTTATCCAAATAATTACGTTATTTAGCTTGGCCACATATTATAGATTAAAATTGTCCTTTACAGTATATAATTCAAATGAAAACTCTAGAAGATATCATGGATTTCACATACACGCATCGCAAAATTAATAAAATATTGCAGTGCAACCACAGATTCTGTCATAGTTACTACGAAAATATTATTATAGGCTTAGCTATTCTGTAGATCCCCACCGATCACAATCAATTTGTGGTCAATATAGTATAATAATATGATCTATTGTATAAAATAATATTGATCGATATATATAACAATATAATATTTTAAACCACCCCGACTGATCTATGTATAATCTTTTCATTAAGAGCATTCCAATATGACTCAAAACACGACATTTGAAATCTGAGCTGTAAGTTGGTGAGGATTTGAGTATTCTGTAGAGTCCAGGAAATGTCCCAGCATCAGGTCAATGCTTCCATGTTCTTACAATATCGTTGAAGAAGAAGATTTTCGAATTGATCAGACCTATGAAAGTTGATTTCATAGCGCAATTAACTAGAAAAAAGCTCATAGTTTTATAACGATTGAACGAATTTTCATGAATCAAAGCTAAGAACACTCTTGATGAAGACATCTATCAAACAAAAAAATACTATCAATAGTAAAATCAAGATCCGTTCATCCGGTTGGATGCTAAGATGCTACAGACAGACACATAGATTATACGTTAAACGTATAATACTCCTACTTTTTGCGTCGGGGAACGCCGTAAGGTTACGGCGGCAGATGTTCTCCGTGGTGGTAAGCTACTTTTTAGAATTCCGTAGCCGAACGGCAAAAAACGGAACCCTTATAGATTCATCATGTCTGTCCGTCTGTCTGTCCGTATGTCACAGCCATTTTATTCCAAAACTATAAAGACTACAGAATTGAAACTTGGAATTGGGGCATCCCATACATAGAACTGAAAAAAAAAATCTTCAAACCTATACATGTGAGGTGTCTATGAATAGTTCTTTAAAAATGTCATTGAGGTTCCTAAAATCTTTTTTTCTCAAAGTCAATCATTTAAAAGAAAGGCGCGTCTAAAGTGGTAAATGTGTATCTCCCCCCCTCTAACTTTTTAAATAATTAAGTGAAAAATCCAGAAATAATATATTGTTACGTGCGGGGTGGTATTAAAATGCCAATCCGATGAGATGAACGTTTATTTCCACTTAACACTTATTTACACTATGTTATGTAAATATGTTATATAAAAATAGCCGACAAACAAAGCAATAAATCAAATACAAAAATGCGGCTTTCCTTTGAACATCTGATGTAAACAACTTTACCGTACATGCTAATTTGATGTCTAACGACTTATGACTTATGAAGGTTCAATCTTAACTACAAAACTAGGTACATTGACTAAGGTCGGAATTCCAGGAAGGTTATTTTTATGACGGTCGGTTTATGGCCGGCAATTAGTTTTTTTTTTTTTTCCACAGTTATTATTGTTTACTGCGAGAATCGTTGCGAAACTTCGAGACCTATCGACTCGATGTAACAATATATTCTGTATATCTTAATAAAAACTTTCAACGAAAATTGGTTTGAACGAGATACAGTCAGCAGTTTTTGATATATAGCGACTGCAAAGATAACTTTGTTTTACAAACAAACTCTATGACAAACAAAGCAATTTTTTTGGTGGCGAAATATTAAAGTTATAAAATACTCTACTGTTACGGAACCCTACGACAGCGAGTCCGACTTACACTTGACCAGTTTTGGTAGATTTAATGATCGCACTACCTCTGTACGAAAACACATATGAATGCACATAAAACTTTCATTGGTAGGTATTTGTTTGTTTTTTATAAAAAAGCTTACTCGCAATGTGGGTTTCACATTACTAGTATTCTTGTTAACCCCTCCAACTAAGCTATATATGCTTGTGTCTGGAGTGGGTTCACGTCAATAGTGCAATGGGTGGGGTGGGGTTCGAACTCACGACCTCTCGATCGCCAGTCCGACACCCTATCCATTGGGCTATTGCCGCTTCAATATAGAACCAAGCTAGGATTAGAACCAACAACCATATAGGCATATGTGTTCTATCCTTGCGAAGCCGGGCGGGCTGCTAGTATAGTTATAAATTAATTTTAATTGTGTACATTTAAAACAGAAAGTTATTAAACTATTATAAGTACACAAATCCTAACTAATATTATAAAGTAACTCTCTGTCTGTCTCACTTTCACACCAAAACCACTGAACCGATTTAAATGAAATTTGGTACACAGATAGTTTAGAGCCTGAGAAAGTACATAGGTTACTTTTTAATGCAATAAAAGGGTTGTAAGGAGTTGACAGGGGGGATAGAATGTTGTATGGAATTATTGCCATTTTTAGAGCTAGAAGCTTGAAACTTATTTTTTAGGCTGTTGATTCAATGTAAATAAATATGACATTCAAAGTTTGTAAAAGTTTTACCTTCAAGGGTGTAAAATAACAATAGGGGATGAAAGTTTGTATGGCAATATGTAAGGTTTATGTGAATGAACTACTGAACCGAGTTAAATGGAATTTGGTACACAGATAGTCTAAAGCCTGATAAAGGACAAAGGCTACTTTTTAATGCGAAAAGAGGGTTGTAAGGGGTTGAAAGTGGGGATGAAAAGTTGAATGGAAGTATCATTATTTTTAAAGCTAGAAGCTTGAAACTTATTGCTTAGGCTGTTGATTCGATATAAATAAATATGACATTCACAGTTTGTGAGGGGGAATGGGGAGGGAAGAGGGATCGGCAGGGGAAAGGAGAGGGAAGGGGGGGAGGGAGGGGGAGAGGGAAGTGAGAGGAAGGGGAGTGGGGGGAGAGAGGAGGAGAGGTAGGGAGGGGGAGGGGGGATTAGCGCGGCGTGGTACGGTGCGGTGTAGGTGGGATATGCATCTGTCTTATTTATAAAATAATTAGCCTAAATAATTAAAAATGCTACCCAAAGACTATTCTACGCGGACGAAGTCGCGGGAACAGCTAGTAGTTTATAATCTTTGACACATAGGATCCTGTTTACTAGTACTTTTTATATGCAGGTGAAGCCATGAGGCTTAGCTAGTATTCCGATAATTTTATAATCTGCAGGTCAACAAAGAGCTGAAAACCATGTTGGTGGCATCTATGGGTGAGGACCTTGAGACTCAAGTACAGTCCCTAAATGAAGATAAGAAATATTTGGCAAATGCTTTACTCAATTCTGCCCAACATTTGTCCACACATCAGGTATGTAAGAAAGAATTCATTGAGTATGTTTAGTAAAAAAATCGTTATTATTATTTAAGCAGAGCACTATTAATATCACCTGATGGAAAGTCATGTTTCAGTCTGAAATTAAACCATGCAAGTAGATGAATTCTGCAATGCTGAATTTAGCCATATATCTTAATCCTAAAAAACCGTTAACACCGAAGTACGCCATATGGCTTACAGTCATGGTCTGTCTGACTAATAGCCTTCTAAACATTGTGACTTACTTGTTATCGAAGAGCTTAAACATTCATTAAATTTTTATTGTCATGTGGAATTAATTTTCCCAAAACATCAAGCACGTATCAGCATTGCCTCTGGTACTACTATGGTAAGATTAAATGATGGTAACCACTACCTTGCAGCACAGAATAATAAATAGTACAAGTACAGAAATTCCACTCCCTGAGAACAAAAATGCGAGATTAAACCTAGTTACAACGTTGGTAACGTTCAAAATGCGCTTCACGCCTCGGGTGCGACCATGAATTTGTGTCACAGTATCAACTAATAGTAACGGAACCGCGTGTTGCGCACACTAAAATGCACCGTTAGTCCGCACAGCGAGAGTCTGAATAACTCGGTAAAGTCGCGGCCTCTCCTATAGGGTTGAATGTTAAGAGAAAACTTATTGAAGCCATTAATTGGTAGAAGAATACTCTAAGGTAGAACAATGTAATGAGTACATTAATGCTACATTAATGTTTAATGTCGAGGTAGGATAAAAGTATTACAGTTATACTAAAATGTGTGACGTTCAATTAAAATTGAGTAAAGTTTTAGATTGCGTAAGTTAATTAACGTGAAAAAATAGTACCTACTCAGTTGTCTAGAATCGTAGGTTGTTTGACTTGTAACATTATAATAGTCTAGGAGCTGACTCACTTTTTCGACCGAAAATAATTATGTATTTCATTCATTATAGGAAAACTTTATTTTGTAATAGTTTAATATCCAAATAAAAAAAAAACAGATAATTCGAATTAAAAACATACTTTTTATAATGTTTTTTAGAGGGGGGGTGGGGCGCCCTGCTTAACAAAAATGTGTACTTTAAAGTTTATTATTTCTTAAATGTAGCATTAAATCTAATAATAGTATTAGCAACCCCTAAGTCATTTTGAAAGACCTATTCCACGACACCCCACATGATGGGGTGCACGACGAAAAGAAAAATCATCCCTACTTCAAATGTAGGGGAGGTACCCTAAAAAAAAATTTTTGCTATATTTTATTTTACCATTTTGTCGGCGTTATTGATATACACATAAATACACAATTTCAGCTTTCTAGTACTAACGGTCTCTTAGCAAAACCTTGGACAGACAGACAGACAGACGGACATGACGAACATATTAGGGTTCCTTATCAGGACTACGGAACCCTAAAAAATAATTTTCAATTTCAAATCGGTTAAGATCGGACAGAGTTCTGAGGTCACAGACATTTAAAAAACCGTCTAATTGAGATCCTGCACCGTTTTTGTGAAGTAGGTAGATTAAAAACTAAAACACCGACTTCCATGCCCCGCGAGTCAATTTCAGTAGCAAGTTTGAGACATTTATTGTCATATCTCGGGAGATACTTATCAGATCTCATTACCTGCTGGGCATAGGCCTCTCCCAAGTCACGCCACTGAGCCCGATCACTCCAGAACCAGTCTACCCCAACAGTTATCGGTCCTACGGCAGATATGACCAGCCCACTGCCACTTCAATTTGCTAATCTATATACTGTTAAATAATTTTAGAAAATGATTATGATTATCAGTCAGTCAGATTTATCTATTTTAGGTAGGTACCTATAGGATCTACGTAACATACCTACAGTAAATAATAAAATAACCTACCAATTTCAAGTAGGTTACAATTAATATTTTGCAAGATGTAATGTCGATAGAAATTCCCTTAAAGATCATAACGTGAATTCCCTTGAAACATGAAACTCAGCTGATTTATACCTACCTACCATTTATGTGTGACATTCTTTGCTTTTTACATAATTACTCTTTACAGTTACTATATGTTACTATCGTAAGCAAGAAATATAATATTGAGGTAGGTACTAGTAAGGCGCGCGGCCGATCGAGAGCGCGCGTGACACTTTACTGACTGAACTTGTACCCTAGCGGGTGCGCGGAGGTACTTGTAGTTTCAAAGCTACAACGCGGAGTACCACAGGCCTGCTTGCAGTTTAATAATAACTAATCAAGGTGGATATGAAAAAATTGTAATACGTGTTAAAAAAATATGCTAATCAATGTTATCGATACTTATCACAACAATTTATTACAGGAACAAACAGAATGGCTGGCTGGCCAGTGTGAAGTGTGGCGAAGCAAGTTCTTAGCTAGCAGGTAATGCTCACATATGTCTAGGGTCGGTATTATAGAATGACGTTACAGCGTGGATACGATCCCAGTACAAAATGAGGCCATTTGAATGGTTAAATCTAAGAGCGGATCGGCGCCCAAACATTATTTTTTAATGCAGACTTTAGACAGTATAATATTATGGTTATTTTTACACCTGTTTCTACGTGGAATATTTGCCATGTTTTTCAAAATTTCAATGCATAAAACACATCATCATTGATCAAATCAAAAGTGGCATCAAAGTCTACAATCTCACATGACCTCATTTTATTCCACGTGGTACACACTAAATACTTTATAACTGGCCAAGTGCGCTTCGGGCCACGCGCAGTGTAGGGTTCCGTAGTAGCCCGTTATTCAATGCAAGTCTTTACCCGTTATAAACAAGCACCTAGGTACTTTATTCTAGGGATTTTGTATTTGGAACAAAATTATCCAACACCCAAGTTCAACGACTATTACTGCTAAACTAATAAAGTTATCTTGACAGCAATAGTTTTCCTTTAAAGTTCATGAAATGCACTATTATCACGAATTTTTCCAGATTGTTTAAGCAGCCAGCAGTTTAGCTTTTAGAAGAGGGGGAAGCCTTACTGGAACAAAAATTTTCACGTTAAAGTTTAATATTTCGTAAATGGAGCATTCAATCGAAAAATGGTATCAGCAACCCTTAAGTCATTTTAAAAGGCTTATTCAACGATACCCCACACGATGGGGTAGACGACGAAAAAAAATCATTCCCACTAATGTAGGGGAGCTACCCTAGAAAAAATATTAAAAAAAAAATATTTCTCCACTTTGTCGGCGTAATTTATATACATACCCCTACAAAATTACAGCTTTCTAGTATTAACGGTCTTTTAGCAAAACCTCGGACAGACAGACAGACAGACGGACATGACGAAACTATAAGGGTCCTTTGTCAGGGCTACGGAACCCTAAAAAACATGAGCCCTTTTATTTAAAGATTTTTGCATTGTAAGAAAATGTTTATACTATAATGATTACTGTATATTTCAGTCTAATGGTAGAAGAACTAGCAGAATGCAAGAACCTACTGAACAATAAGACTGAAAACCTACAACAAGCTATCAAACAGTTGTTAGACGAACGTTGCAGAGTTAGAGACATGCTACTTTGCTCCTACAAAAACTTGTACAGTTTACACGAGAAGTGGCTTGAAAATATTGCCATATCGGAATATGTTGGAAGCAGTAAAGTGTATAGTCGACCTATTGGAAATCTCAATTTTAATGCGACAACCCCACATTCAACTAATATTATAGACTTAGCGTCGGTGAATTTGAAACTGTCTGAGAATATTAGTAGCGGAATGGAGAAACAAGATGTTAGTCATGTGGATACCTTGCCGATTGCCACTGACGGAGAGAAATATGCTGAAGATGTAAGTTTACTTATTGTGTCACTTTAAGAATTAATTTGGATAATTTATCAAGGGATCGATGTGGTGGCGGGACGGTATCAATGCATTCAAAAGGAATTCCATCGACCTTGCGAAAGATAGAGAGAATTGGAAGATAGGAGACACCTTTGCCCAGCAGTGCTAGACCTACATAAGGTAAAGCGTGGTGCAATGATGCGAAAAATACTGGTAATTACTTTCAGGCTTTCGCTTGACATAATACCTATGTTCATTTTATGTTTTAGTTTAGCAGATGTCATTGCACATTATCAAGTGGGCATCTCTTTTCCTGTTATCTAATATCATAAAAAGTCCATACATTTATAATACCATTCATGACCACACGTTTAAGTACGTTAAACTAAAATGATAGTAAATAATTATTGAGATTAATTTTCTCTTAACACATTTTGTAAATCAATTTTATAATCTAATTTTGCAGGTAATGGCAACACCACTAGAAGTAAGCAAAGCGAACGAAGAACCGGTCAACGCCCTAGTACATCACGCTTACAATAACAGCAGTAACATCGTCATACCCGTGGCCTCTTGCGCACATTGCAATGGAAAAGTGCAACTATTGTAATAGTGTTTAAGGTTTGGTTTCCGTGGGGATCAAAGACCGTCAATACCACAGATACTTTCTATGAGCCTTAGTGACGCTTAGGCCTTTCTGCCACGGAACTATTGTTAGGCTACGTGACTGAGATGCGACCTATAAGTGGCCTACTGGTATCCTACTCTACCCACCAAATTTGCTCCACATGACGTTGCCTTAATTCGACTGCATTCTTTCATTTACATTTTCCGTCAAGCCAAGCACCAATTCAATGTTAATCTCCAAGCCATTAAGTACCTACTTCCCAGGAGCGCGCAATTGATCTTAAACTCAATGTGCGGAACATGGCCAATTTTTATACTGGCTACTGACGAGCAACTAGTAGGATACGCGTACAAAAGACTCCGAGTCGCTTGTTAGTGGCCGTAGCAGACTGGCTCACATGAACATAGAGTTGAGGCGATGCCGCCATTTTGTTTTTGTCTTAAACATAGCTAATACATTTAGATGTGAGAGGACATGAAACGTGCCGCGCATCTAATGTGTGTGACTTGTTTAAAAGTAGAAAAAATTTTATAACAATTTTTGAATAGCTCTAAAATTTGAACAGTATATTTCTGCACATATAATTTTGTATATAAAAAAATAGTAAATGCTCTTCGTTGGTAAGCGAATCGTTTGAGAACGGCTAGCTTATTTTTATGTTATGTGGAGAAACCAAAGAAGGTTTTTGTAAAGTGCGAATAATACCGAAAATGCTATTTTCATCAGATTTTTGGACTCAAGACTAAGTGGGTCTTTCGGGCCAGTAATTCGTTTATTCTCCATACTAATACGTATTATAAAAACGTTTGTAACTCTGTCACTCTGTCTGTTTGGTTTGGTTCTGTAATAAGCTGCTGATTGAACGGCTAATTAGCTAGTTGGCTGCGACATATTTATATCAGATTCGATCATCTTAGATCGCATCGACACTTAACATCAGGTGAGATAGTAATCAAGTACTTGTCGATCTGAAATCTACACAAGATTGTAATTCCTTACAGAGGTTATTTTTATATAAATAAATGTAAAATCTTAAATATTATTATATAAATAAAAACAATAGGTACTAAAAGCTCACTAGCAAGATAAATATTTATCAGCACTAGTCTTCCTAACATTAAAACGCATGTAAATACATATAAGCAATTATAACATAAATATATTAAGTTTTTTTTTAATACTTAGATTGTGATAAGGTTGTATTTTACACATTATATTTATATTATTATGTAAATAATTTTTTTGGGTTCTGTGGAAATGAGTACCTACTAATAATTAAATGATGTTTTAGCAAAATAATGTTTCAATTAAATAATATTTGTAACAGTATTTCATGTCTAAAATAAAGTATTTCACGATATCCTAATAATATTATACACTGGAAGAGTGTTTGTTTGTTTGTATGCACAAACGGCTGAACGGGTTTAAATGAATTTTTGCTCACAGATGGTTTATAACCTGGATTAACATATAGAATACCTACTTTTAACACGTACTCTCTGACGCGGGCAAAGTCGCGGGGCACGGACAGTATGATATAAAAAAAGCATACGTTAACAAAGTTTAAAATAAAATTAGAACATATAAGTATGTAATATAAATAATAGGTTTGTCCGCCTAGTCCCAGTTGTCACTACTATTTTGTCACCACACCAATGGTGACAATTGAAAAAAATGCCAACTTGTCACCACTGGCATAGAATAATAAACTGGCCAAGTGCATGTCGGACTTGCACTCGTAGGGTTCCGTAACACACTACAGTATTTTATAAGATCGAGCAAAAAATACCACTGTCATTTTTCGCCAGCAAAAAATAATAATTAATAAACATTTTATCAAAACAGAGTTGAAAGCCGCTTGCTTATTTCTTATAACGCCATCTAACGTCTAGCGCACGGTATTTAGGTGAAACATAACACAAAGGTGTTAGGGATCGGCATTTCAATATAACGCCATCTATTTTAACGCGTTTACCTAAGCGTTAATAGATGGCGTTAAATTGAAATGCCGAAAAAAACACGTTTCTTGTATGGGGACCCCCTATAATTTTAAACTTTATTCTGTTTTTTGTATTCAAGAAGAATCAAAGCATTTATTCAGTATGTAGGCAGTATAAATATACGCACATATACACGTCAAAATCATAAATCATAAAATAAATCATAACCAATTATCAAGTAAACATAGCAAAAGCAGAATTTAACGCTTTGAATTAGAAAAAAAAAGTAATGAACCATTCAGCTGTCATCCAATCGTTTACGTCAGAATATTTAAAAAAAATTAAAGTAGGTTAAAACCAACCATACATGTAACTGTGTGTTTCAGTACTTCAGACAATTTTTATATAAAAAAAATAAAAAAGTGAAATAGTGAAACACAACATAGAGAAACGCATACCGATCACAGTACATATCATGATCCAAATGGAACTGATAGTCCGTCTGTCAGCTGCATAATATTGTTTAAATAAAAATAAAAATGGCAAGCCTAGAAAGAAAATCTGCGGACAAAAGGGGAAAACTGAATGGCTGTTGAATCTACCGGTGTTTCGGAAATACTCCCATCTTTGTTGTTATAGCGGCAACAGAAAGACATCACGTGTGAAAATTTCAACTGTTTAACTATCACGGTTAATGAGATAAAGCCTGGTGACAGACGAACAGACAGTATGTCACGAAATTTCACAAAATGTAACAAAAAGTGATGAAATGTCACGAAATATCATAAATGTCATGAAAAGTAACAAAATGTCATGAAATGTCACGAAATATAAATTTCATGAAAAGTGAAGAAATATCATGAAATGTAACAAAATGTCATGAAATGACACAAAATGTCATTAAATGTCACGAAATATCATAAATGTCATAAAAAGTAACAAAATGTCATAAAATGTCACGAAATATCATGAAAAGCAACGAAATGACATGTAATGTTGTGAAATAAAAAAAATTGCGAATGAACGGGCATCTACAATGTAAGCGTGCTACATCATCGACCGCATCGTCATTTAACATCAGGTGAGACAGTGGTCAAATGCTTTGCCTATCTAGCATTAAAAAAATGTCGTGAAATATCAAGGAATTTCATTGAACCTCCTAAGACCGGCCACTATAGAAGAACATTCATAAGCCAAAAATTAAAAAAATACTTTCCCGCTCTAGGGCGGAAAAGAGCTATTTTGCGCGCACTTATCTAGGATCAAACCATTACTTTTCGAATAGATGGGATGAAAAGATACACATTGCATTGAGATATGTTGGTGGCGTCGCGTGTTTTGCTGCGCCGCGCGAAACCAAAAGCATCGTCACGTCAAGTCGCGTTGCGGTGTGAACTGACCCTTAGCAGTAAATTTATAGTTAAAAAATAAAATGTCATTAAAGTTAACAATATTCAATTATGCATATTACTATTAACTTCATACTTTTGAACGTTGTCAACAATTATATAAATCGATATCTAGTTTCAACACAAGTTTTAATTTAAACGGAAACGCTTTATGTACCGGTTTCCCTACTACGGTAAGTTCAAGGTATTTTCATATTTCAAGGTATTGTATCAGCTGGCTGACAGTCTCCGATACGATTTATGAATAAGTTCAGTTCACCAAATTTGAGTCCAATCGGAAATCGGCAAGCGGGTCCAATTTAGCTTCCAAGATTCCACCCACACATACATAGTTACATACATACATTGCAAGTTAAATAAAAGCTTGTAACATAATTATATAATTTATACATTGTCAATCACCACACCACCAGTACCTATTATAAAACCGAAAGTCAGTGTATTCCGTTATCAAGTACTTGTACTATTATTTATTCTGTGATTCAAGGAAAATATTGCAATGTTAATTATTTTCATGGACATTGCACTACTTTAATATATGCTGCATGCTGTTAATTTATGTCATAAAGTGGAGGCGCATAAGATGCCTATAGCACAGGTTTTTTTAAAACCTAGCGTAGGTATCTCAGCTTCTAATAATTACTAATATTATTATGAATTGTATCTTTATACTATAAAACATTTTTACTTTACTTTAATAATTTAGCTGAAATGGAACATACATCAAGATTTTTCTATAAAGTGAGTTGTAGACTAGTGTTTATTTATGATGTAATTTTTTTAGTACTTATAAGATTTTTATGAATCATTCCAAAAAATTATAGAATATTATACTAACAATACTTAAATATGAACTATTGCGTCTAAAAATAAGCAATAATTTCTATATAAAATAAAATATTTTGACTGTTAATAAACATGTTTTATTTTCAAAATGTCTATAAAAGAGCTATGCTATACAATATTATAATTTATCACACTTCATATTATTCATAATGTCTACTTTTAATTTGACAGTATTTTAGATACGTATTATATATTTGTAAATCGTGAAAACAAGGCATTAAAATACAAGAAAAAGTAATATAATGAACGAATATAATGACGACATTCTATCAATACCTACATACATTACAAAAATAATTTTACTCATAAAAAGGCGAATTACAGATATTTCCACTTTATGAACATTGTTTATCATTGAAGTAGTACTGATGTACTATAAAACAAATAACACATACAAAATTGATATGTAGTTTGTTTTATTTGTTATTTACTACATAGAGTTCAAATATTGTAGTTAGTATTGTAGGTAGTTGTGGATTGTTCAGTCACCTTTATAAATAAGTGCGTGTTAGCTTTGATAAAAGTAATCTTATTTTTGTTGTTACAATTCATGAGCTATTTGAATTATAATCTTATATCAATGACAATAAAAGTCAAGCATTGAAGCAACGCCCGCTCGTGACATGCAATAACTAAAACCAAGAGAAGGCCAATAAATTGTACCACTATTTAGGCATATTAAATGACGTTTCCAACTTTCCTGGTACATGTTATGGACGCAGAACAGCTTGCTATCTCTCTCAAAGTGCGCTATTGCTTTTTCTTTCAGACCTCATAAAAAGCCTTAAAATGAAGGGGGCAAAGCTTAATCCATGTATATCTGACGTACCAATATATCTACAAGTGTTTCATCCACTCTAACATAACTACCAAACTATGGTCAAAGAAGCCATTTTTCGGTAATATGACAAACGATTAAAACTAAGCTAACTGCAGTCTCATTTTGTTATTCCCATCGTCATCGCTTACCATCAGGCGAGCGTCGTGCTTATCCTGTTACCTTATATCATAAATAACAAAGTATTCCAAAATCTTAGAAAGTTTTGAAACGGTAAACATTTTTTGGCCTTCAATTTTATTTTAATTTTTTTTTTAAATTTATTGATTACCCATTTGACTTGATAACATAAAATATTATGTTGATCGTAAATAATCGTGCAAATCTGTAGGCACCTTTACTGATACAGTTACTATATACAGTTATTGTATGTAGTACGTTATAGTCGAAGAAACTTAACCATTATTTAATATACTTAAAACAATCACCAATTATTACAGTAGGTAGGTACCTAATAAGATGTGAGAATCTACTTAGAACCCAGATTGAAAGAGAGCATTCTATTGTGTCGATCCAACATTTCCAGCCCTGTATAGTTATAGGCGAGATAATCGCGCACTGGTATGTACTTAGCGCCACCGAACCAGTCGATCATGGCGATCTGAGCGATCTTCAGCTTGGCTACGAACCAATTGTGGTCTGGAAGAAAAAGGTGTAATGAGTAGGTATTTTATCTTCTAATATGCTAAAATTAACGGACCAGGGCCCCTAGACAAACTCCAATTTCCTGTTTCCATTCACGTTAACGCAAGTTCAAAATGTATGGAATTACATTTATATTTCCGCAACAAAGATGTCATCCCCATACATTTTGAAGTTGCGTTAGCGTGAATGGAAACAGGGAATTGGATTTTGTCTCGGGGCCCAGACTCGGTATGTTTTGTTTGATGCTGCTTAGGTGTAGCAGAATTTTAAGACTGAAACTCCATACTTTACAGCTTTTTTCCAGTGCATTTGAGACTCATCAATGATCATACAGAGATCTCAGTGTAACAGGCGTAATGCTGGGTTGCGTTCACGTCCTCTGGAGAAGAAAGTTTGGTTGTTTTGCAATCCGCTCGAAGGTCCGAAACGACCACGGGTGTTTTTCACTTAAATTGTGACTATGATATTTTGCGCACTCTAATTTCGTGGTTAAATAGATGCAACTGGCGTAAAACAACCGAGGTCGTGAACGACACAGTTGTGGCCACAGATATATATATTATATGTATATATATATATATTATATATATATATATAATATATATATATTATATGTGTATATATATATATTATATATATATATATAATATATATATATTATATGTGTATATATATATATATATATCTGTGGTTGTGGCTAACCGAGTGTGACACTAAGCTCGTGAATGGGGTGTAGGGCGTGAACGCACCCAGTGACGTGCAAACTTGCCAGTTATTGATGTATGTAAACAAATCAATGGCATAATATCTGTTTTAGTCGTCATTCGATTTTCAACAGCTTTGAGATCGTGTTTCCCATATAAAAACATTTTAGAATGGTGGTGGTGTATGGGGAATGGGAGAACAGTCGGCTATGATGTCATAGATCTAGTTCAACCCCCGCCATGCACCCATGGTTTTTTCTTTAAATTTATTTGCGCTTTTCACAGCGGCCCTCCCGTGAAGGAAAAACATCGTTAAGAAACCAACAAACCCCGCATGGTGATAGGACACTATCTAGTGTCCGCCTGGCCAGCTACCACTCTAAAGTTAGAAAATCTGTCGCCAAACATCTTATGTGTTCCGGCAGCTATTCTTAAGAGCCAGTTCCCATTCAAGGACTAGCGTTCTTACCATTTTCGACCGCATCATCGCTTACCAACAGGTGCGATAGTGGTCAAACGCTAGCTTATAAGATATTTAAAAAAATCTATTACTTATAACATATTAATGTAAATCCTAAAAAATCCATTAACTTTGTACTAAAGGTTAAATAAATATAAAATCACAGCGGTTCAAAGTAAATAATATGTTGGAATATTTCATCTTTTCCCAGTGGTTACTACCACCATTGTTACCATTAGTAACAAGTGGGAAATAAATTTCCCAGTTGTCACTAGAGTCTGTGCAAAAAGCGAACCGTCGTAGAAATTGAAGTCGCGTCGGTCGTTTTAATTTACTGTTTTTGTTGCATTAACAACACTGCTGTAACTACTAGTACGACTGAAAATATCTGATACTTGGTAGCCTTTGGTAGATCGATATCGATTGATAGAATCTTATCATTATCGTATCGTGTGCTGCTAGGTAGATAGAGTCTGGCCAACGAAAGCTGTCCAAGAAAAAAGGCGGGAATTTAAAAAAATCAAGAGCTGTTAACCCTGGCTATACATTGCATAAACGGAGTTGATACTATTTATTTTTCAGCAAGTACATTTTTTTCGAGTTGTAAAAATTATGAATGGTTCAAGTTCGTTTTGACAGTCATAAATTATTGCCATATCAAAACTTCTGAAAATAATACGTGGACAGCTTTCGTTGGCCAGACTCTATGTACCTTCCTTCCTTACCTTTGAATGTTAGTTCATCGTAACGCCACGACGCCCACGACGGTTCTCTTTTTGCACAGACTCTAGTAGTCACATTTGCTTACACGCTCTGAAAATAGACTTGCTATGCTACATCTTGTGGCACATCGTCACTTAACATGAGGTCAGTATAGCGGTCAATCGTATGCTGCATAAAAAACTTACCAGCAGGGAAGTTGGCCATAGCGGGATGTCTTTCGAACAAGCCTGCCTTTGCGAATGTGTACTCAGGGGTTCCTTCCTTTACCTGGGATAATATAACATTAGGATAAGACAGATTATTTTGTCTAAAAAAGTCTATGGAATTAGTTATCTATAGAATATTTCCAATCACTCGTTATCATTTGTACATACAGAACAAAATACTATCAAGCGGGTCGTCTGATTGTATAGTAAAAGAACTGTAGAACTCTGTAAAAGAACCGCTTTGAAAGTTAATTCAACGGGAAAACAGTTTGACTAGTTTAGAAACCTATGGATTCAACAAAAGCCTACCACGAATTATACGTTAAATAAAGATTTAATAAAGATTATTTTATATTTTGAACAAACTATTTGCGGGGCCCAGTGGCGCAGTGAGAGGAGCAATGTGACGGCTTTGAATCCAGAGGTAGCGGGTTCAAATCCCCGCCGTGCACTATTGGATTTTTCTATAGAACAATTAACATGCGCATTTCATAATGGCCTTCCGGTGAAGGAAAAACGTCGTTAAGAAACCCTCAACCCCCGCATAGTGGTAGGGCACTATCTAGTGTCCGCCTGACCTGGCCTAGCCAGCTACTACCCTCAAGGAAAATCTTTCGTCAAACATCTAATTTGTTCCAGCAGCTGTCCCTGAGAGCCTGTTATTGTCCTTGAGGATGATTGGGCCTAGAATGGGAATTCTAGGCCTAATCATCCTCGACCGTATCTTATCACTAACCATTATACTTACCGACAGGTGAAAATTGTGAAATACATAAATGGTCGAACGAAAGAGCAACTTATTTATACTAATGTCATAAAGAGAGAACATTTGTATTTTTGTATGTTTGTAATGATTTGGCTTAAAAACTACTGAACCGATTTAAAAAATTCTTTCACTAATACAATGGAATGGACTTTCGGAATGAAAATAGGCTATATATTATCCCGTTTAAATCAAAGGTACATTCGTGGAGACCTAATTTGCAACCTAAGTCGGCAAAAAAACGGTCGAAAAAACACGTTTCTTACGAACGCTGCTTAATTGAAAATAGATAGAAGAATATTTTATATGCATGAGTTGTACAACTTAATAAGACCTACAAAAAAGTCCGCGACAGCATATGTCTATCTCTTAAGGTTGACTCACAGTAACCATTCTAATCTTAAAATTTTTGTTTAAAAATATTACATAACTTCCAAGGCTATTTTCAAGTATATAGTATCAATCCTTATCCAAATAATTACGTTAATTAGCGTGGCCACATATGATAGATTAAAATTGTCCTTTACAGTATATAATTCAAATGAAAACTCTAGAAGATATCACGAATTTCACATACACGCATCGCAAAATAAATAAAATATTTGCAGTGAAACCACGGATTAGGTCATAGTTACTACGAAAATATTATTATAGGCTTAGCTATGCTGTAGGTCCCCACCGATCACAATCAATTTGAAGTCAATATAGTATAATAGTATGATCAATTGTATACAATAATATTCATCTATATATATAATTATAAAATATTTTAAACCACCCCGACTGACCTATGAATAATCTTTTCATTAAAAGCATCCCAATGACTCTAAACACGACATTTAAAATCTGAGCTGTAAGTTGGTGAGGATTTGAGGATTCTGTAGAGTTTAGGAGATGTCCCAGCATCAGGTCAATGCTTCCATGTTCTTACAATATCGTTGAAGAAGAAGATTTTCGAATTGATCAGACCTATGAAAGTTGATTTCATAGCGCAATTAACTAGAAAAAAGCTCATAGTTTTATAACGATTGAACGAATTTTCATGAATCAAAGCTAAGAAACCTCTCGATAAAGACATCTATCAAACAAAAAAAAAATATCAATAATAAAAACAAAATCGGTTCATCCGGTTAGATGCAAAGATGCTACAGACAGACACACAGATACTCACGTTAAACGTATATTACCCCTATTTTGCGTCGGGGAACGCGTAAGGTTACGGCGGCAGATGTTCACCTTTTTTTTTAAATATCTTATAGGCTAGCGTTTGACCACTATCTCACCTGTTGGTAAGTGATGATGCGGTCGAAGATGGTAAGCACGCTAGGCCTAGACTGGGGAACTGGCTCTCAAGGATAGCTGCCGGAACACATTAGATGTTTTTGGCGACAGATTTTCTAACTTGAGGGTGGTAGCTGGCCAGGCGGACACTAGATAGTGTCCTACCACCATGCGGGGGTTGTTGGTTTCTTAACGATGTTTTCCTTCACCGGTGGGCCACGGTGAGAAGCGCACATACATTTTTCGATGGAAAAATCTATTGGTGCACGGTAAGGTTTGAACTCGGTACCACGACATCAAAGCCGACCGTTCTCCCGATTACGCCACCGGGCCCGGGCTCCTTGGTGGTAAGCTACTTTTTGGTAGATTTAATGATCCCACTACCACTGTACGAAAACTCATGATTCATGAATGCACATAAAACTTTCATTGGTATATAGCTAGGATTAGAACCAACGACCGTCGGGTCAGAATTAGGGTAACTATCCTTTACGCTAAAGGGCCGTCCAATATCACTACGTAAGTATTATAAAACAAATTCCATCACTGCGTCTGTCTGTCTGTTCGCAATAATCTCAATAGCTACTGAACGGATTATCATGCGGTTTTCACCAATAGCCAGAGTGTTTACGAGGAAGGTTTAGGTGCATAATTCGTTAAGGTTTTGTGTAAATTGGATGAAATATGACGATTATTGTTAAATATGTTCATATTTTATATTCGATGCAACAAACTGATGCAAATTTTGTAGGCATATATGTTCTACCCGTGCGAAGCCGGGGCGGGCTGCTAGTACGAAATAATAGCAAAATAAACTGGCCAAGTGCGACTCGGATTAGCGCACGTAGTGTTCCGATTAAACAAAATTTACCGGAAAAATAAGACTTTTGTATGGTGATAGTGTATGATATATTAGGTATATATAAAAAATTAAAGGGGGTCCCCCTTTAGTTTTTTATTAAAAGTTTTTATTATTTGATGTTATAGCAACCGTTGTAACTATGAGCAAATTTTAAGTATCTATCTATTACCTCTATTAGGAAGCATAATAACACGTGATCCTATCTAATATTAGTGTGTGTGTGTGTCCGTTTGCAAAATGCAAAGGAAAATTGCCAGTGACATGACGAAACTTTTTGGTAATCCAGAGTTTCTATGTCTCGCCGCGGTACAAGTTTATTGTTTCATAGATCACTTGGGTAGGTATGTCATAATATATAATAACATGATCTAACCTTCTTCATCTTTCCAGAAAGCATGAGCCTGGTGCATCGTGGATCTTCCGGGTCATATTTCTGTCTCTCGCAGTAACGAGTTTCTTCAAGGGAAACCAGGACAGTGGCACGACTGTTTTTCTGTTAAAAACAATATTTAGATGCCTAGAATATTAAATTTTATTTAGACCTTTTTAACTCAGTCAGACAAATCGTCCTATATCCTATTAAGTACCTACCTAGTAGGTATATTGTGGTCTCTGACCATAAAGGGGCTGGCTTCCCAGAGTTAGTGAATCACAGATGAGCTCTGACCACACCTGGACACAGAATAAATAATAGTATCCTGGGGCAATGGGTCGTCTTTGGTAAAGCTAGAAAAGCGAATGCTTGCGTTGCGCATGATCAGTGTTATCTTGCTACACAATACACATGCTTCAATGCGAAGCCTAGAAGAAGATCTATGAATTAATTATTATTAATACATGCCCTATTGCAAAAGGGTCTCGACCGAGGCTGTCTGTGATAACGATATTTATAATATTATAGTAGAAGATAAGTAAAATCACTATGCAACCGTCACAACAGAACCCTCTTTAACTTGGTATGTATGTTTAATACCTACACCTACCCAAAAGATTGTTGCAAACAGTGACATCACTCGTTTGACTTTGCATTTTCATTGAATCTAGGGCGATTCAATCCTAGCATGGTATAGATAACATAAACATAAGTCTTCTGTAGTCGAATGCTTACAGCTCAAGAAAAGTGGGTTAGGTAACTCACCGCTAAGTCCTTAGCAGAGAAGTCCAATGGCGACATGTAGAAGTATGGGATTCCTGTAGAGTTGGCGAGCGATCCATCGGCGATGGACTTTACATTCGTGAAGGGGAAACCTTCGATAGCTGGCAGAATAGAGATTGTTGCTATTGATGCCCAATCTGTGAATTAATATAAAATAGCGAAAATACTAACTACTAAGACTAAACCTACCTACTTCTTAGTGATAATGATAATGATATTTATTGCCAAAAAGTGTTAACAAAAACGTATTAACTAACATAGGCTCAGAAAGAGTGTTAACTTAAGTATATCCTACTAGTGATTTTTCAGCCGACTGCCAAAAAGGAGGAGGTTCTCAATTCGTTGGTATGATTTTTCTTCTTTTTTTCATTTTTCGTTTTCAACATTACAATAAAAAGAAGCTTATTTGAGTTTCTCAACGGCTGTTTCTGTCAAGCTACGCTAGGATGTCTTTGGAACTAAAGAAACTCTCGACTACATTGATAAACTAAATTGATAGTTTTAACAAATGGCCGCTCGATTGTATAAATAAACTATCAATAGATAGAGACTTGAAATTTACTCATGGTTTGTATTACAATGACTGCTATAAGTTTAAACAATAAAAACTAAATTAAATTAAAAAATTAAGATAAAATTCGTTTTTTGTATGGGTATATATATAATATTGTTGTACCCCCATACAAAAAACGTATTTTTCGGCAAATATTGTTCAAATCGGAACCCTGCGTGTGCGGGTCCGACTCGCAATTGGACAGTTTATTTATATTCGCTGTACGAAGTTCGCCGGGTCAGCTAGTCAATATTAAAAATTAAAAATGAAGCTTCCGAATCCGAATAGGTTTTCGAATGATTGAAAATCAGGGAACTGCTCACAAATTTTCACAAGATTCGGTTGATAAAAATGTTACATGTACAGGAGAACAGCTCGACATCACATACCTACAAACTTTAATAAAAATAGACAACTCACCAGCGTTATGTAACACGTATCTAGCCATAGGAATAAGCTTGGTGTGGTCAGGAGGGTTAGGTGCTCTGGACCCTCCGATCTCGTTGGCAGAGTCGCGCTTCGACCACTTGCACTCTCCATAGCCAACCAAACATAGCGCTAGAAGTAATGCTTTCAACTTCATTTTGGACCTGTGGATTTTTTTCAAATATGTAGGTCTACCACGTACGTAGTAACCTAGTATGTAGGTCGGTACTATAGGTATTACCTAGATACCTAGAGGATAGGTACTATCCCCCGTATGCTACGAATAAATAAAACACCGTATGCCCGTATTCACAAACAACACTAGTAGTAGTCTGTAGTAGCACAGTTTTACAATCATAGTCGTAGCATACCATTATTTATTCTGTGACGACACTATGAAATGGAACTATTGTATGAAAGTGCTCGCGAACGGTACGGCACAGGTCTTTGTTCGGTAGTCGGTTCGAGCCACGATTTTAAAGTAGGTACCTACATAGTTATGTCTACCTTAATAGACCGGTACCGTATTCATAGAAAAACGTAAAGTACCTAAGTACCTACTTATCTAAAAACGTGTCTTTAACTACTATAAAAAAATAAATGATAGACTTTCAGACATAATAATTTAATTAAGTAATGTCATATACTACCAAATACCGATACGTTGTATGTTGTAAGTAAGTATCTAGGTATATCAGCTTCTATTTCTACATTTTCTACTTCTATGGTTATGCCTACGATACGGAAGTCCTAATATTTCTTTCTACCGGAAGTAGTTTTAACCTACCGACCTTATAATAAAACTTACGCGCAATACCACAGAATAAATAATAGTACTACGTTTTTTTAAAAACAATGCGATCAAATCGAGACAAATCCAACTAAAATCAAATAAAGAGCAAATAAACAACAACACAAAAGTAAAAATAACCTTACTTTATACCTACACCACCAGAATATATCACTCACTTTTATGTCTAAAATTGCAAGTTCGTTACAGAAAATGATGCGCAAAATATATACGTCCACTTCGGTGATTGCCCAGTTACTATTGACGAAGGGAAATCAAGAAACAAAATGTTAAATGAATAAAATAACCTACACACCACAATGACGAGGTATAAAACTCATCAAAGAAAATATATTAACAGAAACTAACATTTACCTTCAAGGTACACGATCGAAGGAAAAATCACAATGAGTAATCTGTAATATGCGAATCATAACAAAATTCAGTGCCAAAATTGTTTGTGAGTTCAACACCGAACCGATTTACACTTTGTCTACATTATGATAATGATATTTACTTTTTACATACAAATAAATAAGAACTCTATAGCACTCAACATACGGTAGTAAATTTACCTACTGTCAGTTTAAAGATTTGACAGCTGGGTTTTTCAAGCGGGTTCTACGTCACTTTCAAGCAGACATGAATGCGCGCTAAACTTAAACTTAAACTTTGAACACTTGATAGTGTGCCACTTATAAGCACAGCACAGACAGGTGGGATTTGCAAAAATTGCATGTGTACTGTACATATTGCTTTTGGAAATAAATATCTTTATCTTTATATGCTTCTCCCTGTTGTAATAGAAATGTCCAGATTCCAGAACAATAACATACGATAATACGAGCTACAAAATTAGAAATATTATTTTACTAATTACACATGATAGGTAACTGAATCGCAGAAATTATTGTTCTGTGCTATTGTACATGTTATTGCCCCCAAATAATGATCAAATAATTTCACGATAATTTTTAGGGTTCCGTAGTCCTGACAAGGAACCCTTATAGTTTCGTCATGTCCGTCTGTATGTCTGTCCGAGGTTTTGCTAAGAGACCGCTAATACTAGAAAGCTGTAATTTTGTGGGGGTATGTAAATGAATGACGCCGACAAAGTGCTAAAATAAAATTTTGAAAAATTTTTTTTAGGGTGGCTCCCCAATATGAGAAGTGGGGATGATTTTTTTTTCATCGTCTACCCCATCGTGTGGGGTATCGTTGAATAGGTCTTTTAAAATGACTAAAGGGTTGCTAATATTTTTCGATTGAATGCTCCATTTACGAATTTTTGTTCCAGTAGGGCGCCCCCCCCCCCCCTCTAAAAGCTAAACTGCTGGCTTGAAAAATCTGGAAAAAATCGTGATAATAGCGCATTTCATGAACTTTAAAGGAAAATTATAGCGGTTAAGATAACTTTATTAGTTTAGCAGTAATAATTTTGTACCAAATACAAAATCCTTAGAATAAGTCCTTTAAAGTGACAAAGACGGAGTACCTAGTTGCTTGTTTATAACGGGTAAAGACTTGCATTAAATAACATGCTACTACGGAACCCTACACTGCGCGTGGCCCGACACTCACTTGGCCGGTTATTGTATTTACAAATCAATGCATATGATCCACAGAACTAGAATTATTATTATAAAATGTATAATACCTTAGTAAGTTATCTAGATCTACCAATAAAACTTACGAAAGAAAACTTCAAAAAACTTTTTCACCTAAAATATCACAGGACAAAATATTTTACCCACCCGTACTTCCACTGAGTCAGATAACACAGAACAACGAAGAACAGAGACTGCCGAAGTGCCGAATTATACCTAGCTGTGACACAACACAAGCCTACGACAAATACATTACGTACCTAAGATAAGCTCCTAAACTGTTGACCTGCCTGCACCTATGATAACATTATCTATTATTAATTATAATAATACCTCATTTATCATTGTTAGATACCTACTTAAATTTACATGTACTTATGTTATTTTTAGTGTTACTACGGATTGCCTTTTGCAAACAAATTATTTTAATGAACAAGTTCATACAAAATTTTGTCCATATACTTTGACTGCGGCTTTTTTTTCGCATATTTTTTAATTTTTTAAATTATTTTTTTATTATTTTTTTTCGTAGGTGTGGCATCAAATAAAAACTAAAATCAAACAGCAGAAGGTCACACGCACCCCTTGTGAAAAAAGTAATTTAAAATAAAAATGTATTTTTATTTTTTTTATTTTACTTCCGATACCAAAAATCGAAAAAACACACGGTGTGTGTTTTCAGCAGCGAACGTGAATAGATGTTTTTCTCGAAAATCCGTTCATAGAAATATACTATACCATGATCTGTTTTTAATTTAAACACGTCAAAGATAATATAATCCTGTAGTAAAATGCGAATGGGTTGCCTAGCAAAATCGCGTCATCGCGTGCTAGATGCTGTTAAATACACAACAAACTTACATTCATCATCATCATCATCATTATCAGCCGGTATCAGTCCACTGCTGGACGTAGGCCTCCCCCAAGACACGCCACTGAGCCCGGTCTTCGGCTCTTTGTTTCCAGTCACTGCCCACCGCTTTGCGAATGTCGTCGCTCCACCTAGTCACAGAGCGTCCTACTCTACGTTTGCCGATTCGCGGTCTCCACTCTAGAACCAGTCTGCCCCAACGGTTATCGGTCCTACGGCAGATATGACCAGCCCACTGCCACTTCAGTTTGCTAATCCGCTGAGCTATGTCGATCACTTTAGTTCTCTGGCGAATTACTTCGTTCCGGATTCGATCCCGCAGAGAAACACCGAGCATAGCTCTCTCCATAGCTCGCTAAGCGACTTTAAACTGGTGGACTAGTCGAACCGTGAGTGTCCACGTCTCGGCTCCGTATGTCATTACAGATAGGACGCACTGATTAAAGACTTTTGTCTTTAGGCACTGTGGTATAGGCGACGAGAAGACTCGACGGAGTTTCCCAAATGCTGCCCAGCCCAGCTGCATTCTTCTCTGGATTTCCTTCTCGAAGTTGTGTTTGCCTAGTTGGAGCGTTTGCCCTAGGTAAACATACTGCGTGACAACTTCGAGTGGGATTCCATCTACGGCAATCGGTTCCGGAACAACGTGCTCGTTGTACATGACTTTGGTTTTATCCAAATTCATCCGGAGACCGATGCGACGAGAAGAATCAGCTAGGTCATTCAACATCCTTTGTAGGTCCTGCAGCGTCTCTGCCATAATGACGATGTCATCTGCGAATCGTAAGTGAGAGATGTACTTGCCGTTAATGTTGATGCCACAATCTTTCCAGTCCAGCGTCTTAAACATATCCTCTAAGGCATTAGTGAACAGTTTCGAGGATATGACGTCCCCCTGTCTCGCTCCTCGACGCAGGTGAATATGTTTAGTACGCTGGTTCTGTACTTGTACTGACATCGTTGCGGCATTATATAGACATTTCATCACTTCGATATATCGCCAGTCGACTTGGCAACGCTGCAGGGACTCAAGAACCGACCAGGTTTCGATTGAGTCGAAGGCCTTCTCATAGTCCACAAATGCTAAGCACTCGTCGAGTCTTCGCGCAAGACGGTTCGTGATGATGATTGAAAACAGCTTGTAGACATGGCTCAGAAGTGAAATCGGGCGGTAGTTTTTCAATAGGGATTTATCTCCTTTTTTGAAAAACAAAACCACCATGCTTCTGTTCCATGCCTGTGGAGTTCTACCAGTGAAGAGAACAGAATTGAAGATCTGTTGCAGCTGGCTTACAGCTGGAGCTCCTCCAGCTTTTAGAAGCTCCGTTGTGATTCCGTCCTCACCTGGAGCTTTTCCATTTTTGAGCTGTCTAAGGGCCATGACGATCTCATCTCGGCTGACTTCGGGCAGGTCTTCTGTGAAGTGGCGGGTTAAGGTGGCTCTGCAATCCTCAGTATCGGGTTCGGGCCTTGAAGCATGCGATGCGTAGAGCTTGCTGTAGAAGTCTTCAACTTCCGACAGAATCTCCGGCTTGGATGCGACGACGTTCCCCGTTGATGTTGTCAGCTTTGTGAGGTGGCTTCTACCTAGAGGCTGGACGAACACTTTCGACCCCCGATTCTGCTCAATTGATTCTGTAATCAAGAGCGTGTTAGAAGATCGGAGGTCGCGTCGTACCAGCTTCTTAATAGTTTTGTTGCGCACCTGGTTAATTGACAAAGCTGACAATGGGTCTGTTCGTCTCTCTTCCATTAGTTGAAGTGTTTCTAACATTGCAGCATTGCAGCATTGCAGCTGGAATATTCAGATTCCATACATTACAACTATACATTTACATTTCCAAGGTGGTCCGGTCCTATTGTAATATATTTATATATATTATATCGAGATCTGCCCCCTGATTCTCAATCATTCGAAAGAAAATTCGGATTCGGAAACTGCTTCTCTTTCGACTTACCATGTTCTAATCAGCAACTTTTGATATTTCACGAAAAAAATCTGTGATTATAATCGGAAAGGTTTCCGCGAGCAAATAGCTCACGGAAGAATAGATATTCGAAATTCTAATTGTCGCTTCCGAATCCGATAGGTTTTCGAATGATTGAGAATCAGGAGGCTGATAAGTGTCTCCAGAGATATGGAGATAAACCCCTCAAACTTAGTACCTATTTACTGAAAACGACTAGCACGGCATTTGAAGTCAGTTAATTTCGTAGTCAATGATATAAAATACATTAGGTCATTTAAGTAGCTATGAGTATAATGTAATATTTAAAAGCGAGTGAGTACCAATCAGTAATAACTATGCTATATATACTATACAATATATATTCTATAATCATACTTGTAAATTACACGTTACATTTCAAATAAAATCGACACTGAACATTAGTAAATCGACGGGCACAAGTCCAAATACATAGTGGCTCATTTGTTTTATTTATTACAATTATACATTAAAATAAATGGATTTTACACATTTATATCGACTGAAGTAAAAGCTGAGTAATCCTATACATACAGTGCTGCCAGATTGGAATAATGTTGTGGCTACTAGAAAATTGAAAATACTTAGTACTTACCTACTTAATTACGAGTTTTTTTTACTTGTACTATTCATTATTCTGTGCTATCACTGTAAATAAATTGTGTATGATTTATGGAACACCTATTAGTATGATTTCTCATACCCCACTAGGGTAGGGTTAGTTAATTAAAAAGACTAAAAAGTAATTAAGAGTAGGTCTACATTTTATATACGGTATATTTATAGTCATAAATACAGTTACAATACATTACTATAGTTATCACAGATTTAAAAAAAATAGTTTAAAAACTAATAATCGACTGCACATGCCGCGCAACTCGCGCAAGTCAGTTTCAGTAGCTAGTTTTAAATGTTTTTCGTCATATCTCTGGAGATACTTATCAGCAGGGCTATTTTCAATAATTTGAAAGCAAATTCAGATTCGGAAACTGTATTTACTTCGACTTGGATCTTTGCAGTTCTCCATGCTCTAATCGGTTATATTTGATATTTCAATTCGAAAAAATCTGTGATTCTAATTGGAAACGCTTTGAGAATCCGGTGGCAGATCTTGATAAAATTTAAATGGGAACCTCGGATATGAATCCTACCTATGACAAAAATAATCATTAAAATGAGTTCACAATTGGCGGAACAATCGAGTAACAAGCATATAAAAAATAACATGCAGACGAATTAAGAACTTCCTCTTTTTTTGAAGTCGGTTGAAAAGCACGAGCTGCAGCATTTTTTTAAAAGCACTATATCTAGCGACTCAAACACTAAACTGACAACATTGGCTAATAAAAGTACAGTCGCGACGCAATGCAAAGTTTGTTATTTGAAGAAACTTTTAAAAGACAATTTATGCACGTTTTTATATAAATTACTCTAATTTCGAGAATCAAGATGCAATTGTGATGTAGGTTACTTATTTTGAACTATTGCCAACATGGCAGCTTATAGGCTGACTCAAGTCTCTTTAATTATTCTATGAAACGAGTAAGTATCTACAACGGGTGAAAATAAATATACATAGGTTGGAAACTACGAACATTTTTTTTGTCGTACTTAGGTTAGAAAATTATATAATTTGGTACCTACCTACGTAATTTATTTTAAAAACCTTGAACGTAACCGACTGACGCAACTGTCTTTTTCTGTAACAAATTAACATATTTTTAGGGTTCCGTACCCAAATGGTAAAACGGGACCCTATTACTAAGACTCTGCTGTCCGTCTGTCTGTCTGTCTGTCCGTCTGTCACCAGGCTATAGATCATTAACCGTGATAGTTAGACAGTTGAAATTTTCACAGATGGTGTATTTCAGTTGCCGCTAGAATAACAAATACTAAAAACAAAATAAAGTAAAAAATTAAAGGGGGTCCCCATACAAAAAACGTGTTTTTAAACGCCATCTATCTAAATAGTTTCGGAAAAATGACATAGATGGCGCTAGTAAACGAGCCCCGTCTTTCTAGATCACGACCAAACTAAATATTCTTGGTAATATCAATTAATCAAATATATGAGGTTGAAACAAATGGTTATGTTTCGTATTATACGGAACCCTCCGTAAGTGTGCGATAAGAGACGCGATGCTGACTCGCACTTGGCCAGTTTTATTTTAAATATCTGACGGCTAGCTTTTGACCACTATTTTACAATTTGCCTGGTGGTAAACAATGATTGTAAACGAAACACGCTGCTACCTAGAATGGTCTGACTCTAAAGGGCTGTGTGCACCATAAAGTTATGGCGGCAGATTTTCTGCATAATGATGGTAAGCTACTCTTTCGTAGTAAGTAACAAGACATTTACTAAAAAAACTGGCCAAGTGTAAGTCGGACTTGCACTCGTAGGGTTCCGTACCACACTACAGTATTTTATAAGATCGAGCAAAAAATACCACAATCATATTTCGCCAAAAAAAATTATAATTCATACACATTTTATTTCTTATAACGCCATCTAACGTCTAACAAAGGTGTTAGGGTCTAACATTTCAATATAACGCCATCTATGGACGTTTACCTAAGTGTTCTAAGTGAAAAAAACACGTTTCTTGAATGGGGACCCCGTATTATTTGTAACTTTATTCTGTTTTTAGATTTGTTGTTATAGCGGCAACAGAAATACCTACTTCATCTTTGAAAATTTCAACTGTCTATCACGGTTCATGATGTACAGGCTAGTGACAGACAGACAGGCGGACAACGGAGTCTTAGTAATAGGGTCCCATTTTACCCTTTTGGTACGGAACCCAAAAACAATAAGCCCGGATACTACATTACAGCTGCAGATGATACATTGTCCGTAATTTTTTTCCTTTTCACGTACGATTACAAATTTTGGAGACAAAAATGTTGAAAAAAAAATATTTTAGTCACCTTTTCAATGCAACTCGATAGGATTTAAAGAAAAAAAAACATTTTTAAACCCCTCATCATATCATCATAATCAACCGGTATCAGTCCACTGCTGGACATAGGCCTCTCCCAAGTCATGCCACTGAGCCCGATCTTCGGGTCTTTGTTTCCAGTCACTGCCCACCGCTTTGCGAATGTCGTCGCTCCACCTGGTAACAGGGCGTCCTACGTTACGTTTACCGATTCGCGGTCTCCACTCTAGAACCAGTCTACCCCAACGGTTATCGGTCCTACGGCAGATATGACCAGCCCACTGCCACTTCAGCTTGCTAATCCGATGAGCTATGTCGATCACTTTAGTTCTCTGGCGAATTACTTCGTTCTGGATTCGATCCCGCAGAGAAACACCGAGCATAGCTCTTTCCATAGCTCGCTGAGCGACTTAAATTGGTGGACCAGTCGAACCGTGAGTGTCCACGTCTCGGCTCCGTATGTCAAGACGGGTAGGACGCACTGATTAAAGACTTTTGTCTTTAGGCACTGTAGTATATGCGACGAGAAGACTCGACGGAGTTTTCCAAATGCTGCCCAGCCCAGCTGAATTCTTCTCTGGATTTCCTTTTCGAAGTTATGTTTGCCTAGTTGGAGCGTCTGCCCTAGGTAAACATACTTAGTGACAACTTCGAGTGGGATTCCATCTACGGCAATCGGTTCCGGAACAACGTGCTCGTTGTACATGACTTTGGTTTTATCCAAATTCATCCGGAGACCGATGCGACGAGAAGAATCAGCTAGGCGATTCAACATCCTCTGTAGGTCCTGCAGCGTCTCTGCCATAATGACGATGTCATCTGCGAATCGTAAGTGAGAGATGTACCTGCCGTTGATGTTAATGCCACGATCTTTCCAGTCCAGCGTCTTAAACATATCCTCCAAGGCGTTAGTGAACAGTTTCGGGGATATGACGTCCCCCTGTCTCACTCCTCGACGCAGGTGGACATGTTTAGTTCGCTGGTTCTGTACTTGTACAGTCATCGTTGCGGCATTATACAGACATCCGATATATCGCCAGTCGACTTGGCAACGCTGCAAGGACTCCAGAGCAAACCAGGTTTCGATTGAGTCGAAGGCCTTCTCATCAGTCCACAAACGCTAAGCACTGCTGACTTCGGGCAGGTCTTCTGTGAAGTGGCGGGTCAAGGTGGCTCTACAATCCTCAGTATCGGGTACGGGCCTTGAAGCATGCGATGCGTAGAGCTTGCCGTAGAAGTCTTCAACTTCTGACAGAATCTCCGACTTGGATGCGACGACGTTCCCTGTTGACGTTGTCAGCTTTGTGAGGTGGCTTCTACCCAGAGGCTGGGCGAACACTTTCGACCCCCGATTCTGCTCAATTGATTCTCTAATCAAGAGCGTGTTAGAGGATCGGAGGTCTTGTCGTACCAGCTTCTTAATGGTTTTGTTTCGCACCTGATTAATTAACAAAGCTGACAAAGGGTCTGTTCGTCTCTCGTCCATTAGTCGAAGTGTTTCTGCCGAAAGTTTGGACTTTTTGCCCGTACGCTTGCTCTCACAAAACTTCGTCCCTTCATCCCTGAGGATTTCCACCACTTCTTCGAGTTTATGGTCTACGTCATCTGTGGTTTCCAAGGCAGCGAATCGATTTTCCGATTTTAATTGGAATGTTTCAGACCCAACAACGGTTTGGAGTAGGTTTGGTCGAAGTGTGGACTTCATCAATCGGAATCTCTCGGCTTTGAAGTCGATATCCAGAGTGCCTCGTACAAGTCGGTGATCACTTCCAGTATTGAACCTACTGATCACTGAGACGTCTCTGAATATGCGCCGTTTGTCCGTAATGATGACGTCAATCTCATTTTTAGTCACAGTGTCGGAGCTTTGCCACGTCCACTTCCTTTGGGGCTGTTTCTTGAAGAACGAGTTCATCAAGAAAAGCCCCTCTTTCGGAAAAGCCCCTCTTTCAGAAAAGCCCCTCTTTCGTGGCATCTATGTAAATAAAAACTACTATTAGGAGCAAAAAAAAAAATGCAAAAACACTCGATTTAACAAAAAAAATATATATATATAATACCAAGCAAAGCTGGGTCATCGAAATATTTTTCATTTAAACTTAACATTTATATAATGTTAACGAGTTATGGTTGCGACGCTATTTTCGGAAAATTACCTTCGTAATGAATATTTATTTTATTAGACAGTAGGTACCTGTATCACCATGCTCGGTGTTATTTTTTTGTAAATCGTGTTTTTTGGCAATTCTTCGGCTCCCAATAATAAAAGAAGGAACTTGTAAAAAACGTAAAAACGACCATGTTGTCTGGACTCGAATCGGGGTCCTCTAGCATAGAAAATATAATATACCTAGTCCCCTCTAGTTTCGTGACCGGCTTTGTTTTCTTATCGAGCTAGCCTTGTAGAAAGTGGCGAAACTTACCTTCGTATTCTAATAATATTGTAGCAGTTTTTCGTTGGCTGAAAACACGGATAATACGACGTATTCTAATAAAACTGGCCAAGTGCGAGTCAGACTTGCGTCTCACACACGTAGGGAGGGCTACAAAAATATTAATGCCTGTAAACACAGTACAAGACACTTTTACACTTCTCTTCCTCGTCCAACTATGATGTGTTGACTAAATCTAACACGCTTCAACTTCTTTCTTCTTTACCAACACCGAATTTCTCACCTTTTATCTTTAATCTTTTTTCAGCTGAGGATGTTAAGAAGAGCGTTCTATCCATTCAGTCCAACGCAGTCGGCAGTGACGGTATCAGCCGAAATATGATCATCCCTATCCATGACCAAATTCTTCCCGTCCTATGCCATATCCTCAATCACTCGATCACCAATGGCGACTTCCCATCCATTTGGAAGGATGCGCAAATTATTCCTCTGCCCAAAAAGCTTAATCCTAAAACTTTTTCAGAATACCGTCCCATCTCCATCCTTCCTCTCCTATCCAAAGTCCTGGAACGTCTTGTGCACACTCAGCTTAGTTTCTTCCTTACACGCAATAATCTCCTCAACCCTTTCCAATCCGGATTTCGTCCTGGGCATAGCACCGTCACTGCCCTGACTAAAATTACTGACGATATTCGCTTGGGCATGGAGCATGGTCAATTAACTGTCTTAACGTTACTTGATTTTAGTAACGCGTTTAATACGATCGACTTCGATGTGCTACTGGGGATACTACGTTCCATTAATATCTCTCATGAGGCTAATGATTGGTTCCACAGTTACTTATTCGGTCGCCGGCAGCGTGTCCGCCTTGAAGAGAAATTCTCTTTTTGGTGCGATACATCTGCTGGTGTACCACAAGGTGTCGTTCTCTCTCCGCTTCTCTTTGCTATATTTATTAATTCTATCTCTCAAAACCTATCTTCTTCCTACCACCTTTATGCAGATGATCTCCAAATTTATTCACAATCCTCTTATGACGATCTTCCTAGTACTATTAAGATAATTAATGATGACCTTCGTCGAATCACGCAATGGACCGCTACCTTTGGTCTGAAAGTAAATGCTGCTAAGACACAGGTCATGATTGTTGGCAGTTCCCGATTAATATCGAAGATAGACTGGACACACCTGCCTTCGGTAATATTCGATTCAGTCACGGTACCATATAGTAAGGTAGTGAAATACCTTGGCATTTTAGTAGATGAGAACTTATCCTGGAGTCATCAACTGCAAGCAGTCAGCTCAAAAATGTTTGCATCTGCTGGCTCACTTCGCAGGCTGCGAAATTTCTTACCTATAGCTACTAAAATTGCGCTTGCACAATCTCTCCTTCTTCCTATACTCGACTATGCTGACGTCAGCTATCTAGATCTGAATAAAGAGCAATTAAACAAACTTGAGCGCATTCAAAATCTCTGCATTAGGTTCATATTTGGCTTGCGCAAATATGACCATGTTTCTGATTTTCGCAAGAAACTCAAGTGGCTTCCTATACGCCTTCGCCGGAATACACATATTCTTTCTTTTCTTTACAGTGTACTTTTTATTCCCTCCTTTCCTCACTATCTTAAGTAACGGCTTCATTTTCTACATTGTTCCACGCAGCACAATTTGAGGTCATCAGAAAACCTGACTTTAAGCATACCACCTCACATGTGAGTTCCTTTTACGACAAATCTTTTACAGTTGTAGCAGCACGTCTCTGGAACCAGCTACCAGTTGATATTCGGTTGTCTACTTCCTTGAATGTGTTCAAAAATCGGGTTAAATTATTTTACCTATCTCAGTGTTAATAATAAGTTATTTTTTGATGTTGCTATGCTAATAAATTGTTTATTTACATTTATTTATCTCTACTTAATTCATTTGTATGTATTATATTATATTTGGGTATGTATTTGTATGTACTTATTTATTATAATATATGCCTATCTATTTATTTTTATAGCATGTAGAAATTAGAATGTTATAATGTATATGTAACTAACTATGTATTTATTAATTTTACGTATACTATTTTATTTGTAGTTGATCATTTTAAAATCATAATATATTGCTGCTTCTCATGCACACCTACCATCTGTATTATATAAATGTGTCTCTAATCAGCCCACGGTTGCCTGGAAGAGATCGCTAATTAGCGATAAGGCCGCCGATTGTACTGTACCTAAATGTAATCATTATTGTACGTAATTCTAAGTTATGTAAGTGCAATAAAGCGTATTCTATCTATCTATCTACAAGACGAAACATAACAGAGTTACGTAGTATTATTATTATCTTTTCTATGACAGAGTTGTGAACCGCGTGCTTGTTTACTTTAACGCCATCTAACGAACGCTATTATTAACACAAAGTTGTTGTTCGGTTGTTGATCTCAGAGTAACTATTACTAGAGTTATTTAAACATGTGCTGAAAGGCTCAATACCTTTGTTTTTTTTTTGTAAATTCAAAGCAATAAGTTATGTTTCTGTTATATCTATAATATTTTTTATTGAATATGATCTATTTAATGTAATTTGACGAGTGTAAGTGCAAATTTTTAATTTGCCCATATACTGAATAAATGCTTTGACTTTGAGAGTAGTAATAGCATTGAGGTAATCCATAGACGTATTAATAAACTGGCCAAGTGCGAGTCGGACCCGCACAAGTAGGGTTCCGATTAAACAAAATTTGCCGGAAAAATAAAGTACAAAGTACATCGATAATATAAATACCGTGTCAATACTAAACATGCTTATTTACTACAACGCCATCTAACGAATGTGTAATGAACTTCTAACGCCAACTAAGTGAACGTTAACACTAGAGATATATAGTGTATAGTGGTTTCACCGAATTACCGAATACCGAATATTATTCGGTTTAACCTTTACCGAAACAGATATTCGGCTGTATTATTCGGTTTACCATTACATTGTTTTGCCGCGTAAACAAGTTCTAGCATGTGCGCTACGTGCCGCTATTGGTTAGATTAGGAACTTGGATGGATTTAATTGAGGTGTATAAAAATGTTGATTTTAAGTTTAAAAATAAATACTGTTGCAAGATTTAAATTAAATGTTGATTTAAGGCTTAAAATAAATGTTGACTATACCTACTACCTATAGGTTAAGAAGTAAATATGTTTTCTTTGACTTATAATATGACATAAGTCTTAAAGTAAGAAATTTTGTCTTTTAGTTCTACACCTTGGCAACATGAGCCAAGAAAATAGAAATGCTTGAACCAAATATAATTGGCAACAAAACCGAATAATTTGGCAGAATACAAATAATGGAAAAGATGCAGAATACGCTGAATACCGAACACCAAACGAATATTCAGCGCATCTCTAGTTAACACAAAAAACCAATGTTTTTCAACGTGTGGGTCGCCCCACTCGCGAACCCCTGGGGGCGCAAAGCCTCTATAAGGGAGTCGCAAAGTCTCAGTAAAAGAAAAAAACAAAGTTTGAAAACATACTATTAAAGAAAATATTAATTAACGAGTGATTAAGTAGGTGTTTTGACTGAGAGTGCTTATAATTTTTGGTTTAAAAGAAAATATGTAATTTGTTTCCTGTAGGCCACACGAACGAAACCGCGGGTAGAAGCTAGAAATATAACAAAATACAAATTAAAAACAGTGCAAGTAGGTCGATTTTTTTTCATACTAAGGGGGTCGCGTCGCGTCATGAAAAAGATTGAGAAACACTGGTAAACAATCGTACATAGATGGCGCTATAGTAAAAACACGTTTTTTGTATGGGGACCCCCTTTAATTCTTAACTTTGATCTGTTTTTAGTATTTGTTGTTATAGAGGCAACAGAAATACATCATCTGTGAAAATTTCAATCGTCTAACTATCACGGTTCATGAGATACAGCCTGGTGACAGACGGACAGACAGACAGACAGACAGTCGCGTCATGAAAAAGATTGAGAAACACTGGTAAACAATCGTACATAGATGGCGCTATAGTAAAAACACGTTTTTTGTATGGGGACCCCCTTTAATTCTTAACTTTGATCTGTTTTTAGTATTTGTTGTTATAGAGGCAACAGAAATACATCATCTGTGAAAATTTCAATCGTCTAACTATCACGGTTCATGAGATACAGCCTGGTGACAGACGGACAGACAGACAGACAGACAGACAGACGGACAGCGGAGTCTCAGTAATAGGGTTCCGTTGGTACCCTTTGGGTTCGGAACCCTAAAAATGATGGTGCACTGCAGATGTTTTGTCAAATTCAATTTAATCCGTATGCTTTAACGATAAGGTTGTAATTGCTTTGTTAATTGCTTTGTAAGGTTGTAATCGCGTTGAACAAAACGGCCCAATTGAGAGACACCAGGGTGGGAGTGTGTCCTTCTCTAACAACCTGATAGTCCTATATATGTTCTATACTATATGTATGATATATATGTAAGTTGTCCATACAAAACAAAGGGACAAACTCCGTTCAAGGTCGTTCTCATGAAGGCCGGTGTACGCGATCGAGTTTAATATGTAGCACTGTACTGTGTTTCCCAGTAACTATAACCCGGGGGTCTTCAAATCGCGAGTGAACAGGTATCTTCTAGGTAAGCGTGCTACATCGTCGATCGCATCGTCACTTAACATCAGGTGAGGTAGTGGTCAAACGCTTACATATCCAGTATAAAAAAAAAGCAGGTTGTGGGTAAAACAAAGAGTTGTCATCCCGAGCAAATAAATTTTGTCAAACGGTTATCATTCACGCGGGGGCCCGGGGGAGTGGTTGCCGCCGCCGGTTGTGACTAACGGTAACGGTAACGTTCAAAAAACACAGTCGAATTGAGAACCTCCTTCTTTTTATGTCGGTTTCATAGAATAGTATGAATAAAAAAAATAAACAAAACTAAATTAAAATCCGGTCCAGTCACTTGGGTTGGGAGCTAAGATGTCACAGACATAATTATACAGTATACAAACACATGTCAAACTATTTTCTTCAAAATTTAAAAATAGGCAATTTCATTTCGCGCTATAATGTCACATCTGTTTACATAATCTACGAACATCGCGCCAGCAAACATGGCGTCGCGTCGTGAAGTGTCATTACAAATTAACAAAATAACGTTTTATGTATGCGGGTTTTAATTCGAAAATCTGAACTTAATTGTGAAAAGTGACTCCGTCGTCTCAGTTTGTTTTTCCTGACTGGTTTTTGCAGTATCTGAGGACACACGATGGCATTCCGGATACGCAATTTTTAACATAAGCGCGTGCTGTTGTTTCGAGTGCCGAGCTACGTGTGAGCGAGAATATGCCAGCCAGCTTACTCGCGGTATTCGACAATGCCAGTTCGAGATGTTCCGTCTAGTAGTATATGTCTATGAGTAATAGTTACTCTAAGGTTGTTAACACGCAGATGACACCTTGACCAGATGGCGCTATACAAAATACACGTTTTTTGTATGGGGACCCCCTTTAATTTTTAACTTTATTTTGTTTTTAGTATTTGTTGTTATAGCGGCAACAGAAATACATAATCTGTGAAAATTTCAACTGTTTGTTTGTCAATTGTCTCACTATTATGGTTCATGAGATACAGCCTGGTGACAGACGGACAGACAGACAGACAGACGGACAGTGTAGTCTTAGTAATAGGGTCCCGTTTTACCCTTTGGGTACGGAACCCTAAAAAGTGTGATTGCAAGGAAAAGGCTACATAGCATTAGAAGGCGATGTAAATATATTTACTTTTGAGCTACGATTAACGAAAGCATATAAGAAAACATCAACAGATATCATCTGCAAATGTTAGCTAAGGAATTTAATCGTTACCAGAATATGTATTACTGTATTAGCAATACGAAGAACCCTTTTGGATCGGGTGCTAGAGACGTTGAAAATCACAGAAACTCTATATAACGGACGCATACATAATTGTAATCATGTATGCGTATATTGTAATTCTGAGGAGCAGTTATAAAAAAGTAATTTTAGTAGGTAACGAAAATTCAAAAATTTGCGTTGTGTTATCCTACGCTTTTCTCAACAACTAATTTATACGAGCCAGGATTTCTGACGATTACATACATATCTAGAAATTGATTGAAAGTAAGTGATGATATGCGTAGCGTCTTTGAGCAAAAATATCACCCCAATTTAAGAACTTGTACAGAAGATGTCAGCTCAAAAATCTTATTGATGTCTGTTCTGTCCCACTGCAGTGCAAAGGCCTCCCCTAAAAAAACAAAATTATCTACAAAAAATTAGATTGATAGAGTTTGTTTTTTACTTTGTGGTCCCTGCTACTAATAATAAACTTTAAATGGTCCCTGGTCCCAAGAAGGTTGGGAACCACTGCTATACAAGATATAATTAACATAGTTTAATAAACTGGCCAAGTGCAAGTCGGACTCGCACTCGTAGGGTTCCGTACCAAAGTACAGATTTTTATAAGATCGAGCAAAAAATACCACTATTATTTTTCGCCATCAAAATATAATAATGAATAAACGTTTTATTTCTTATAACGCCATCTAACGTCTAACAAAGGTGTTAGGAATCGGCATTTAAATATAACCCCATCTATGGACGTTTTCCTAAGCGTTCATAGATGGCGTTATATTAAAATGCCGAAAAAAACACGTTTCTTGTATGACCCCCTATTATTTTCAACTTTATTCTGTTTTTTAGTATTTGTTGTTATAGCGGCAACAGAACTACATCATCTGTGAAAATTTCAACTGTCTATCACGGTTCATGAGATACAGCCTGGTGCCAGACGGGCATACAGACAGACAGACAGACGGAAAGCGGAGTCTTAGCAATAGGGTCCCGTTTTACCTTTTGGGTACGGAACCCTAAAAAACTAACACAACCTACGTCCATACGCGTCAGTTTCAGTAGCAAGTTTGAGAAGTTTATCGTCATATCTCTGGAGATACTTATCAATCTCGATGAAATTACAATGGGACCACCTCGAAAATGTGCCCTACCGATTAAAAAAATAATCATTCGAATCGGTTCACAATAGACGGAGTAATCGCGTAACATACATTAAAAAAAACTTACATACGAATTGAGAACCTCCTCCTTTTTTGAATTCGGTTAAAAAGCATTTGATTCAAAACAAAACACACAAAAAAGTTTGAATGAACTTTATTGTGAAACTTAGACATAACCGTGGTTCAAGTAATGCGTGCAGGTAAAGTGAAGGAAGCTCAACGTTGCTGCGTGCTCTTGGCGATCTGTTCCTTCAACATGAGGATGCTGGCTCGCTGCTCGGGCGGCAACAACGAGATCTGCTCGTCCGATAGCTGCAGTACTTGCATTATCAACGCCGCCTGTTACAAACAATGCATAAATAAATTATATGTTTGCAAATGTTCGCGCGATGGGTTTGGAGTGCTGACTAAAGTCTGTCTGCACCGCTTTCACTACAGTCTTTCATTTTTATTTATTCATTATAGTCAATAGGTCATAAGCGATAATGTGGTCGAAGATGGCACAGTAATCTAATATTATAAGAATATTTGTCCTGACATACTGACTGACTGACTCACTGACAGACAACGCACAGCCTAAACCGCTGGTCGTAGAGACTTAAAATTTGGAGGGTATATTTGTCTTAGTACGTAGGGGTGTACTAAGAAAGGTTTTTTTGAAATTTCACCCCTAAGAGGGTGAAATGGGGTAACAAAGTGTAAAAATCAATATTTTTTCGGATTGCGCTAAAACTTGGCATGCAGATAATTATTATAACGTTAGTTACCTTTGAAAAAGGATTTTTCAATTTTCACCCCTGAAGGGGATGAAACGGGGGTTCAAAGTTTCTATGGAGAAACATTATTAGATAGTCTTTTCTATTCGAAACTTCACACAAGTGCTTCAGGACATAAATAAATAAACACATGTTTAAGGTTTTTTCGAAATTCCACCCCTAAGAGGGTGGGTGGGAAATGGGGTACCAAAGTCTGAAAATCAATATTGTTTTGGATTGCGCTGAAATTTTGCATACAGGTGGTTATTATGACGTTAGTATCAGCTAAGAAAGGATTTTCTAAAATTCACCCCTTAAAAGGATGAAACGGGGGTTCAAAGTTTCTATGGAGACACAAGATTAGATAGTATATTCTATTCAAAACTTCATACAAGTGCTCCAGTAAAAAAAAAAGTAAATACGTGTTTCAGGTTTTTTTTTAATTACACCCCTAAGAGGGTGAAATGGGGTAACAAAGTCTGAAAATCAATATTGTTTTGGATTGCGCTGAAATTTTGCATACAGGTGGTTATTATGACGTTAGTATCAGCTAAGAAAGGATTTTCTAAAATTCACCTCTTAAAGAGATGAAACGGGGGTTCAAAGTTTGGATAGTCATTTTATTCACCATTTCACACAAGTACGTAAATAAATAAGTAAATACGAGTCTCATACTTTTTCAAAATGCCACCCTAGGAGGATAAACTGGGGTAACGAAGTCTAAAATTCAATATTGTTTCGGATTGCGCTGAAATTTAGAATGCAGATAGTTATTATGACGTAGGTATCGGCTCAGAAAGGATTTTCTAAAAATTCCTCCCGGATACGGAACGAGGATTCAAAGTTTGTATGGCGAAATAAGATGAGTACGTGTTGTAGGATTTTTTGAAATGGGGTAGGTAACAAAGTCTGAAAATTTGCGTTTTCTATTTTTATAAATATGAATCTCGAATTGCCTTAGTCACGCGATAGCATGAAAACGGGTGAACCGATAGAATCGTTTTTACAAAAGAAAAGTTTCAAGTAAACAAAAGAAGTTTTTAACGCGGGCGAAGCCGCGGGGCGCTTCTAGTATAATATATCAGTGATCTGACTCCATACAAACGGTCGGAAAGCGAGTCACGCGCCTCGAGTTCGGTACACACTTGGTACCCAGCTCACGATAAAATGTCATCTGTGAATGCGCCGCAGTGACGAACGAACCGTGATGTTAAGGTCGTGTAACAAGCGTGCGAATTGTAAATATTTGATAAGAATACTCTAATACTTTCTTGATTTATTTTGTACGGACAGAGTAACTTTTGAACTTCAAAGTTTAGATTATTTGTATTGTATGTACGTAAAAATTTTGTAAACATTTAGAAAACCGACCTTTTCCTGGTCGGAAGCTCCAGACGGTATTCCCTGGATAGTCCTGGCCTGCGCAACACTCGGCATACCCAGCGGCATCGATGCTGGAAACATAACTCTTGTTTATTACACATCTTACGGTGTAAGAAAACCCTGGCCTAACTGCTTGTGACGGCCAAATCTGTCTATGCAGAATTTTGCATGCTCCTGTATCTGTAATACGTAGACGTCATCGCTTACCATCGGGCGAGCGTCGTGCTTGTCCAGTTACCGTATATCATTAAATAAAAAACATTTTTGTTTAATGCGCCTTTGGCTACACATGTTGTACCCTAGTAGGTGTATTCATAGCAAACTCGATATCGTTTATCCAACAAATTTTGTATGAAAAACAGTACAGCGCCTACTCTCCGCCTCTAGTGGTTCTCACACTTATATTTAGACCAATCAGGGAGCCAGAATAAGTTGAAAACTATGTGAGATCTGTCAAATGTGTTTACGATAAAGACCGCAACGCGACGCGACGCGCACTTATTAAAAAAGTGATGCAAAAAAGAACTTTATTTACTATACAAAAATATACACATTTCATTGATTTAGTTCGGCGGTTTCAGGCTGCTAGATACCAAAAGCACAGTCACGTCACGTCGCGTCGCGGTGTGAACTGACCCTTAGATCTGCGGTCTCCAGTCAAGAGTTCGTGACCCAACGATACACTAATTGAAGACTTTCATCTTTAGACTTTGAAGAATTGGCGATGTGAAGACTCGAAGTAAAGTAAACTATAGGAACACTTACAGGTGTAAGTATTTTTATAGTAAATTTTAAAAGTAGCGTTTGAACACAATGTCACCTGTTGGTAAGTTATTATGTGGTCGAGGATGTTAGCACGCTAGGTTTATAATGGAAACTGGGTTTCAAGGACAGCTATACTTTCTTGAATTCATTATAAATTGCAAAGTATAAGTATAAAACAGTAAGGCTGAGTTGCACCATCTTACTTAAACCGTAACTATAACCGGTGTTTTTGTATGGAGTTTGACTGCCTTGTGACGTTTGTTATTATTAATGTAAGATGGTGCAACCCAGCCTTAGAAAGTATAAGAACACTTACGTTGTTGCGGCATCTTGGGCTGAGTGCGCGGGTCAGTACGCACGCGCGGGTCTGCGACGAACGGAGCCGTGCCAGACAATCGCGGGTCGCGCGGGAACCCACTGCGCCACAGATAAGATACCATTCAGTTAGGTGTAACCAAGAAGGTTTGTACATAATAAAGATTGCATTGCAGGCAAAACTTCTTGAAGAAAGACGATACGTAGAAATATAAAAATAACGTCACATCATCTTTTTGCTCTTTTCTCAGAATATTAGACTAGTTCGTGTTATGTGTGAGTGGTATAGAAAACAGCATGCAGGTTGAAGCTCAGTTTAAAAATTGGTTGGTGGGTCCACCTTTTGGCGCCATCTCCACAAGCGCTCGATTCTCTCGCCATGCTATAAAATGCGAAGTGAACTTTATGATTCCATCTCGATCACGATGTCGAACGAAGCGGATTGCCGCGATACTCTCGCTCGTGGAGATGGCACCTTAGTCATAGAATAAATAATAGTACCTTAGTGTACTTGCAAATAAACGATAAACTTAGTTGATTATTTATACTGGTACTAATTCGCTAAGAATTAAACCCGTGTACAGGGAAGCAGTGAGAAATCCACAAAATAGGTAGACTAGTAGATATTTATATTAAAATACGACCTAACCAGTCTATTATTGCACGGCGTACCTAAAGTTAGCTAAACGCCGTGCTTTAATAGACTTACTTGTACTTTGTTTTTACATTTTCAACTGACTTCCAAAAAATTGAGGTTTTCAATTCATCTGTATGTTCTTTTTTATGTGTATGTTACCCGATCACTCCGCCAATTGTGAACCGATTTGAATGATTCTTTTTTTTACAGGGTTCAACTTCAAGGTGGTTCCATTTTAATTCTATCAAAATCTGTTAAGAATGCTCAGATATATGACGACAAACGTCTCAAACTTGCTACTGACTCGGAACTCGAAATTCGGTTGTGTTTGAAAACTATCTTAATTGTGTACTTTGTAGTGGTAGGACTTCTACTAGTCCACCTGAGTCGGTACCACCACTTTGCCAATTAATTCGGCCGTGAAATAGGAATGCTTTACGGTTAGAATGTCAAGGTGAAATAAAATAAATATATTACATGTTCATATAGAATCGTGATAGATTTCAAATAAAAAAATCTTGAAAATCTATGAACTTACATGTCCATTGCCTCCGGTACAGGAATAAGAAGACTTCAGAAAAAACACATTTAATTAGATACAATATTTACATTGATTTGCTACTACATACTTATCAAATCTACCTACATTTCTATTTTACACTGCATTTTGAAAAGTTTAAATAGTATATTACGTACGCAGTTAATATCTTAGATTAGTTTTTTGCGAGTGTTATACATAATAATTAAATAGGCGGATAACTTCATCAGTCCTCTCCCGTGACGATAGAGGATCGCGGGAAATGACGACAAAAGGGAATCGCGAAGATAACGTACGTCATGCGGTGTATACACAAGGCCGAACGAATGTGGAATAGAGGGAGAAGGAGCTTCACGCCTTTATAGATGCGTCTTCTTTCATTCGTCGTTCGTTCGCCCTCGTTCGTCCCTGTGCCCCGTATCAAGTAGTAAGTAAAGTAACCAAAGCAAGTAACAGTAACCAAAGTAAGTACGCCAAGTAGCAGCGGGCTACTTGGCAAAATTGCACCTGATACGGCGCTATAATATCGCAGTCGAGAGATGAGTTATCCGGCTGTTTTACAGTTCAGTTGTTAAAGCAAAATGTATTTGAAAGAATTATGTTCATTCGATACTGTTATTTATCGTCACTCTCACCTAAGGTCCAGGCTGAAAATCAGCGCTGTAGTCGTCTGCAGCATTTCGCTGAGCCTGAACCTATTTCGGCCACAGGTACTGTACACTTCAGCAAAATGCACTCTTTCTTTGTAGCACAAATACTTGGACGATCTCATAATTTTTCATAGGATTACATTGCTTATTTTGTAATATTATGTTCTTAATTTTGTATTTTTTATTTGTTATTTTGCTGTACCCATTGTTGTGGTGTACATGATATTGCGTTGTGGAAATAAACGTTTTTTCTTTCTTTCTTTTTTTATTTAAAACCTAAGATCACATAATAACAAATTACGCGTTATCGTTACATTGATCGGCAATCGGTGTGGATGGCTTCAAGCGGGCTGGAGCCCTATTTTCATTTCAGCCTTACTACACTGAGGGGATTTTTTGAAATGCTACCGCAAGGCAACTCCTCAGAACGATTTCCTGTAGCTACAACGAAAGGTCCTTACAGTCCCATCATGTTAATCCACCCTGTATATTCCCCGGCACCGATCTGACCTTTAGATGCGCAAAGACAATTTTAGGTCTGTTTGGCGGTACGTGGGTCGAGAGAAGCGCGGGTATACGCGGCTGTGATTGGCCCGTCCCGTCAGTATGTTCCGCGCAGACGGACCAATCACATCCGACCACGCTTCCCGCACTGTCATCTCGTGATAGTAATGATCCGCAACAATTTTTCTCACGCCTCTAGATCCGTGCCGGGGTGTATAACGAAGCTGTGGAAGATTGTAAGGAAAAGAAAGTGTAAGGAAAAGGAACAATATACGTACGGGTCGGTGTGATGCATTGGCGGCGGCACGGGCGGCGGCGCGGCGGGCGGCAGGCTGCGCATGTCTTGGTCTAGAAGCGAGGGCGCACGCGACCCACGCAGGTCCACGTCGCCCAGCGGTGGACCGCGACCTGACGCTATATTATAACAATTAATCATCACCTCTGTCAGTTATTCCGCCGTGAAATAGGAATGTTTTTTGGTTTGAATGGCAAAATATCCAGTTAAACTACAGGGCATGTGAGACTTAACATCTTTATGTCTCAAGGTATCAGGCGCAATGAGGTTACACGTAAAATTTAGCCGTTAGGAGTTTTGCGTCGCTTCTAAGAAAACACTTATTTTTCCAACAATAAGACTTTTTTCAACACTAGTGCTTAATGAAGTGACGTGTTACATTTTAGCTTAGCTCATAGTTATGGTGCAACAATAAAAAGTTTATCTATCTGTTACTAACCTTGATACTGATTTGGCGGTGGTACTGGATTCGGCATAATCGGTTGGCTTGGACCTAAAACAAATCAATAATTACATACATATAGATCTATCAACTCGTTGCTCTTAAAATTTACACAAAAACTGCATTATACACATAAAGATGGACATAAAGATGTCAAGGGTTTCTAACCTCTTTATTGACCAATGGCATTTATAAATACATACCTTAATTCTACATTAGGATCTCTGTGTGCTAAATGTCTAAGCTTGGCTTCGACACTGGCCCAACCCAACCACTGAACCATGAAGACTAGAAGCAAAACTGAACAACACATTGAACCAATCTGGGCCGGTAGTCTCTACATGAATAGCGATGAATTTCGACCGATAATCGTCGATAAGAAAAGAGATGCAAATAACAATTGTCTAGCTGCATCTCCTTCTACCATACGTTTGCGATGACAGGACGCATCGCTATCAATGTACAGTGCTCGGAACAATGACTAGCATGGAAGCCGGGCTAAAATAAGAAATGAAATACGTATGTTTACTTTTTTTTACTTACGATGTTAATAGTGCGTAGGAAAGAGACGTATAATGCCGTTCTATTTCGTTACCATGCAGGTTGTCACAAGTTAATTTTTGGCTAGTGATGGGCTTATCAGTCATCAAAGCAAATATGTATTTAATTTTATTAAAAAATCCAAATACAAGACTGTTCATTGTATGAGTTGTGTATGTCGTAGGTATTATTGATAAAACGTTTTTTGCAAAAAATAGTAGGATTTTGGGAACACACGAAAAATTAGACAATGGCTATGATATCAATTAATCAATCTTAATGAAAAAAGTTAGTTCCGATTAGGTTTTTAAATTATAAAAAACCTAGTTATTTAGCAAAAATTTAGTTCATGAAATTTTCCTTTAAAATCTTCTCTTCTTCACTCAGTATAATTCGCACTACCCATGGAAAATGGCGTAAGATGAAAACACCAACTTTTCAGGAGCGTCAAAAAACTGATTTGTGAAGAACTGAGAAGTCCTAGACAATTAGTGTCTTCAGCAACATGGTAGTAAACATTTTCATACAGATACCGTACACAGCATACCTGCGATTTTTAATTTCACAGCGCGTTTTCCCTTCCAAAAATAAAAATCGAATCACCGAACGATACTGCTCATTTTTTCATTTTTGTTAAACTGACCGACACGTTCGCTTTCAAAGGCTATTAAAACAAAACTAATAGAGGTCATTGTTTAAAACTTAGACAGTAGGCTTCAAAAACATTGCACTGTACTATGGTAAAGATTTTTTGTAATAGCAGTGCCATCGGGCGATGAGGCTACGTACTTGTTGAATGACCCTCGTAATGCAGAACATAATTACAAGAAAATAAAATAAAAAACTTTTAATTATTAATAATATTTACATTATTTTTATTTTCATGTAATATATCCTATCATCGAAACAATTCCTAAGTTTAAATTTCATTACGGTCGAGTTACAATTCCCTAAAACTAGGGAGATTTTATTAGCTGCTAATTCTAATTCAACACCCACGCCCTCATCCAATGCAATGTCATCCAAGTGCCAAATGATCCTTGTAGCATTATAGAGACTTCCACCCCTGGTTCGCCAAAGTTGTCATGATGACAGTCAGTGTTGCCAACCTTACTGTTTTAACAGTAGATTTACTGTTTTTAACATAAGAACACGTTTTTCTGTTTTAGTACGATTTCCTACTGTTTTTGGGTAGTTTATGCATCTATACAAGAATTATTTAATAAAAGAGTATACCTTGGATGATGAGGTGATCTAGAAGGATAATTTTGACAACTCACGCCTATGAAGTTTTCTAATTTTTTTCGGTAAAAATGTACCACTAATAATTTTGTACTTTATGGACGCCTGGATGGCCGGTCGGGTACCGCCCACTTAGTTATGTGCCACGCATCGCATAACAAATAACACACACATCAAGCAGTACTACTAGTAGTACTGCAACTACTGCAGTAGTTGCATTTACTATATTCCTAATTCTATTTTCCAATTGAAAAGTTTTTGAGATAGTAGGTTTAATATTATGTTTCTTTGAAGTGTTTCACATTTTATATTTTTGTAAATAAGTAATAAGTAGTCATAGATGGCGCCACCAATGCTTAATTGGGTTAACAAATGCAATCCACTAATTTCGTCGTAACGATACTTCGCACCGTGGCTTAACTGGCAAAGCACCGGAACATGTTATTCCGGAGGTTGCGGATTCAAGTCCCGTCGGTACGATGAAATTTTGGATTGTGTTTAACAATTAAGTAGATTTAATGTTTTGAAAAGATTATATAACTGTTTTTGTAAGTTTGATCTGTTGGTTTTTTTTGCCAACACTGGTGACAGTTTAAATAGCACAATCGCATTTTCACTTATTTTACTATTTGGTGAGATACAAGTAGGTAGTATTCAGGTTTATATCTGTGTGTCCACTATAAAAACACTTTCTGACATAGTTTAGTAAAGGTTTTTAACCGACTTCAAAAAAAAGGAGGAGGTTTCTCAATTCGACCGTATATTTTTTTTTATGCATTCGTTTTCACAACCTGCAACATGTGGAAACATCTTGCACCCGAGGTTTTTCCGCTACAGTACAACATGCAGTGATTTAAGAGAGGAGCAAAAGAGTCTTCTATGCAAAACTCCTTCTTCTATGCAAAACGTCTTCTATGCAACGAGTTGCAGGTGTTTATAGAAGGCAGTGACCTCTTTCGCTCAAGAGGGTCGCTTGCGTGTTTGTTACCTTTGACATAACATGAAAATAGTAAAATAAACTGGCCAAGTGCAAGTGAGACTCGCACTCTTAGGGTTCCGTACCACACTACAGTATGTTATAAGATCGAGCAAAAAATACCACTATCATTTTTCGCCAGCAAAAGATAATTATTAATAAACATTTTATCGGCAAATCGGCAAAATAACGTCTTACGCACGGTATCTAAGTGAAAGTTAACACAAAGGTGTTAGGGATCGGCATTTCAATATAACGCCATCTATGGCTTTTACCTAAGCGTTCATAGATGGCGTTATACTGAAATGCCGGAAAAAAACACGTTTCTTATATGGGGACCCCCTATTATTTTTAACTTTATTCTGTTTTTATTATTTGTTGTTATAGCGGCAACAGAAATACATCATCTGTGAAAATTTCAACTGTCTAACTATCACAGTTCATGAGATACAGCCTGGTGACAGACGGACATCCAGACGGACAGACAGACGGAAAGCGGAGTCTTAGTAATAGGGTCCCGTTTTACCCTTTGGGTACGGAACCCTAAAAACATACAAAACTTGTATATACCTTGTTGGTTCTGTTGGTTATTGCTAGGCAAGTAAGCGTTGGTAGGAAGCGGTGGGGGCTTATCTCCAGGCTGCAGCAATGGTGGTACCGGGTTACTCGGGTGCAGCATAGTCTGTAATTAACAGAAACAATACACAATTCATTATTAATTTTATTTTTATTAATTATGCATTGGTGGCGCCATCTATGTCAACTATTTCGAGGTTCGAAATAGTTAGGTATGACGTAGGTATGACATCGACTTCATAACAATTAGACCCCGCTTGAAAGGCGAGTACTTTCGGCTAATTCATCCGACTTATAAGTCTTATATAAATCCACGCCCACAAACGCGATGTTAGTTTCGACCAGTACGGTGACCTGTAAACATCTCCGCGCTCATATACTTAAATTTCTTAAAAAGTCGTTGTGATGGCTCCTTGCAGTGTAAGATGGCGTGGAAAAACCAGTACAAACTCAAATTTTAAGGCAATCATTTGACCGGTAAGTCAATTAATGTATCTAATCTTCAAAAATACATTTTAGGCAAAGCTGAGCTTATATTTGTCGGTCGGCAGTTGTCTTTAATCACTATCTCTTTTTGTCACGGGCGATGTTTAATAGTTCTATCCCGTTTTTGCGTGGATTTAGTGTTGCGCCTCTGGTGTAGTGATACATATCGATAAACTAGGAATATTATCGACATTCATTTTACAATTAGGTATAATTTGTAAATTTGGATGTAGTGTGTCTCTTGATCCCACAGACCATTTGTGAAGATCTTTTACGTTAGTACGTTTTAATATGGCTCCACACGATTAGTGTATTTAGCCAGTGTCAAGTATTACAATTGATCAAGTTATCGTAAATTCTACATAGTTTTTTTACTTTACCATAACAGTTAACGCATAATTTTTAATGGAATAATAGTACTTATGCATTATATTTGTTGGCATATTATATAATCTAATACTATAAGAATCTTTGTCCTGACATACTGACTGACTGACTCACTGACAGACAACGCACAGCCTAAACCGGTGGTCGTAGAGACTTGAAATTTGGAGGGTATATTTGTCTTAGTACGTAGGGGTGTACTAAGAAAGGATTTTCTAAAATTCACCCCTTAAAGGGATGAAACGGGGGTACAAAGTTTCTATGAAGAAACAAGATTAGATAGTCTTTTCTATCCGAAACTTCACACAAATGCTTCAGTACAAAAAATAAGTAAATACGTGTTTCAGGTTTTTTTCAAATTCCACCCCTAAGTGGGTGAAATGGGGTAACAAAGTCTGAAAATCAATATTTTTTCGGATTGCGCTAAAACTTGGCATGCAGATAATTATTACAACGTTAGTTACCTTTGAAAAAGGATTTTTCAAATTTCACCCCTGAAGGGGATGAAACGAGGGTTCAAAGTTTCTATGGAGAAACATTATTAGATAGTCTTTTCTATTCGAAACATAACACAAGTGCTTCAGGACATAAATAAGTAAACACGTGTTTTAGGTTTTTTCGAAATTCTACCCCTAAGAGGGTGAAATGGGGTAACAAAGTCTGAAAATCAATATTGTTTTGGATTGCGCTGAAATTTGGCATACAGGAGGTTATTATGACGTTAGTATCAGCTAAGAAAGGATTTTCTAAAATTCACCCCTTAAAGGGATGAAACGGGGGTACAAAGTTTCTATGGAGAAACAAGATTAGATAGTCTTTTCTATCCGAAACTTCACACAAATGCTTCAGTACAAAAAATAAGTAAATACGTGTTTCAGGTTTTTTTCAAATTCCACCCCTAAGAGGGTGAAATGGGGTAACAAAGTCTGAAAATCAATATTTTTTCGGATTGCGCTAAAACTTGGCATGCAGATAATTATTACAACGTTAGTTACCTTTGAAAAAGGATTTTTCAAATTTCACCCCTGAAGGGGATCAAACGAGGGTTCAAAGTTTCTATGGAGAAACATTATTAGATAGTCTTTTCTATTCGAAACATCACACAAGTGCTTCAGGACATAAATAAGTAAACACGTGTTTTAGGTTTTTTCGAAATTCTACCCCTAAGAGGGTGAAATGGGGTAACAAAGTCTGAAAATCAATATTGTTTTGGATTGCGCTGAAATTTGGCATACAGGAGGTTATTATGACGTTAGTATCAGCTAAGAAAGGATTTTCTAAAATTCACCCCTTTAAGGGATGAAACGGGGGTTCAAAGTTTCTATGGAGAAACAACATTAGATAGTCTTTTCTATTCGAAACTTCACACAGGTGCTTGAGTACATAAATAAGTAAATACGTGTTTTAGGCTTTTACGAAATTCTACCCCTAAGAGGCTGAAATATGGTAACATATACTTCCGGTTAGCTGTCAACAGGGACAGTTGTTATTGTTTTGTCTCCGTATTAAGTAAAAAAATAGTGCAAATTACCTTACTATGTGATCCAAATAATAGTGAAAACAGAATAACTATCAGCTGCTAACTTATGCCACTCATAAAAACTCTTCAAATACTTCGATTGGGTAAGATTTACCGATTTATAATCAACCAACATTTTGTAACGGAATTGTCGTTTTAAATAAACAGAATAAAAACACAATAAAAGTAATTACTTCACTTCCGGATATGTAACAAACAATGATCGTAAATTACAAATTATTCCTTACTCAAGTTCAATTTAAAACTGACAGAAGTTGAAGGTGAAGTTGACAAGATTCGATTTTAGTTCGGATACACGAACCACAGAAGTTAAACTGCCAACATTAGATTGATGAAGTCAATTTTTGTTTGGATACACGATACAGATTCGAGTTACGTATGATACATATGAGATACGTATGAAGGTTAAGTTGACAAGATTCAATTTTAGTTCGGATACACGAATCACCGAAGTTAAACTGCCAACATTAGATTGATGAAGTCAATTTTTGTTTGGATACACGATACAGAGATATGTATGTAGTGTTATGCATTTAGCCAGTACGTAAAAATAAATAGATTGTACTGGCAGACACAAATACATTTTTATTATAATCTATCATAATTATATAATAGCTCATTAAGCCAAATCTGACATCGAATTGAGTAGTTAAATTATCCATAACGATGACTACGCGGACTAAACTTAAACGCCTACAAGAATCGCAACCAGACTACAAAGAACTCTGCAAAAAATATGAACTGACATTAGCAGAGTTAAGATCAAGCTCAGAAAAAAAAGATGCGCTCATCAAATTAATAACTGAAGAACAAGAAAGCAACAGCAAAGTTTTTGAAGAAAAATGCTTAGAAAATAATAGTTTAAAGAAAAAATTAGCTGATTGCGAAAATTCCAGAGACTCTCTATGCAAGGAATTAACAGACATAGATTTGAAATATGCTGGCATTATAAAGGAGAAGGAGGAGTTAGAAAATCAATATTTGACTGGACATAAACCACTACTACAGGAGCTAGAACTATTGACTAACAACTATAACTCACTACAATTTGCGCACAGTAATTTGAAACTGGAATATGCAAAAAGCTCCATACAAGATATTGTAAAAATTAAAAGACGTAGAAATGGAAATAAGAGAAAGCCGCAAAATAGAAGAAAAGCAGAACAAAGATTAAATAAGAGAATTTCAAAACTTCAAAAAAAACATGAAAAGTTACATAAAAGTGTACTAAATATAGATAACTCTACAGAGCAGAAAAAGAAAAAAAGCTGCAATGACTGTATAAGCCGAAATATTGAAATTGCAGAAGCATTTCACAACGAAAATGAATTATTATTAAATGAGATTCATAACAGAAGTCTAACAATAATGAAATTACAAGATGAAAACAATAGTATACTGAAAATGATGGAAAACATTACAATCGAACATGAAAGTAAAAAGGAAATAGCAAGAACGGTAACTTTTGTCGAGAATGAGTTAGTTAAACTAATGAGAACAGTAGATGAGGAACTAGGAAAAGGAAAATTAATGCATATTACTGATGTTGAAAGTAACATCATTAATACAAATACAACTAATGAAGAAATTAAGATGAAGGAGAGCAGAAGTGTTTACAATAATAATAGGAAGATTCGTATTTTCTCAGATCGGCTAGGAATTGGAGTTGGAAGCCGTCTTAGTAAATATGTATCAGACACGGTGACGAATTTTTGTAGGCCAGGAGGCTCTTACAAAAACTTGGCTGAAAGCTTGCATAATGAAATTATCTCTAATAATGATTTGAATTGTGTCAACGTGTTGGTGGCAGGAGAAACTGAAAACTTATCTCGATACGAATTTAGGGATTGCTTAGCAATTGTAAATGATTCTAGTAAGAGATCGAAAATATTTATATGTACGATTCCTTACAGCAATAATAATAAACGTAATAATCATATATACAAGCTTAATTTAGATTTATATAATTTGACATGTCATAATGATAATATAAGTGTAATAGATCTCAATAATAATAAGAATAATTTTGTGAATAAGTTCAGTTATAAAAGGACTGACTTGCTGTGCCAGTCAATAGCATTTAATGTAAATAAGCCAGTTGGGTCTAGCATGACTCTCATAAACGTTAGTTTATCAAACACAATAAATGTCAATGCACCAAAAACAACATCTATGGACAGTACTGACAAAAATGTGTCCTCAAGTGTAGTTATGGATTTTCCATAAACAGTGACAAGCACAAAATATGTGCAGCTAGAAAAACTAATAATATAAAACATAATTTACTTATCACGCATCAAAATGTACCCAGACTGAATGGAAAGCTTTTAGATATGAATCTTGCACTAGAACATCATAACATAGACATCTTCTGTGTAACTGAAACATGGATGAAACAAGGTCAACCTATTGTCTTAGAGGGTTATTATTGTGCTAGTCAGTATACTAGAAATAATTATCAAGGAGGAGGAACAGCGATAATTGTAAAAGAAAATATAGAAGTAAAGGAAAGGAAAGATGTAGTATTAAATTCTGTAGACAAACACTTTGAAATCGCTTGTGTTGAAAGTAGTAAATATATAATAGCTTCTATTTATCGGTCACCTGATGGTGACTTCGAGAAGTACTTACAAAAGCTAGATCTTTCATTACAAAAATTGTGTAGCTCAAATAAAGATGTGTTTGTTTGTGGTGACTATAATATCAACTTTTTGCTAGACTCTCCAAAACAAAATTCATTAGAAGAGCTATTACAATGCTACAATTTATCACGTATATTTAGTCAACCTACACGTATAAGTAAAGAAACAGCTACTTGTATCGATAATGTATTTAGTGATTGTACCAATATCATCAAGATCGAAATCAAACAATGCTTAAAATCAGATCACTTGGCGCAGTTTATACACCTTTCCCACGCAGAGCAACCGATTGAAACGCCCAATAATGTATTTATTAGGAAAATTGATAACAAATCTATTGAAATGATTAATGAGCATATGTATATTAATTTGAATGACATTGAATATATTAATAATAAGGAACCTAATGATAAATTTAATAAATTTTTCGATGTAATGCTACAATTTGTTAACAAACATATGCCTTTGATACCCATCAAGACAAAGCAGAAGATTAACTTCAATGAATGGGCTACCAAAGGAATATGGATTTCACGTAAACGACTTTATGAACTATATAACGAACTAGCAATGGACGAGAGCAGCAGAGAATATGTCAGAACATACAGTAAACTATTTAAGAATGTATGTATCACAGCTAAACGTAATTTTCTAGCAAGACAAATCAAAGATTCAAGTAACAAAATTAAAACATCCTGGCAGATTATCAAAGCTGAAACCGGTAAAACACCTAAACGAAATAATAATAATAATAACAATACCCTATCTCCGAATAAGTTTAATAATTATTTTAATACAATTGCAGAAAAGTTGACCAACGGTCTGGGATGTATTCATACTGCGGAAAAATATTTAAACTCTCACAGTAAAAAAACTGACCACACTTTCACATTCACTAAAATTACATATAGCGATATAATAAAAACATATAGACAAATCAAACCTAAAAACTCGCATGACATATCTGGTCTTTCAACTAAATTTATTGGTAACTTCATAAAAGATATAGCACCATATCTAGTCATTATTATCAATGATTGTATGGACAAAGGAATATTTCCTGATCTATTGAAAGTAAGTAAAATAATTCCTCTGCATAAAGGAGGCGCTAAAAGCGAACTCAATAATTACAGGCCTATATCACTATTGCCCGTTATAAGTAAAATATTCGAAAAAATAATACTCCAACAAATGGTATCATATTTCGAAAGTCATGGTCTGTTAAACTCTTGTCAGTTTGGGTTCAGACAAAAAAGAGGCACGATTGATGCCGTATCCATGGTGACACAAACCGTTATTGAGTCACTGGATAAATCACAGAAAACGCTAGGACTTTTCTGTGATTTATCCAAGGCATTCGACTGCGTTGATCACGAAATTCTCTTAAGCAAACTAAAACACAACGGTCTGACGGAGAGAGCTCTTAGTTTGGTGAAATCTTACCTAAGTGATAGATATCATACAACGCTGGTGAATGGTGTATACTCTAACAAGTTAGCTCTTAAGTGTGGTGTTCCTCAAGGATCGATACTGGGTCCTTTTTTATTTAATATTTATGTCAATGATATGCCATCTTGCCTCAAAGACAGAGGAACCGTTATAATGTATGCAGATGACACTTCCGTCGTCTTCTCACACAAAAGTATGAGTCAGCTCAGTATCTTGGTAAACGAATCAGTCGCTATTTTAAGCGATTGGTTCAGTGCTAATAAACTCATATTTAATGTTGAAAAGACGAAGGCAGTCTTATTCTCACTAAGTACCAAAAAATGTAACGACAATTTGATTATTAAATACAATGATAAAACAGTAGACTTAGTTGACAATATCAAGTTTCTTGGAATATACGTGGATAGTAAATTAAAGTGGGATGTCCATATAAAAATCCTAGCTCCCAAGCTTTCTTCGGCAGTGTATGCAATTAACAAGATTAGAGCACTATGTGGGATTGCGGCTGCCAGGCAAGTGTACTTCGCATATTTTCATAGCATCATGAGTTACGGGATCAAAGTGTGGGGCTCAGCGGCAAAAGTAAATAAAATATTTATTTTGCAAAAAAGAGCTGTTCGTGCAATTCTTGCAATGTCGACTCTTGCTTCTTGTAGAGGTAATTTTAAGAAATGTGGAATAATGACATTTTACTCGGAATATGTTTTCCATAATATTATGCACGCCGCTATTAATATAAAAAACACTCCACTAGTCGGAAGCTGGCATAATTACAATACAAGAAACAGACACAAAATTTCTTTTCCATGTAGTAGACTTCAAAAAAAATCTAAAAGTTTTATTTGCAACAGTGTTCGTTTTTATAACTTATTTAATAAAAAAAATTGCAGAAATGACAAGGGTTCACCGCTACAATTTAAAATTAAACTAAAGAAACTACTGACTGAAATGGAACTTTATGCTATAAATGACTTAACATTTAATAAAGATGATTGTATTTAATAATTGACTTGCTTTGCTTGTGATGACTTTTGGAAATATTTTTATTTTTATCGATGGGAGACTAATTTCGTATGAAACGGTTTATTTACTTTTAGTATGTAACTTATTATAATTATTAAGTACTTCAATTGTACACTTTGTTACACTTTGGACATGTCTAAGTGTGTATAATTGCACCTAAAGATGAATAAATGAATACAATACAATACAATACAACAAAGTCTGAAAATCAATATTGTTTCGGATTGCGCTGAAATTTGGCATACAGGCGGTTATGACGTTGGTATCCGCTAAGAAATTTTTTTTAAAATGTTTACTCCTTAAGGGGGTGAAACGGGTGTTCAAAGTTTAAGAAACGACATTAGATTGTCTTTTTTACCGACTTAAAAAAGGAGGAGGTTTCTCAATTCGACCGTATATATGTTTTTTTTTATGTGTGTTCGCGGATAACTTCGTTGTTTATGAACCGATTTTGATTATTATTTTTTATTGGAAAGGAGATGTCCCAAGTGTGATACTATGTAATTTTATTGAGGTCTGATAAGTATCTCCAGAGATATGGAGATAAACACCTCAAAATTGGTACTCAAAATTAATAGCGCGGCATTGAAGTCAGTTCTTTTTAGTTTTTTAAACGATCTTATTTATTCGAAACTATACATAAGTATTTCTGAAAATAAATATATACAGTTTCAGGATTTTTCAAAATTTCACCCCTAATTCCCTTAGTCACGCGATAACTTGAAAGTGGGTGGACCACATTGGCTAATACTTTTTGATTTTGGCTGAAAAAAAAACGAAGTAAACGAAATGACGCGGGCGATGCCGTGGGACACTTCTGTCTGTGACTTATAGATAACAGCCTAAACCACCGGTCGTAGAGACTTGAAATTTAGAGGGTATATATGTCTTAGTACGAGGAGTGTACTAAGAACGGATTTTTAGAAATTCTACCGCGAAGAGGGTTAAATGAAGTGAACACGTTTGTAGGAAAGTTAATTGTTTTTGATCATAAAGCGATAAGAATTGGTGTTTAAGTAGGTCATTAAATATAAAAATATGAAATAACGAAAAGTACTCAAAGGTGTCTCAGGCCTGATTTCCATGAAAACTAAACTTCATCATTGGATCTTTGAAAAATAAATATTCCTAGCTAGGAATTGAACCCGTTTTTTTTTTAATTTTGAATAGAAAATACTCCCTGTATTATACGCTCATTTCTAACAAAATACTGTTTTATTTTTCTTACGTTTCTTTAGGTTTTGTGGTACCTACCACATTATTTGCTCAAAATGATGGCCATAATTGTTTTTAATATTTATAGCTGGATTTGTCATCTCAAGTATTGCACTGCATTAAGTATTACAATATTGTTGATTACATTTTGAATATTTTCCACAGATCGTTTCAAGTCATCAATTGCATTATACATGTTTTTAGAGATTTCGTTTTTTACATAACCTCAGGGAATGCCAATTTGCCTAAAATTTTGTATGAATACATGTCATAGGGCAGAATAGGATATAGGATACTTTTTTTCTGGCTGTCGAGTCAGGGGGTCCAGATATTTTTTATTGAATTTTTTGAATGTGTGGCCTCTTAGTAGCTAAACAGCTTGACCGATTTGCCTGAAATGTTGTATAAAGACAGTTCATAAGGCAGATAAGAATATAGAATACTTTTTTTCTGGCTATCGAGTCAGGGGGTCCAAATATGTTTAATTGAATTTTGTAAATATAAGATCTCTTCTCAAATAAACGGCATGACCGATTTGCCTGACATGTTGTATAAAGACAGTTCATAGGGCAGAATAGAATATAGAATACTTTTTATTTGGCTATCGAGTCAGGAGGTCCAGATATTTTTAATTGAATTTTGTAAATATAAGACCTCTTCTGGAATAAACGGCTTGACCGATTTACCTGAAATGTTGTATAAAGACAGTTCATAGGGTAGAATAGGATATGGGATACTTTTTTTTGGCTATCGAGTCAGGGGGTTCAGATATTTTTAATTGAATTTTGTAAATATAAGACTTCCTCTCGAATAAACGGCTTGACCGATTTGCCTGAAATTTTGTATGAATACATGTCATAGGGCAGAATAGGATATAGGATAGGATAAAAGGGCAAAGAATACTTTTTTTCGGCAGTTAAGTGTGGGTGCCTATATTTTTTGTTAACTTTACATAGAGTTTGCATAATCATAAAAGTTTGAGCTTAGGTTCATAGATAATGACTAAACTTAATAAGTGCCTTAATAAGGCCATAAAACTGTCAGGGTCATTAAAAGTCATCAACATTTACGCGATGGCTTTGCTTGCCCAACGTTTTTTATCTGCTTTGTGGGAAGTATTTCAAAAGCATTCGTGTTTTAACAGCCACAATTAACCTTAGGGTCATCGGTGTTAACTAAGTAGGTTAAAAATATTCGCGCTCACTTCGCTTGCGCATTGAAAGCGCTCCCTGCGCTTGCGCAAATCTTTGTTTAATCTACTTTGTAGGTAATATTTCAGCAACTTTTGTATTTTAATAGCCACATGCATCAGAACGAGTCCATAAATTGAAACAGTACAACCTTCAATAGTCATAATGATTTTTAACCTTAAAATAAGTGGATATCAAGTTTAAACTTTGTGTCATCAGTGTTAATTTAGTAGGTCATAAAAACTGTCAGGGTCATAAAAGGTCGTAAACATTTTTCGCGCTCGCTTTGCTCGTTCTATCGCTTCGCTCGCGCTTTCGCTGCGCGAGCGAGGGTCATTAGGGTCATCGGTCTTGACTTAGTAGTTTATAAAAATTGACAATGTCATAAAATGACGTAAAAATTTTCGCGCTCGCTGCCCTCGCGCAAACCTTTTTTTTATCTACTTTGTAGGTAATATTTCAGCATTTTTTGTATTTTAATAGCCACATGTATCAAAACGAGTTTGTAAATTGAAACAGTACAACCTTCAATAATCATAATGATTATAAACCTTAAAATAAGTAGATATCAAGTTTAACCTTTGTGTCATCGGTGTTGACTTAGTAGGTCATAAAAACTGTCAGGGTCATAAAAGTCGTAAAAAATTTTCGCGCTCGCTTCGCTTGCGCAGTGATAGGGCTTGCTACGCTCGCGCAGTAATAGCACTCGCTCCGGTCGCGCAAGCATTTCTTATATCTACTTTGTAGGAAACATTTCAGCAACTTTTGTATTTTAATAGCCACATGCATCAAAACGAGTCATAAATTGAAACAGTACAACCTTCAATATTCATAATTATTTTTTACCTTAAAATAAGTGGATATCAAGTTTAACCTTAGGGTCATCGGTGTTGACTTAGTAGGTCTTAAAAACTTTCAGGGTCATAAAAAGTCATAAAAAAGTTTCTCACTTCGCTTGCGCAGTAATAACGCTACATAGCGTATAATAGCGTGTTTTAACAGCCTCATACATTTTTATTATAAAAACTCACGTTCATTTTAAACTTATAGATTTAAAAACGGGAATTTAACGTGACTTACGCGATGTCGATATAGCGATCGACATATGTTTCGGCCTCATCCGGAGGCCTTCTTCAGGATCTTGAGTGCGGGGCGCTCGCCGACGCTTTCAACCTCGCACTGCGGGCCGCTGCTCGTGCAGCGCGGGCGGACGGAGCGGGCGGCGGCGGTGGTGGTGTTGGTGGGGGGTGATGATGCGGTGTACATAGTGGAGGCGCGGGATTAGGTTGGAGGGCTTCGTCTTCATCACTGCTGTTTACTTCAGACGAAACCTCATCCAACCGGCAGACGGAACTCAAGGTGTCCTCGTCACTGTTGCCACTGGTGACGTGCTTTCCATGAAGAACGGTTTTCCACGTATTTGACAGGTACCACCCTCTGTCTCTGTTGAAGTTACGACGACGACTGATCTCAATGGCTTCTCGGATTTTGCGGGGTACAAAGTACTTTTCACGCGCCAAAATCCGTGCCTTGTCAAATCTGATGTAGTGCGTCGTCCCAGATGTGAGAGCGTGCTCTGTAACCGCCGAGCTACCGCTGTCCACGTTCTTCATGGAAGCAATGTGTTCTTTGAGTCTTGTGGACACGTTTCTTCTGGTCTCGCCTATACATATGTCGCCTATACATATGTATATATACTATATACATATGTCGATCGCTATATCGACATCGCGTAAGTCACGTTAAATTCCCGTTTTTAAATCTATAAGCCTCATACATTAGACTGACTCAAATACTTAAACAGAAAAACTTGGTAAACCTTGGTTAGGTTTACCAAGTACCAAGTAATGATTAATAACTTTAACAATAGACGATATCGAGTTCGACCTAAGAGTCATCTATATTGACTTGATGATTAGGTCATTAAACTGTCAGGGTTATAAAAAGCCATAAAAAATGTTCACTCGCCCAATAATAGCACTCGCTACGCTCGCGCAGCTATTCACCTTATTTTCTTTGTAAGAAATGTTTCAGTAACTGTTGTGTTGAGTCAAACATTTAAACAGCACAACTTCGTATACCTAACCAAAATGATAAATGACTATAACAATAGTGGATATTGAGTTCGACTTTGAGGGTCATCTATGGTTACTTGGCCTAAGAGATGATCGATCTAGACCTCAATGGTCACAAAGACACAAATAACGCGAGCGAAGCCGCGGGTGACAGCTAGTCTATATATATATAAAAGCGAAAGCTTACTCATCACGAAATCTCGAAAACCGATGGACGTACAAAGATGAAATTTGGCAGGGAGGTAGTTTATAGTTAGTAGATGTCCGCTAAGAACGGATTTTGCGACAGGACCGTATTAAGGGGTCTAAGGGCACTCGCAATTTTTTTTATGGAAGTTCTTCATGGTGTTACTACAAACTTGAAATTTGGCCAGAAGTATTTAGCAATCATTCGCTTACAACGGATTTTGCGTCAGGGCTGGATTAAGGAGGTCTTAGGGCTCACGCAAGTTTGTATAAAAGATCTAAAATTTTTTGCTACAAACTTGCAATTTGGCTAGAAATATTTAGTAAACGTTAGCTTAGAACGAATTTTGCGACAGTGCTTGATTAAGGAGGTCTTAGGGCTCATGCGAGTCTGTATAAAAGATCTTAATTTTTTGTTACGAACTTGAAATTTGGCCAGAGGTGATAAGTTAACTTTCACTAAGAACGGATTTTGCGACAGGTCAGATTAAGGAGGTCTAAAGGCTCTCGTGAGTTTGTATGGAAGTCCTTCATTTTTGATACAAACTTGAAATTAGGGACAGATGTATTTAGTAAACGTTCGCTAAGAACGAATTTTGCGACAGGGCTGGATTCAGGAGGTCTAAGGGCTCTTGCTAGTTTGTTTGGTACGAAAGTCCTTCATTTTTTGTTACAAACTTGAAAATTGGCACAGAGGTAGTTAGTATACGTTCTCTGAGTACAGATTTTGCGACAGGGTTCTGCCCCTTCCTCCCCCTCTCTTCCCCCCCCCCCCCCTAAAATCGAATAATTGATACATTTTTAGTACCTAATCTCAGAATTTTAAAATATTCATATCTCCTAAAGGGGGGGGGGGGGGAGTTCCGCAACCTTTTCTTCAAAGGGGAGTTCTACCCATCTCGCCCTCCCCTCCCCTCCCCCTCCCGCCCCTAAAATCGATGTCAGGTAAAGTACATTCCTACCTTAATATTAATTTTGCTCTAGCGCTAAATAGGATAATTAACAAAATAATGAGTTTAGGCTGACGGCTACTTTAGCCAACTCATATATTATGATTTCTCCAAACTTGATAGTACACCTGATGTTTGAATACTTATATATACTATATACGTCTATGTCGATAGTGTACTTAACTTTTATCGATATTTTTTTACGGTAATTTGGTATGGTCATCTCTATCTGAGATTTATGACTTTGTCCGCCCGTCAAAACTGGTCGGAAGCGCCAATCACAAACAGTTCCCCGCGACCGCATACCTCAGCCAGTTGCGGAATTGATTGTACCGCGCGCCAATAATGATTATGGGTCTAATTGCTATGACGTCAATGAGGTACGATGAAATTTTGGATTATGTGTAACAAAAAATATAAAGTACTTAACTCTTCAAGAAATATAATATTAAATTTTATAAACTATTATAAATACATATTACATATTATAGATAATTGGTGGCTTATACATTATGAAGCACCACCTGAACCCTATTTTCATCAGTCATCAGCATCACAGTGAATAAGAGAAATGTTTTCACCGATGAGGATTAAAATCAGCAAAACTGCTAATGGAAGTAAAAGGGAAACGCCTGACATCCTTCGCATATGTGTCAAATTAATGTGATGCACTTTAATTCACTATCTGCTTCAATGTTAGATCTGTATTCATCCATCAGTAATCCAGCAACATTAATAGAATAAAATATAATAAATAGAAGGTATTAAGTCTATGTCGACTTAATATGACAATGAATTAATACAACCTGCATTTTTTTTTAATAATTTTGTTATTTAATATCATCTAAGTGATCTGATTTTGACTGTAATTTTTTTTTGTTTCAAAGAGCAAGGTATTTTTGTGGTCCCTTCCCAATCCTTTGGAAATCTCCAGATATTTGGAGTGAAACACCTCAGAACTGCATGTGAAGTTGGTCTTTTTTAACTGGCTTCTAAAACTGGGAAGGTTATCAATTCGTCAGTATATTTCATTTGTAGGTTGTATGTACACTATTTCTCTGCAAATTGTGAGCCGATTTGAATAATTATATTTAATTTTTCATAAGTAAGTTATGTCTCTGCCTTGGTCCCTTTATACAATTCATCAGGATGAGTATCTTCAGAGATATGGAGATAAATACATCATACTGGCTACTGATAATGCAATCTATGCGGCTAATCTAAATTGTGCTATATGTAAACTTGGTTATTTCGTTTTTAAATAGAAACAAGACACAAATTTCACATAATAAAATACTTAGGTGTAAAAGACCGATTTTATGCTGGTTACTTGGATTAGCTGGAAACAAGCATGTAACGAAAAGTACTTACAACAGCAGTAGCTGGATCCACAATTCTCATGATAACCTGAGCTTGCAGGAGGGCATATGCCAGCTGAGGATTTTGTAGCAACATGTTCCTAGCTTCAGTTGGATTGTTCTGGAATTTTCACAATAAATGTAGAGCATTTTTTTAAATTATCCAAATTGATGGAAAATACTGCCTATATTGTATTGAATCAAACTGTCTTAATAGGACTATCAGACAGGATAAGATATTTTTCATATTCAAAGCCTTACTAATATAGAGAAGTCAATAGTAACTATTATATAATCTGTGGTCAAGTGTCTAATGTTGGATCATCTCATACGATGGTGGTGATAAAATTAGATACTCAAGTAGGTATTATTTATTTACCACTATTAGCACAAGGTCTAATGCGTGATATCTTGGATATTTGCAGACAACGTGGGGAACCTCTTAGGGGATATCATTATCCTCTAAGAAGAATAGCAGTCTTAACAGTTATGTAATAATTCTACATTAAACTTATATATGCCAGAATGTAGATCCATGTGAGACATTATAAAATTTTCTTTTTCTGGAATCCCAGCATATGAGAGGATTTATTAAAGTTCCTAGAGGTAGATCTCACCTGAATACATAACTTCATCTGTTTCATGAGCTCAAACATCTGCTCAGGTGGTAGGGTTGCTACAGCCTTACTGATTGCCTCGGGAGCTTTCTCGGGCTCTACAGCTTCACCATAAGGATTTTCAACCTAACAAAAATAAGTCAGGTTAGGTGTTTGTTGTAAAATGTAGGTTTATATTTATCATGGAGTTTTCCATTGCTATGTCTGTGTCAGAGTATACAGTGTGTGAGCAAAAAATCATAAGATACCTTATATATAAACAGGTTCTTTTATATATTATACATTATAGGTTCTTTTTTAGAAGTAAATTGACCAAAATATTGAATAACAAATGTTTTCATTGACAAAGATACAATATGCATAGTGATTGAACTGAAACTTAGATACATCAGATGTTAGACTTTAAAAAACTGTGTTAAAGGCATCTGTGCTCCTTCATTTTTTAGGAAGTAATATTTTTGTACAATAAACTTTAATTCAAGATTAATGGAAAGTAACACTGCTAACATACATTTAAAAACTCATCATTATCATCAGCCTATCTCTATCCAATGTTGGACATAGGCCTCATCTATGGCACTCCACGGAGCTTGATATACAGGGCTGCGTTCACGTCCTCCGGAGAAGGATTTTTGGTTGTTTTGCAACTCGCTCGAAGGTCTGGAATGACCACAGGTGTTTTTCACTCAAATTCTGACTTTGACATTTTGCGCAGACTCGAATTTCGAGGTTATGTTCATTTATTTTTCTTGTTTTGAATATTTTTTGTTTGTTTTTACGATTAATGTCTCATCATGTCACGTCTTGGTCTCGACAATGCCAATTTCTTCCGATCCCCTTAACTCGTTCGCTGCTGAAAACACACACACCGTGCGTTTTTTCGATTTTTGGTATCAGAAGCAAAATAAAAAAAAAAAATAATACATGTTTATTTTAAATTAATTTTTTCCCAAGGGGTGCGTGTGACTTTCTGCTGTTGGATTTTAGTTTTTATTTGATGCCACACCTACGAAAAAAAAAACTAAAAAAATAATTTAAAAAATGAAAAAATATGCGAAAAAGTGCCGCAGGCAAAGTGTTAATCTGTAAAATATTACAGCTTTTCCCGCCAATTTACTGTCACAAATGTCAGTGTTTTTTAAACCACTCAGGTGGCGGCTTTTAGGTTAAGTATTATTATCGGCCCTCTGGAGACCAGTAATTGATACCTAACCTAAAAAGCCGCCACCTGAGCTAATTGAATTTGATGGTTAAAAAGTTGCAACTGGAGTGAAACAACCGAGGTCGTGAACTACACAGTTGTGCTAACCGACTGAGACGCTCTGAGTTCGCGAACGGGGTTAGAGCGTTTGGTTGCACTCCGAGCGTAGGTCGTGAACACAGCTCAGCTTTTTGTTTCCAACCACTGCCAGCTTGTATATATCAACGTTCCATCTAGCTGGAGTGTGCCCTACTTTGTTTGCTACAAACTACCCATGACGTTAGGTATTGTTTTTTGCCACTGACAGGAGATCAACACAACAATTTAATTGCTTGGTGAAGTTTAACGCCGAGTTTTGATTTTGTTTCATATTAAAAAGTTTAAAAATGAATTGATTAAAAGTCAGCGGGCGTTTATAATTGTCGAAAAACTTTACTATATACATAAGATACCTCATATATACTTATTTTAATACATATAATTATAAATCCTTGTAGTGGCTACCTGAGGTCCTTGCATCAAAGCCTGCATTTCCATTCGAGACTTCTCAGTACAAGCATTATCAACTCTTAATGAACGGCCACCAATCTCATACCCATTTAGATTTCTCATGGCACTGAGCGCAGTTTCTTGATCCTTGTACTCGCAGAAACCGTAGCCTTTTGGTTTACCTGTTTCTCGATCGAACACAAGTTTGAACGACAATACTGGCCCTACTTCACTGAAGATGTCCTTCAGCTTCTCCTCAGTGGCCTCATACGGAATATTACCGACTGAAAAAAGTAACGTTGTTTTGTTTTATAATATTATTCAGAAAGCACCAGCCACCAGTATAGATTTTTTATAATTAAAATTACTGATACTGACCGAAGACAGATCTCATGGACTTGTCCATTATGCTTTGTTCTTCTTTTTCCTTACTTTTATCCATGATTATGGTTTTTATAACTTTTCAGAGAAATAATTTTTAATAAAAATTGGCAAATTTTAACCTTTCTGGATCGACAACAAACGAACAATCAACACACAGATTACTATTAACTATTTTTTTTTTTTTTTTAAGTTTTATTATGGCTCCACACGATTAGTGTATTTAGCCAGTGTCAAGTATTGAAATTCTTCAAGTTTTTATAAATTTTAGTCGAAGAGATAGGTCAAAGTCAAGTCACATTTCAGGTCAGTTTTTTTCAAGTAAAAGTCTAGTCTAAGTCATACCTTTATGTGGTGTTTACTGAAGATTTTCAGTGGAATTTTGGTGAGAACGCAAATAGCATTGTGGCGACACTCGCGTCACCACTCACACACGCACATTATGCGCATGATACGTGTGACGGCCCGCGGGGAGCGGGGCGCGGGGATCCTCGGGATTCACTCGGTTCACGCGCGGCACGCGCCTAGCTCGCGCTCGGTAACAGATAGTCTGCCTCTCGCTCCCGTTCCGGACACCCGCGCCCGCGACGCTCACCCGCCGAATTCTCACACGCATCACACGCGAACGACTCACGGAGTTTTAATACTTATAAGAAGGTCTCTATGTATTCTACCCTATAAGTAGGTACTCTCCTGTAACGAGACAATACAGTGATTAAGACGAAGATACCTAGTTTTATTCAAGACGATCGTCCCGTGCTTACCTATGTACCTACGCACCCAAACCAACATAGACCTTAGCATGTTTTTAAACATTGTGCTGTTTCCCTACACTCGCACACATTCACCGGCACTTAATGGTTAATAATCCACATTTATTTCACATTAACTCGCGGAAGAACACAAGTTTTAGGAAAAAATACAATGAGATCACACACACTTTTCCACGTTCCCGCCAAAAAACCTTTTTTACTATTACAGTCCCACAAGTATAACTTGGCGGTGGTGGTTTTTGGAACTAATTCCAGTCTCTTGAAACTGTGAGTTTGACGTTTGAGAGATTACCGCGACATTATTGTTGATAAATCTGCTACATTAAAATAGTTCAATAATGCCAAAAGTAATTAAAAGTGGTTTAAGAGAAACTGTTATCAAAGTACAAAGCAAAAGCACAGTGGCGCACAGCCGCGCCAAGTTATACTTGCCGGACTGTATATATGTCAAATCAACCCACAAATCAACCACAGATTACTAACTAATAACTATCAATCAACCACAGATTACTACACAGATTACTATATGAGTCAGAGACAATCAACAAAAATACGAAACCACAGACAGATTGATTAATGATTAGTGCCACAGATTACTATGGCATGAGTGCATGGATTAAATATTAAGCGGATATGGCATTTAAATAATAATAATAATATGAGAAGGATAAAACTATACAATCACTAGTATGAGAGAGCGAGACGGATAACAATTTTTTATCCTTCTCTTGCGATCTTCTATATGCGATCTTTTTGTTTGGATATACTCAAATGTTTCCAAACAAACAGCTGTCACTTTGTGAGAGGTTATAGTCTTAATAGTGTTTTGACTGTGTTTACGAGAAGTTTTCAATTTTTCTGTGAATAAATGCTATTTTTCTGGTAAAGTTGCATTTGAGTAGAAATATTACGGTTATTCATGGGGCGTTGCTGTGTAAAGAGTGTAAAAACCGTCCTGACTGTTATGATGAAAGAATAGCCTTTCACCGGTAAGTAAGCGTGTTGATGCAATTATATCTTTATACATTTAGTAAATATTGTTGCTATATAGTATTCTGGTATGTATTTCAGAGGAGTAACTATTAGAAATAAGGCTAGCTTTAGCTTTAAAGTTTTTTGTGTGACCCGACCTAATTAAGTAGTGTTCATTTATCTTATAGCTGGCATATGTATCACGTGTTCATCGTTTTATTCGGGTTATATCTCTGTAGCTATTTCATTCACATACGGTAATGTTCTCTCTATATATTATATACTTTCTCTATGGATTAGTGCATGCGTAGAACCACAGACTAAGTAGAGATGCTACGCATCACAGAACAGACGGCGTTCTACAGATTATGTAAAGCCACTGAAAGTAGAGAAGAGACCATAATATTCCCGTTAAATTAAGCCATAGTGTTGTACCAGTTAAAACTCACAGACTACAACTAAGCTGTATCGCAGAGTCGCAAACTTCAAATTAAAAATACATGTCTGTGGCAAAATACCTAAATTTATCAATCAATCAAATCAATTTTCTGAAAGTTCTGTGAGTTTTTCTGATTTTCTGGAATAGTTTCATTGAAAAATCATTTTTACAGCAGTTTTACAAGCCAAATCAGTTACTTGTATAATTTTATAATTTCTAAGAATCCTGTGAACATCTTTGTGCGACAGTAAATGAGTTCATCACAACACATCTCCGCAGAGGAAAATAACTTTTTCATCTTGCTATCGATTTATTTTCTCGTGACATGAAAGGAACACAAGAATGTCTGAGATATTAATGTAAATACTTACATGTAAAAACATCAGGTGCTCAAGAAAATCGTCACAAACAAGTGAAGTAGCGGAATGTATCAGGATAACTCGTCGCGTGAAAATTCTGAAGCACTTGATACAGTTGGCACAGTAAGTCCAAGAGAAAAATCTCACATTATGAGAGAGAAGAAGCTTTCCACGGCCTCACTGACCAACGCGGATGGCGCGCGGCCAAAAGTGGTGACTGTGAAACACCCTGAGTCTAATAAACCCAAGCCCACAGCTAAGAAAAACAAACCAATACAAGCAGATCTAGATGTAATAAAAGAATTCATCAGGTGTCGCGACGAAGGAGTAACAAGGTTAGATCTCAGCAAATCCTCAATTACCTCTCTGCCACCAAATGTCCGAGACTTGACTCATTTAGTTGAGTTTTACCTATATGGAAATAAATTAGTTGCACTCCCTGCAGAATTCGGTTGCTTGGCAAATCTACAGACACTGGCATTGAATGAAAACTCATTGACAAGCTTGCCCGACTCATTGGCTAACTTGAAATGCCTAAAGGTTTTGGACTTACGTCACAATAAGCTCAGTGACATCCCAGAAGTGGTGTACAGATTGACTTCATTAACTACATTATTTCTACGATTCAATAGGATCAGAGTGGTTGGTGATGGGATTTCAAGTTTGACTAATCTTACTATGTTGAGCTTGAGAGAAAATAAAATCAAGGAATTGTCATCTGGAATTGGGAAATTGGTAAACTTAGTGACATTTGATGTTTCCCACAATCATTTAGAACATCTGCCCAAAGAAATTGGTAATTGTGTGAACTTGTCTACTTTGGACTTGCAGCATAATGATCTGTTAGATATACCAGACACAATTGGAAACCTACAAGCTTTAACTCGTCTGGGACTGAGGTACAACAGGCTGACTGGGATACCTCCCACACTCAGCAACTGTCAGCATATGGATGAATTTAATGTTGAAGGTAACTCAATATCACAACTGCCCGAAGGACTTCTGGCGAGGCTCAATGAGCTGACAAGCATCACTCTATCTAGAAACTCATTCTCGAGCTATCCTTCAGGTGGTCCCGCACAGTTTACTAATGTCTTTTCTATTAATCTTGAGCACAATCAAATTGATAAAATTCCCTATGGTATATTCTCAAGGGCCAAGAATTTAACAAAATTGAACATGAAGGAGAATTTGCTTACTTCACTTCCATTGGACATTGGCACTTGGGTGAACATGGTAGAGCTCAATTTGGGCACTAACCAGCTGTCCAAGCTGCCAGACGACATCCATTGTTTGCAGAATTTAGAGGTGCTCATTCTGTCTAATAATCTGTTGAGAAAACTACCTCCAAATATTGGAAATTTGAGAAAGCTCCGAGTTTTGGATCTGGAGGAAAATAAACTAGATGCTCTACCAACTGAAATTGGATCTTTAAAAGAGCTAAAAAAGCTGATTGTGCAGTCGAATCAACTCATAACACTGCCTCGGTCTATTGGTTCTCTGCCTAACCTTACATTCCTCAGTGCTGGAGAAAATAATTTGCAATATGTCCCTGAAGAAATAGGCTCACTTGAAGCTTTGGAGACTTTGTATTTGAATGATAATCTTAATTTACTGAATCTGCCATTTGAATTGGCATTGTGTGGTAACTTGCAGATAATGAGCATTGAGAACTGCCCACTGACCGCCTTCCCTCCGGAGGTGGTGGGCGCTGGCCCATCTCTCGTGATACAATTCTTGAAGTCTCAGGGACCCTACAGAGGCATGTGATATCAGGATGATAATGTCACTTACCTACCAGAGAGTGATTGCAATTAAGTTAATTTGAACTCTACATCTTCAGCTTCTAATTTTGAGGCCTCATAATGTAAATGCCAATGCAAATAATAAAAGCACAAAAAGAATGCATTAACTATTGTAAAACTTAACTAGAATAATCAAATATTTTTTCATGTGAACCCCAATAATCACCGACATTCTTGTGAATGGATTGATGTATGGTTTTTGTTAAAGATGCTAGTTAATCTGCTGTTTTATGAATGTTTTATATCTTTGTAAAAGCATTGCTCGTTGTTTTAATGGCTCAAAATGTACCAAAAATCTTCCACTTACAAAATTGGCAACTTCTTTTTATAGTTTCTTCTTAACCTATAAAATAAACATTGTTTTGCATTGTCTTCACTATGACTAAAAATTTACAGTTTTTGAAATGGTCATATTTATTATATTGGTTTTCCAAATGTATGATACATATTCAATTTTATTTTACACTATTTTTATTAGTGATTTCATTGTTGTACCTCTTTGTATAATGGATAAGCTGTCTAAGAACTTAATTCTAATTATTTTATTAAGTGTAACTAATTAGGTATATGTATAAAAAAATTAAAAAGCAAAAAACATATTGAACTCCTGTCTCAGGCATGCTTTTTATTAAAAAAATACAGTATAAAGTAAAAAAAAAAAACAAATGGTATTGTTATATTATGTGTAAATGATAATTATTTAATGTCAATAAATAATATTGTAAACATTTCCCCTTTGTTTAAAAACAAAACAGGATATTATAATAAAATTGTGGCCATTCCGTTTGTTATGACATGAGGAAAGACAACTCGTTATCAGTATAGAAATTTTATTTATAACAAGTGTTAGATGTTTATATAAAGGCTTGATGAAGTGAGCTTAGCATCACAGGGGATATAATTATGCAACATTAGTCATCTCTAAGTAGATATAATGTATTTACCCCAGTTGACTATTAGGTATCAAACACACATAAAAGAATAGCATTATACTCTGTTGTTTGTGCTTTTTTGAGTATATATAACCACTCTAATTATATGTTTTAACAATTTAACAATATCAGTATTCAAAGTAGTATAGGTTTCAATGTTTATTAAGCTTTCATTATAAACTTTTATTGTATTTTAAACTTAGATCTCATAGGTTGATTGTTATCATTTATTACGGACAATTGTATGTGGCGGAAAGACAAATAGATTCAATACCATTATACAATATGAATTAAATTAAAGTTTTATATTTTGTGTTTATTCAAATCAATTCATATTGCAAGTGTTAGCCTAAATGTTCATAAAGTATGTATGAGCATTACAAGCTAGCTCATTTTAGATAATATGGCATGTTCAAACTTTGAAGGTAACTGTGCCTATATTGATGAAGCTACAAATGTCAAATTTGGCAAAATACTTTTTCTTGAACATCCAAGGAATATGAAAAACGGTTTAGCAATGTATTGAAATTTCAAATTTTTAAAATGTACTTACATATTACAATCGAATGTCTTGTACGCCTATCGTTCTGTGCGCTCCATCCCAATTACGATTTTCGTAGCCGTCCTTGTTACCTTTAGGGAACCTCTATACATTACGGATTTATTTTGATATTTAACAGCAGCTGTAGCTTCACCACTATTGTCGCTTTTTACGGTTTATTCCCAACAACCCCCATTAAAATCGGCACCAGTGGGGGCGGTTAGGACAAAGTATCTTATTGAAAACCCCCGTCATGTATTTAATTCAGTTGCATTTAATTTATTTCGTATAATTGTTTCGGTGTTCAATGTATTTCAGTTGTTTTTATTGTGTAAATGTCTACCCGCTTAAAAAATATTATCCTATTTGTTCATGTCATTTGTCTTTAAAGAATTGGGTGTTAATAATTGTATGTTTGCTAAACAATTTCTAGTCAGTGGAAAACATAATCTTTACAAATGCCTATACATATTATGGGTGATGCAATGTATTGGATAAATCTTATCTTTTCAATAGTCTCATGACTCGTCCAAGAGCTTCCCGGTCAAGTGACATGGTCAACCTCTTTCTTGATGCATTTGTAACCATAAAATAAGATAGGCGTCTATGTGACTGTAAGACTTTTCTACTTACCCTTAAAGGAAATAATGCATTTTAGACATAAGTCGCTATTTTCTCTTAAAACTTTCTGATCTACAAGCTCAGGTAAAACCTACCATAATGTTGAACTGTGTGTAGGTATTTATTATTGTAATTTAAAATGTTTCATGACATGTAAATGTGTTATATGAAATAAATATGAAAATCAAGTTTGTTTTTTCTCGGTTATTGCTAAATTATTCCTTATGAAAAATTAATTATTTATTTAAAATATCAGAATGCTTACATTCTGATGTTTTAAATAAATAATTAATAATAATAATAAATAATTTATTACTAAAGAAATAAGGTCACTAAAGTGGTAAGAAAAAAAGAAACAATTAAGTTCAATAATTTATGAAGTGCAGTAATACACAAGATTCATTCATAAATTGCTTTAGCTCTTATATAAATAGTTATATACAAAAAAATACTTTCAAAGCTTTACATGTAAACAAAGCAGTCTATAAAATATTCACCAAAATTATATAAAACGATATTGTATAAATGGTCATAAATTTGCACGCACATTATAACAAATTGTTCACACATTTTGTACGCGTAATTATTGTTCTTCATTTTTACACTGTTCTGCTTCAGAGCCCCTTAGTATTAAGGCCATCACAAACGGCAGCTATAATGTAAAAGATGTATTTTATAGCAATATATATTTTAATATCTTCAATACAGCTTTCCATAGAAAATGTTAGGAGACCGACCACACACAATAGCTATAATTTATATTTTCACATCGTCGACCTATGATAATTCATAAGATACAGAGCGATACAAAAATATACATTTCAAAAATTGAAACTATTGCGTCAAAAGATAAATTACATTACCTGCTGTGTGTGTGATACAAGTTATTATAAAGCACATATAGCAAATATATATATAGATACATACATCCCAGGGTACACCCTGGGATGCCTACATTACAATGTACATTAATATACATTACAGCTGCCGTGTGTGAAGCGTTTTATTTGTTCTAGTATGATAGACAACGTTGACCATCAGACGACGCACAGCCTTTCTTATAACCCAATGGTTTTATTCGCTTTATTGTAGATTCTAAGGAAATTAATTAGAAATGCGACCGAAAGGAACTCCGAAAGGCTCTACCAAAGCTGAGTAGAGTGATGATGTGTATCTATCAACCAATAAGATTTAATCACCAATTCTATTGGTCCACTTCTGTTTTCCGCTTTGGTGGAGTCCAATCCTGAAACTCAGATGAGAAATTGAGGATTTCTACACTTGCACTGGCTAAACTCTACAATTACCGAAACCACTGTCTATTCAAATTCTGAACACAGAAACAGTAGAGGCGCAGTGCACACGTCATGAGGTCATCCAGTAACTTATTGACGGTTACCAGTATAAAGGCTATTAGTCCAATGGGATCCCCACCCATTGCACTATTGCCGTGAACCCACTCCAGACACAAGCATATTTAGCTAAGTTGGAGGGGTTACACAAGCCTACTAGTAATGTGCAACCCACATTGCTAGTAAACTTTTAACATTAAAAAAGGGACTCTCCTTTCTGCTCTACGAGTACTAAAAGTTTTTTTTTTATTTAATATACACATTCTCAAATACTACAAAATCTATGGCCCTGCCTACACATAAAATTATTGATTTTGACGGCAGTGTTTTTACAACGTAACATAAAATATATTTAAATAATCTTTGTTGCATTAAAATCAAATTTGTTCACCCTAAAAGCTCACGACTGAGACTTAAAGAGTGCTTAACTTTCGTTGAAGAAAATCACTTTAAATGCAATATTATCCTTACAATCTAATATTTTCACATACAAAAATATTCTGCCCTAATGAATCGCTATAAACACACTTGATTTAATCACATGCTAATAAGTTTTTAGTAAGTATTATTAGTAAAAAAAACGAAAGTCCCAACAAATAGAATATTTACCACAGCTGTGATGGTAGCTGCACGAATAAAGTCCTAAATGTTCATTACATACAAACCATTTTTAATATCCATAGAAAAGAAACATCTTTCACCTGTAGCTACAGTTCTTAATTCCGACCGCATACATACCACAATATCAAATGTAAATCTAAAATTAATATATTACATGAATACCCACAAAAAAATGCATATAAATTGCAACCTAATAAGATTATTGAGTGAGTATGTTAGTACATACTAGCATCTAATATCAGTCCTTATTCACAATTTGCTTCTGGTTATATTTGAAATTTCAAACTTTCGAGGTTCCGTGCGTATCTATACAAAAATAACATTGTTCACAACAGTAACAATTTGTTTCTACCCATCTTAATATTTTTATACAAAAAGTTTATTTAAATACAGACTTACACCTACTCATAAAATCTTTGGCATTCTTTCGCTTGTCAAGCAGAAATATATTATCTAGTGTGATGTGTTTGTCTCACAGTAACAAATATGTGGTATTTATGGCACAAATAAATATTTTAAAGAAATTTAGATTATTGTAACGAGTTAAACATAAATATATTTGTAATTATAGGTATAGAAACACATTATTACTGTTCTTGAGATTCCTGCTTGTCAAGAAAGGCCTAACAGCAAATCTTGTAGTTGGAACAATATCTGATCCTGCGCAATAGTTGTCACGTGTTTTTTAGGGCTAATTTTAACAAGGACAGTCTCAAATACACGCAAAAGAAATTAGAGTACAATACTCGATTATTTGAACAACCAGTGCTACTTTTCTTTGGCACTATCACATAGAAGGATTTACTCATCTACATTGTATGTTAGCTTCTTTGTGTAAGCCTTCATAGTAATCACCACAAAACTTGAAAAAGCACAGAAATCTAAAGTTTATGGTCACACGCACTTATTTTTATAAGATTGTGAGATATGATCCCTCTCGATTTTCCTGGAATTATGAGATTCTCTCTCACCCTAGACAGAGTACATTAAAATAGACTTGTCCTTGAAATAATAATATGAGAAGGATAAAACTATACAATCACTAGTATGAGAGAGCGAGATGAACATCAATTTTTTGTCGTTCTCTGCGTATGCGATATTACAAACTGGCTCCAGCACTGGCACCAAGTTCTCGTGCGGGTGCACAATATTACGTATTACGCTTAATATTACGTTGTTAATTTTATCTTATAGCTGGCATATGTATCACGTGTTTATTATTTTAGTCCGGTTATATCTTTATAGCTATTTATATATATAGCTATTTCATTCGCATACCCTAATGTTCTCTCTGTACAATTTTTCCTCTACGTCTCTCACTCTCGGTTCCTCGAAATTTGTATCGATCAGCTAGGCTATTCTGTTAGCTATCTCGACAGCGGAATCCGCGGTGAGATTAGAATTTCGTACTACGAAATTCAATCGTATCACGTTCGTAATACGGTTGAATTTCGTAATACGAAATTCAAATCTCACCGCGGATTCCGCTGTCGAGATAGCTTACAGAATAGCCTAGCAGTACCCTTAGTACGAGTTTTCATATCAAACTCGATATCATATATCGAACAAATTTTGTATGAAAAACAGTACAGCGCCTTTAGTGGTTTTCAGTTTTCACACATTACTAAATTTAGACCAGTCAGGGAGCCAGAATAAGTCGAAAACTAAGTGAGATCTGTCAAAGGCGTTTACGATGAAAACCCGTAATATAATTACAGATATGTCTCGACGAGTGAGGAGTCTTGGCGGGCTCGCCCTGCCCTTGTGACGGTCAATGGATTAAGGTGGACTTTCTCTTCTTTTCGAAAATAAACGCCAATGACCGGTCCTAATTTACGCTGTTGAATACAGTTGCGAAATCATAAAATGCGTTGTAAATGAAAATATTGTTCCACTTGATCTCACTTAAAAAATGTTCAATATTTTCTGTACAACTTTACGTGGTACTTACTAGTGACATAACTATTGCGCTAAAATCAGCTGTAAGTGCCATTCCTTAAGTTAATTGTCATGGATTTAGTGATGTCTAAACAATTTTACATAATTATACACTTCCTCTGATGTCTCTTCTGTGGTTCCGGTCTTAGTACAGCGCGTACCGCCTCGTCAAATACCTGCAATAGCAGTTTTTAAATTACTTTGAGGGCCCGGTGGCGTAAGTGTGAGAACGGTCGGCTTTGTTGCCAGTGGTACCGACCGAGTTCAATCCTCGCCGTGCAGCAATAGATTTTTCTATAGAAAAATTTATACGCGCTTTGCACAGTGGCCCTCCGGTAAAGGAAAAAAATCGTTAAGAAACCAACAACCCCCGCATGGTGGTAGGACACTATCTGGTGTCCGCCTGGTCAGCTACCACCATCAAGTTAGAAAATCTGTCACCAAACATCTAATGTGTTCCGGCAGCTATCTTTGAGAGCCAGTTCCCATTCTAGGCCTAGCGTGCTTACCATCTTCGACCGCATCATCACTTATCAACAGGTGAGATAGTGATCAAACGCTAGCATATAGATATAATATTAAAAAAAACTTCCTTTCCTTGGGGTAAGTAAGAAAAGTAAAACATATATTAGTAGATGTCATTCCATGAAGAGTCTTTAAATGAGACAATGCCTATCTAAAGTGAGTCGTATCAAAGCAACGAATAGCAAATTCTTTACACTTTTAGCTCGGTAAAAGATATTTTGCTATAGTTGCTAAAAACATCACGCGATTAATGGACGATCCCCCAGGTGACATAGTGGTCAAATGCTAGCCTATCTATCTATATACATATAAAAAAAACTGGCCAAGTGCGATTCAGCATCGCGTCTCTTATCGCACACTTAGGGAGGGTTCCGTACAATACGAAATATAACAGAGTTTGAACCTCATATATTTGATTAATTGATATTACCAAGAATATTTGGTTTGGTCGCTATCTAGAAAGACGCGGCTCGTTTACTAGCGCCATCTATGTCATTTTGCCGAAACTAATTATATAGATGGCGTTTAAAAACACGTTTTTGTATGGGGACCCCTTTTAATTTTTAACTTTGTTTTGTTTTTAGTATTTGTTGTTCTAGCGGCAACAGAAATACACCATCTGTGAAAATTTCAACTGTCTAACTATCACGGTTAATGAGCTATAGCCTGGTGACAGACGGACAGACAGACAGACGGACAGCGGAGTCTTAGTAATAGGGTCCCGTTTTACCCTTTGGGTACGGAACCCTAAAAATGAATCTCTATTTCACGGTGTGTGTATGTTGTCACGGCATCACGCGTGAACGGCTGGACCTATTTCGCTAATTCTTTATTGTTGTGTTTGTTATTACCAGGAGAAGTTTTTTATGAAAAAAAAGTTTATATAAATGAAAGCTGTTTTCAACGCAGACGAAGCTGCAGGGCTATATATAAGCTAGTCAGATATATATATTTAAAAAAATGTTCGCGTCGTACTTTTTAGCATTTAGTTCCTTAGTCCGCAAATCCTTCAGGTGAAAAATACCTAGACTATAACAACCAAAAGGTCTTTTGCTTTGTTCTGAGGATAGCCTCATAAAGAAATTATGTTTGCCTGTGAAAATGTAAATGTGTGAGAAATACAGCAATAAGTAACCAAAAACCAGCTAACTGGCTGCACATTTTATGCGTAATCTCGGCTAATTCTTTAAAGAAATCATGTTCCAATGCAACAATAGAATTCTCCATCAAAGGTTTCGTGAAGGACATGATCACAATGTAATATAAATATTCATACAAACCTGTTTCAGGCCACGTTGCGTCAACGCAGAGCATTCCATATATTTAACAGCTCTGATTTTGTTTGCGAGCTTTTGACCTTGTTCTCTTTTTAGAGGAGACATGCCTTGCTCGGAGAGGAGGCTTAGAGTTTCACGATCGTCCCGCAAGTCGATCTTTGTTCCTGGAAATATAGGAAAGTTTTTAGTAGAATTACTTGTGTGTGTTGAGAAGGTGTAAGCTAGAGAATTGGTATATAATAAATCTGAAATTCTGAATATATACAATTTAATTATTAAGACAGTTTAAGAACTAATAATTTATAATCGTACAAAACGAAAAAACCGACTTCGCATGCCGCGATAGTCATACAGTTGCTACATACCGCATGATTATTTAGTACTAGCAGCCCGCCCCGGCTTCGCACGGGTAGAACTTATATGCCTACAAAATTTGCATCAGTTTGTTGCATCGAATATAAAATTTTAACATATTTAACAATCATCGTCATATTTCAACCAATTTACACAAAACCTTAACGAATTATGCACCTTATGTTAAACCTTCCTCATAAACACTCTGGCTATTGGTGAAAACCGCATGATAATCCGTTCAGTGGCTTAATACCTTTGTTTTTTTTTAGTAAATTCAAAGCAATAAGTTATGTTTCTGTTATATACATAACTAGCAGCCCGCCCCGGCTTCGCACGGGTAGAACATATATGCCTAAAAAATTTGCATCAGTTTGTTGCATCGAATATAAAATATTAACATATTTAACAATCGTCGTCATATGTCAACCAATTTACACAAAACCTTAACGAATTATGCACCTAAGACTAATATTATAAACCTTCCTCATAAACACTCTGGCTATTGGTGAAAACCGCATGATAATCCGTTCAGATGCTATTGAGATTATTGCGAACAGACAGACAGACGCAGTGATGGACTTTGTTTATAATACTTATGTAGTGATATTGGACGGCCCTTTGGCGTAAAGGATACCCTGATTCTGACCCGACGGTCGTTGGTTCTAATCCTAGCTATATACCTACCAATGAAAGTTTATGTGCATTCATGAATCATGGGTTTTCGTACAGAGGTAGTGGGATCATTAAATCTACCAATAATTAAGAAAGTTTAACTAAAACAACCGACTTCAATGCCCCGCGAGTCAACTTCAGTAGCAAGTTTGAGACGTTTATCGTCATATCTCTGGAGATACTTATCACATATCGATGAAATTATAATGGGACCACCTCGAAAACGTACCCTGCCGATTACAAAAATAATCATTTGAATCGGTACACAATTGACGGAGTAATCACGTAACATACACACACAAAAAAAAACATAGAAACGAATTGAGAACCTCCTTATCTTTGGATGTCGGTTGAAAAATAGCTTACCACCAAGGAGAACATCTACCGCCGTAACCTTAACATAACGAAAAAAGTAGGGGTTTATATGTTTAACGTGTGTATCTGTGTGTCTGTCTGTAGCATCTTAGCACCCAACCGGATGAACTGATTTTGATTTTATTATTGATAGTTTTTTTTTGTTTGATAGATATCTTCATCGAGAGTGTTCTTAGCTTTGATTTATGAAAATTCGTTCAATCGTTAATAAAACTATGAGCTTTTTTCTAGTAAATTGCGCTATGAAATCAACTTTCATAGGTCTGATCAATTCAAAAATCTTCTTCTTCAACGATATTGTCAGAAAATGGAAGCATTGACCTGATGCTGGGACATCTCCTGGACTCTACAGAATACTCAAATCCTCACCAACTTACAGCTGAGATTCTAAATGACGTGTTTAGAGTCATTGGAACGCTTTTAATGAAAAGATTATTTATAGATCAGTCGGGGTGGTTTAAAATATTATATTATTATATAGGTATATAGATAATTATTATTTTATACAATAGATCATATTATTATACTATATTGACTTCAAATTGATTGTGATCGGTGGGGATCTACAGAATACCTAAGCTTTTATTAATATTTTCGTAGTAACTATGAACTAATCTGTGGTTACACTACAAATATTTTATTAATTTTGCGACGCGTGTATGTGAAACTTGTGATATCTTCTAGAGTTTTCATTTGGTATTAAATGTACTGTAAAGGACAATTTTAATCTATAATATGTGGCCAAGCTAATTAACGTAATTATTTCGATAAGGATTAATACTATATACTTGAAAATAGCCTTGGAAGTTATGTAACATTTTTAACAAAAAATTTAAGAGTAACCATTTTATGGTTACTGTGAGTCAACCTTAAGAGATAGACATATGCTGTCGCGGATAAGTTGTACAACTCTTCCATACAAAATATTCTTCCATCTATTTTCAATTGAGCAGCGATCGTAAGAAACGTTTTTTCGACAGTTTTTTTGTCGACTTAGGTTGCAAATTAGGTCTCCACGAATGTACCTTTGATTTAAACGGGATAATGTTTAGCCGTAGTGGGATAATATATAGCCTATTTTCATTTAGAAAGTCTATTCTATATATAAGTGAAAGAATTTTTTAAATCGGTCCAGTAGTTTTTGAGCCAAATCATTACAAACATACAAAAATACAAATGTTCTCTCTTTATAATATTAGTTTAGACAACGCCATCATACGAACATCTAACGCCAACTAAGTGAAAGTTAACACACAGGTAATTAATATAATTAATACAGTCAAACGTTCATACATGGCGTTACAGTAAAATGCCGAAAAAACACGTTTCTTGTATGGGGACCCCCTTTAAATTTAACTTTATTCTGTTTTTAGTATTTGTTGTTATAGCGGCAACAGAAATACATCATCTGTGAAAATTTCAAGTCTAACTATCACGGATCATGAGATACAGCCTGGTGACAGACGGACGGACAGACAGACAGACAGACGGACAGCGGAGTCTCAGTAATAGGGTTCCGTTGGTACCCTTTGGGTTCGGAACCCTAAAAACCGACTTCACATGCAGCACGAGTCAGTTTTAGTAGTAACTTTGAGATTTTTATCGCCATATCTCTGGAGATACTCATCAGATATTAATAAAAATTACTAAAACCTACACAAGAAAAATTAAAATCGGTTCATTTTAAGTTACAAGCTTGAGATGTTTATCTGATCAGTATATGCAGATATATCTGGAGATATTGATCAGATCTCAATTAATTGTATAATGTGACCACCGTGGAGATGTATCCTATCCATGAAAAAAGAATCATTAGAATCGGTTCATAACCGGCGGAGTAATTGCGTAGCAATCATAGGTACTAAAAAAAACCGGTCAAGTGCGAGTTGGACTTGCGCACCGAGGGTTCCGTACAAACTTGCCAAACTAGGTTAAAGTACAAAGTTAACTTGGCAGTTCGATCCCTACGCCGATGCCTAGACACGGTTAATGCACCGACCGCAAATAATAAGTGTAAATTCGTTTTTTTTTTTTTTAAACTACTTAATTATTTACGGTTTTTTTTCTTTATAAGTGGTCTAAGACCTTGCTTCTTGCCAAACTTTATGATTCTAGGTCAACGGGAAGTACCCTATATGTTTTGATTCCCACGCACAATATGCGAAAATATGCGACATACACGGTCATATCTTGATCGCGTTGACTTACAACTTAAATTTTTTCACTCATTAGATTTGGTATAGTATAAGTTTCAACTTGATATCTCTACGCCTTCCTGAGAAAAAGGGTCTAGACAGACAGACTGACGGCAAAGTAATCCTATAAGGGTTCCTTTTTAACCGACTTCCAAAAAAGGAGGTTACTTTTTTCGACCGTATATATATCGTCGTTTTTGAACCGATTTTAATTATTATTTTTTGTTGGAAAGGAAATATCCCCACAGTGGTGGTACCATAGTAATTTCATCGAGATCAGATTGGTATCTCTAGAGATATGGAGATAAACACCTCAAACTTACTGAAGATTAATAGCGCGGCATTTAAAGTCGGTTATTTTAGTAGATCTTATTATTTCCTTTTTAGGTTAACAAAAAAAAACCTCTGACTGGAAACAAAGAGCCGAAGATCGGGCTCAGTGGCATGACTTAGGAGAGGCCTATGTCTAGCAGTGGATTGATACCGGCTGATTATGATGATGATGATGATGATAATAAAAAACATCCTCCTTTTTGGTAGTCAGTTGAAAAGTGATGTTTATTAGTTAATTCATCCACAGCAGAATTTAGGTTAATATTATTTACTGTAGGGATTGTTTCATGTCATTGGCTTTGAAGAGATGAAGATCGAGCTCAGTGGCAAGCATTAAGAGAGGCCTATGTCGAGCAGTGCTGGTGCTGATAGTTTGAACCCTAGGCGAGATTACTGTATACTTATCAATAATATTTTAAATTACGACTAAATAAGAATTCCTGATGCAATAAGCAGGATTGTGTTAAGGCGGGAAATGTAGCGACTTTTCATGTACACGGATTGCTCAAGCTTAATGTCCATTTCCGGACATTACCAACAAACTACAATGTGGACATTTGTGTTTAGTACAGTTAATTTTAGCCCTAGGAAGGTTTGTGAAACATCATACTACTTTCTGGAGAAGAATAATTACAACACATGTCAGGCAGATGCCTATGAATGATTTGTATCTAAGCTAGCATAGATATGCTAACTTAGATACAAATCATTCATAGCACACACAATAATTAAAGGGAAATCATAAACATGTTGTTAACAGTTTCACTAAGCTGAGTCCCGGCATGAAGTCTCACTCAATATAGTTAATCCAAAAAATATACTGCAATGATCTAGCTAAAATGTTGAATAACAGAAGCAATTGGGCTCAATTGCAGGCACATTAAGGCCAAAAGTATTTACATTAGTCATCATTTTAAATTAATTCTAATTAGTTTGTGGGATTATGAGTGTACTATTTAATTAATTACAGAATAAGTGAATTCTCAGAAAGGACATTTAATTCCAATAAACTGGCCAAGTGCAAGTCGGACTCGCACTCGTAGGGTTCCGTAACACAGTAAAGTATTCTATAAATGATTTTTCGCAACTAAAAAATTAACTTGTGTTTGTATGAAAAACAAAGTTATCTTTGCGGTCGCCATATCTCAGAAACTGCTGACTTTATCTTGTTCAAACCAATTTTCGTTGTTAGTTTTCATTGAGATCTATAGCATATATTTTTTTTATGATTTTTCACTTCTATACTTTAAAAGTTAGAGGGGTCCCCCACACATCTTACCACTTTAGACGCGCCTATCTTTCAAATGACTGACTTTGAGAAAAAATGATTTTAGTAACATCAATGTCATTTTTAAAGACCTATCCATAGACATCCCACACGTATAGGTTTGAAGAAATTTTTTTTTTGTTTCAGTTCCATGTATGGGATACCCCCCTAAAACTTTTATATTTTTTATTTTTGTATAAAAATCGGAACGCGGTTCACAGAATACATCTAACTACCAAGTTTCAATTCTGTAGTCCTAATAGTTTCGGAATAAAATGGCTGTGACATACGGACGGACAGACAGACATGGCGAATCTATAAGGGTTCCGTTTTTTGCCATTCGGCTACGGAACCCTAAAAAGGAGGAGGTTCTCAAATTGTCTGTATGTTTGTCCGCCTATTACTCTGCCAATTGTTAACCGATCCACCCCATGAGGAAACAATGGGCTAAAAGATGAAGGATCCTGTTGGGCATATGGCTTACTACTATTAATTACAGAGTTAAGCAGTTGAGCTTTGTCTACAGAGCTTCTTGAGCTGTGGCTTCAACAGGCAATAAAATAAAAAAACAATTTCACTTATGTATGAATCACTTATTATGTACCATCCATAATATCAGCAATTTTAGGGTTCCGTAGTCCTGATAAGGAACCCTTATAGTTTCGTCATGTCCGTCTGTCTGTCTATCTGTCTGTCCGAGGTTTTGCTAAGAGACCATTAATACTAGAAAGCTGTAATTTTGTAGGATTATGTATATAAATTACGCCGACAAAGTGGTGAAATACAATTTAGGAAAATATTTTTTTAGGGTAGCTCCCCTACATAAGAAGTGGGGATGAATTTTTTTTTCGTCGTCTACCCCATCGTGTGGGCCGTGGGGTATCGTTGAATAGGTCTTTTAAAATGATTTAAGGGTTGCTAATACCATTTTTCGTGAAATTTAATATTTCGTGAATGCTCCATTCACGAAATATTAAACATTAAAGTGCACATTTTTGTTCTAGTAGTCCCCCCCCCTCTAAAAGCTAAACTACTGGCTTGAAAAATATGGAAAAATCCGTGATAATAGTGCATTTTATGAACTTTAAAGTAAAACTATAGTGGTTAAGATAACTTTATTAGTTTAGCAGTAATAGTCGTTGAACTTGGGTGTTGGATAAGTTTGTGCCAAATAGAAAATCCTGAGACTAATAGTGACAAAGACGAAGTACCTAGTTGCTTGTTTATAAACGTGTAGACTTGCATTGAATAACGGGCTACTACGAAACCCTACACTGCGCGTGGCCCGACACGCACTTGGCCGGTTATTATTGCAATGTTTTGATCTTGTAACACCAGCTGATTATGATGTAATTTTTTTTACAATCAGCTGGTGTCATAATACTGCATGAAGTAAGTGCCGTAGCCATATTTATTCTGTGCTGTAGCTTTAATTTTCCATTCATTGTCTTGCATAATAATATTATGAGGATACCATATAGAAACGTGTTCACGATTTTCGACCACATCATTGTAACACCAGGCGAGGTAGTAGTCAAATGCTATCAGATATTAAAAAAACCTATATTTTGAAAACTTACCAACTAATATTATAGGAGCATCAGGACAATGATGTTTTATTTCAGGGTACCATTTCGAAGTCACATTTTCATAAGATGATGGGCTGGAAACAGTAATTAACATTTAATAGGCGCTTGATATTATATTTCATCTATTTTATTTACACCATGGTGAATCATACTTCGATGCATTACTGGAATATTTATTTTATTTTTGCATACTTGACCTAAATGACTAAATGATTTATTGGCAAGTTCCATTACCTAATTAGGTAGGTAATGGAATTTGCCAATAATTAGTTTAATTTTTAAATTTAAAAATTCATTTAACCCTTTCCAGTGTGTCCCTGGATTAATAGCTTTAGGATTAGTCACCTATCAGGCTTAAAACATTATAAGTAAATATAAACATAAATAATTGTATCAATTCCAGTGATACTCTACTGGCGATCATCTACTGGCACATTTAGTTTCCAAGCTTTCCATCAATGGGTTAAAGCACCGGCTATAGATACATGGGTTACACATAACTTATAATTAAAATCTTAGAACAAATGGAGTAACTGGTAACTGAGAAGAAGCTATACCCTAGCTCTCTAGCTCCATGATTATTGTATACTTATTTAGGTGGTATACAACATTTCTGGCAGCACAGCAGGAAATAACATCACTTTATCTTTAAAACTATAAGTTATATATAAATATGTTAGATAAAGATCTGTGTTCATGATTGTAATCAAGTGCTAGCGTGTCAACAACTTTAAATAATCTAACATGACTAAGGATAACATTGTTTAGAAGAGCAATTTACAACAATACTAGGCATGATGACGGTAAAACAAAATCACTAGTTTTCTAACGGTTTAATGAAGTCTAAATATTGGATTAAAAAACTCATATTTATTTTATTATTGAGTGAGAATAATAATTATTTTGGTTAAATAAAACTAAAAAATAATTAAATCTGCCATGATATTCTGAAAGTAAGAATAACCATCGTAATATCAAAATTTCTAGTGTTTTACACCTACTTTACATATAGCGGTGACATCGATGGCAATACCATGATGCTTTGAAATTTAATGAAATTTTGACATGAATTTTAAATCTAAAAAGTATTTTATTATTTTACTTTTAGCAAAAATATGATAATTACAACGATGTTATTAATATATATTTCCAAACATTATTCAAAGCACTATTTAAACATTTGTCATCTTGCCTATTTAGTACTCCAGCCTTAACAAGGTCACAAGCACTTACATCAGCCATATTTCAAGCTTGGTCTAATTTTTAACTGCATCTTAGAGGTGGCCCATTATCCAATTCAGCCAAATTGGTCAGTTACCTTGTCACACTGAAGCAAATGAGGAAGACATCAGTTTGTGGGTAGCTCAGAGGTCTCAGACGGTCATAGTCCTCTTGGCCCGCTGTGTCCCACAGACCCAGGGATACTGCTACTCCGTCCACCACCATTGGCGCCGAGTAATTGTCAAACCTATGTTCAATATTCATTTTACTTTATTAGCTAGTAAGAAATCAATAACAACAAAATGGTAAAGGGTTATATTCTCATTATGTAAGTCTGGCTAAACAGATTTACATCAAATATAGCTAAGAATCAACTTCGTCATTTAGCCGTCAATAATGAAATATTTAAACAGATAAGTGGCAAAACCAGGTAATTAACTGTGTCTGTATTCTAATTTATATAGTAGCAAATGCATAAATATTTACAAAACCATGCTCAGATAAATAATTATATTTTAAATAAAACACAAAAATTGTAAAGAATGGCAATAATGAGCAGATTGTTTTAAACCACTTAAACAATGCACTAAACACATTTCTTTATTTAGCGTAGTGTACACCGGGTCAATAATTATGATCAATATTTTTGATCTTAAATGCTACAAAATAATTATTGTAAGCTAATTTGCAATGAAACCCAAATTGTTTATAACTTGAGTTTGTATCTTGGTAAATTCACAGTCAAAAGACATAAATCGTAAAGCTTACATTACACAGGAAGTGGAAAAGAATGCAGGAGTATCATAATTAATATTTTTGTTTTACTTACACTGTGGGCACATATTCCCCGGGGAAGCTATCCGTTGTGTACGATATTAACATGCAGGTCTTGCCCACGGTACCGTCTCCGACCACCACACATTTGATTGGTCTTCCAGAAGACATCTTCAAAGAAAGAAATAAGAAATATTGATATGTATGTAGACAAATTATGACTCATTGTACAACGAAACGTATGGTGGATATATTTCAATACACATAAAGTTTTAAAGTTATTTATAATATTTCTTGAAAGACTTACAACGTGATTTTAAAGAATAATTCAATACTATACAAATAACAGAAGAAACTGCTTTTTTATTTCAATTTTTGTAAAAATCAGAATAATGAAATCGGAAACACATTGCACAGACCACAGATCAGATATATTATATAAAGTACTCTGTGAATCCGTGTATTATATTCTCTTTGCTGTGAATCAGATCATAGAGTACACAGAGAACCCGACTACAATGATGAACACGTGATACATATGCCAGCTGGTTCCCTATTGTTTTGTATAACATTTTTGTCATAATATACTTTAGCATTATGTTCTTTCTCCTAATATATTCAAGCATACATTAATTGGGCATACATTAATTGGGCATACATTAATTGGGCATAAAGTAATTAGGCATATTTTTCTTGACATAATTACGCTTAGCATAACATTTGTGGCATAATATTAATAATAAAGAATAATAATAAACGCATTACTATAATTCGGCATAATTGTTTTGGCATAATTTTTTTTGTCATATTATTATAGCATAATTATTAAATAGTACTTTTTAAAATGTTTATCTCCTCACTACTAATCTAACTACAAGACCGATTTTGTTTAAATATTGCTCTGGTATACCTAATGTAATGGAATAGGACATATAATACTTTTTAACGCAGACGAAGTTACGAGGCTCAGCTTGTAGATTTACGAAAAAATATCATACATTAATGAACGAATGAATAATACTTTATTGCACACCAAGAACAAAAAACAAACATAAGTAACAGAAGAACATTAGATATTGGTAGTACCATGGGCGGTCTTATCCCTTAGAGCGATTTCTACCAGACAACTTTAATTAATTTCAAATCTTGGAACCACGAACTTTTTATTTTTAGCCAAACAACTTTTTACTTAACATACTTATCTAAACACGTCTTACCTTAATTCTGACTTTGGAAGTGTTAAATTATTTTTTTTATGTACTTTTATAATACTAACGTCGTTTCTTTAGAAATAAATAAATGTGTAATAACTAATTGGAATAATTTAGCATAGAATATGTGTATACATTCAATTATGACTTCATTTATTATGTCTAAAATTATTAGGCCAATAAAAATTATGCCCTATAACTTATTATATCAAAATTAGGCCGAAACAATATAGCCTACTTGAAAGTTATACTTGTTTATACAATATGCTAAAAGAAATTATGCAATAGTACTATTATGCCATTTAAAATTATGCGTAACCCGTTAAGCCTAAGTAAATTAGGAATAAAAAAATTATGCGAAACAAAGGGATCCCATGCCAGCTATGACAAAAAATGAACAACGTAATTTGGTTGGGTCATAGATGACAGCAGGTGAAAGCCAATGGGTGCACTAGAACTTGGAGCCAGTGCTGGAGCCAGTTTGTAAAATTGCATACGCAGAGAAGGATAAAAAATTGTTATTCATCTCGATTATAATTATATACTCTATACATATTTTTTGTATGTATTTCTTTTCCTTATCAATAATCTAAGCCTTATATACGTCAATGATATAGAATAGTAATCTGTGGGATTTCTAGTGCTAGTGATCTGTGATATAAATAATCGTGGATGGAATATTAAATGGATCTGGCATTTAAAAAACAATAATAATACGAGAAAGATAAAACTATACAATCACTATTATGAGAGAGCGAGATCGACAAAAATTTTTCATCCTTCTCTGCATATGCGATTTTATTGTATGGAGCAAACTCTGGCTCCCAGTTCTAGTGTGCCCATTGGCTTTCATCCGCTGTCATGTATGACCCGACCAAATTACGTTGTTCATTTTATATTTTAGCTGGCATATGTATCATGTGTTCATTATTTTAGTCGGGTTATATCTCTATAGCTATTTCATTCGCATACGATAATGTCTTGTCTATTTAATTTTCCGTCTACGATGTAGCAAGCAAGCTTTTTCTATTCGTTATAGCTGCACACGAATAGTGTATTCTGCCAGTGTCAAGTTTTAAAGGGCTTATTCGCGATCCATCCCGGCTGTACGTCAGCTCAAGGCCGCGGCGCTGGATGTAGCATACTGACTGTCGTGCGCGCATCAAGCGAGCAGAGTAAATAGAACAAAAAAATGTTTTAAAAATATAAATGTATATAGTTAAATCTGCTGTACAGCAAGTTTATACATCATGAAGCCGCGCGATGCTGGACTGCTCTGCCGTACGTCATAATTCATAATTCATTTATTTACTTCATGTGGGTACACTGTACACTTATGAACGTCCGCGTTGTTCACTGTCCATCTGCACGACGCTCGTGATGGTGGGGGTGCTCGCTGGATGCAAAATCCGTCGTTCAAGACCAGCAAACAATTAATAATAATTATCGACGTACGTCAAGTCCATTCACGATACATTTGCATCGTGCATCGTGCATGTCCTTGAGCTGACGTACAGCCGTGATGGATCGTGAATAAGGCCCTTTAGTAAATAAATTCACATCGTCGATTCAACGTCACATTTCATTCAAGGTCAAGTTGAAGTCATTCATTCGATTTAATTCATTCATTGATCATTCATTCTTTATTATTTTTTTATATTATTTTGATATGATTCGTAAACTTCATAATTTTACTTTTTTTAGTAAATCTGACACATAAAGTAATCTGTGTAGTAAAGTCAAACTTACAGAGTACTTTATATAAGACAGGTAAAGTTTTTTTTCTGTTTATATCACAGAGTACTTTATATATACGGAAAGTTTATATACTACTCTTTGCGATTAGTTATATATTCTTTTGTTTTTATTATTTTAAATTTTAAGTATTCTGTCTGTTCTACGAGACTGCGAAATCTTTAAAAGCAGCAGGGTTAGTATATAGTTATATTATACAGAAATAATCCTGGTTGTTCACTTTGCATTCAACACTGCGCATTACTTATCTCTGTGTTGAATTGTTAATAGCTGATTCAATTTGCAGAGGAGGATGGGTGAATCATGCGTTGAGACACCTGAGGCGCCAGCTTGGTTGTCCAAGCTAGAGAGCCAGCGAGAGAAACTTAGCAAAGCTCGACTCGGTCACGATAGCGGCGCCGGGGCTCCGTGCAACTCCTGCGGTAAGTACATGAATTACTATCAGCAATCTGTGCTCTTATCACTTGTGTTATTATAATTTGTCTACACATTGTAGACAAAACACAATGACACTCATGCTCCGTCTAATTTATGTTGATTTTATCACAGCATGTGTCAATATTGAAATGCATAGCTAATAAGTGAAAATGCAGGCCTAACTCAGTCACTCGTTAGAGTATTCTAGGCTTAGTCAGTTTACTATCATCAACCACATCATCGCTTACCACGAGGCAAGATAGTGGTCGAACGCTAGCCCATAAGACATTAAAAAGAACTTTCACGCTACAATTTGTAGTAAATATAACACCAGTAGTAATATGTATCCTTATTATACAAAGTGGTGTGGGACTTATACATATAAATATCATAGGAAGTAAATAATTATTAAACTATGATTCATATATAAGACAGTAAGTATTCACAGCACAACAGCTAAGGAAATTAATTGATATAAATAAATTATTCTAACCTATATTTCTTAGATAAATTTATGAATAATACGGCTGTTTAAAATTTTTCTGTTATATATTTTTTTTTGTATGAGTGTCAACCAGTTTTAAACAGGTTGGGATAGTTTTATGATGTGATTACTTGACTAGACTAAAGTCAGTTGTCTACCGTCTCTTCTCACTGCCATCTTCCATTGACATATTGAAGCAGGATTCTCTCTTAGACTGTGCATCATGATAGATAGTGTATCGAGTACAGATCAGTGAGCATAAAGACAACAATGACAGTATATAATGAGGCGATTTCTTTTAAAAAACATAATTCCTGGAGACTTCACAGATGACTTTCGAAATGAACGCTATGGTCTGACACTGTCATACTTACGGGATAAATCTGACAAATGTCACATTTTCTTTTCATTTGTTTTTCTTTTATGTCATATTGCTTTCATTCCACAAAGTTCTAAAATTTAATAATATATTGACTTATACTTTGTTTGTGTAAAAGGTTCTCTGTTTTGTTAACCGACTTCAAAAAAAGGAGGAGGTTTCTCAATTCGACCGTATATATATTTTTTAGTATATGAGTGGGCCCAATAGGACTGACATGTTAATTTTAAAAGTCCTTAAAATAATATTAAATTTAAAAAAAAACTTAATTAATTTTAATAAAAATGAATTATTTTTGTTAAAAAATTTATAAACAAAATTTGCTTAGACACCTTCTCACAGTAACATCTCAGAAGATGTGTATCAAAAGCCACCTGGTGATGATTATTGTTTTTCATGAAAATTATATTTTATTGCAGGTTCAAAATGCCCAGGTCTAGATCTGCATTTCTGGCGCAAGGTGTGTCGTGCGTGCCACTGCAGCAAAGATGTCCATGATGTACAGGATGATGATTTATCAGGATGGGCTCAGTTTGAGCTGCTTGGAACCACTAAACCTAAAAAAGCTTCATGTAGGTATCTTATTAATAACTTGCAGAACACTGATATGTAGATCCGCTTGAGATGTCATAGAAATTCCATTATATCTTGAATTCTAGCATTCTAGCAGGCTTTGTTGAACTGAAGCTATACCACAGATTATATAATAGTTACTGCGTCAGCTATACTGTAACATTGCAATGTCAGGGCATTTAGTACATTTTTAGGGCTCCGTAACCGAATGGCAAAAAACGGAACCCTTATAGATCCGTCATGTCTGTCTATCCTTCTGTCCGTCTGTATGTCACAGCCATTTTATTCCGAAACTATTAAGACTACACAGTTGAAAGTTGGTAGGTAGGTGTGTTTTGAGACTTACGATTTTTATACAAAAAAAAAAAAGATTACAGTACGGGCTTCCCATACATGGCACTAAAACTGAAAAAAAAAATCGTTTATCAAACCTATATGTGCGGCGTGCTTATAGATAGGTCTTTAAAAATTACATTGAGGTTCCTAAAACAAAAAAAATTTTTCTCAAAGTCAATCTTTTGAAACATAGATACTTCTAAACTGGTAAATTGTGTGTCCCCCCCACCTCTAACTTTTAAGGTGGAAACGCACTAGAGCGGCGCAGCAGCGGAGCGGCGCGGCGCGGCCAGAAAAATATTCTTTCCACTGTTTCCAAAGAAATAAAACGCACTACGCGGCGCGGCGCGGCGTAGTTGCCTCCTAGAGAATATTTTGCCGCATCGAACCGCGCCGCGCCGCTCTAGTGCGTTTCCACCTGTAAAATAAGGGAGTGAAAAATCTAAAATAAATATATGCTGTAGATCTCATTAAAAACTTTCAACGCACAAACTAATTTTTAGTTTATATATAATATAAAATTATGATTTTCAGTGCCACTGATCAAGATCCGAGGATTGACAGATAAGCCAGTCAAAGTAGACTGGGTACCACCTAATGCCTCAACTGAATTGGTAAGAATGTAAAAGGTGCCATAGCGTAGGAATGGAACCCAGATATTCGTATCCTTACTTTTTGACTACCTACTCTTTGTAACAAAGTACTTAATAGCAGAAAAAAAACATACTTTAGGTCAGCTAATTTAAAAGTTCTGCTAGTCTGCCCTTGGGCCACTTGTCAGTTTTCATCCTTGTGATGAAGTGATATGATTTTGGTTGGAAGGGTAAAGTGGTCTGTGAAAGTAAATACCATGGCATGTGTAATGTGAATAAATATCGTGATGTCTCATTGCTGTATCAAGTCCAGTGACATGCAACATTCTGGCGATCCACAATTTCTATCATAGTTTCTATCATAGACTTATCGCTTACGATTAGATGAGGGTTATTTTTGACCTTACGTCATACAGGAAGAACCTTGATTTCACGAGTAATATTAAATATATGTCTCAAAGATATGCTTCAAATCCATAATTCTTAGAACTGTATAATCTAAATTCCCTTATCAGTGTTGACTGATATTGAACTGATCAATGATTGAAAAAGAAAGATGAATAATTTTTGAAGAATGTTGTATGATTGTTTGTTAGGAAGCATTTAATTTACAAGACAAACCTCATGAAAAGTTATGACTTTTCATAAGTGTGTGTTGTTTAACTATTTTCTCATGCCTAGGAATATAATTAGATAAAGTTGATTTAGATTGCTGAGGCATTTATATACAATTTCGTTGTCAACTGAATGAATAAGAAGGAAATGCAGGTATACGGTTGTATAGCCAAATCTCCCACATTCCAGGTTTATAGAAATGACCTGGTAATTTGCAAGAAGTGAATGTAGCCGTAATCTTGCTTCCTAAGTTCAGGTTTTTAATGATAAAACACTTATAAGTATCTACAATACTTTTCTTTCCAGCTATATTGTCAAAAGTCAAAGCATTTATTCAGTATATGGGCAAAATAAAAAAACGTCAAAGAGCATTAAATAGATCATATTCAATAATAATAATTATGGATATAACAGAAACATAACTTATTGCTTTGAATTTACAAAAAAAAAAACAAAGGTATTAAGCCATTCAGCTTTCATCTAGACGTCGAACGTCACACTTAAAACAAATGTTTAATTCCCCTGATTAATGTAGGGTTGCCAACCGTACTATTACGTGCACCTGCAACCCAGTGCATATTTCAGTACTCCAGACAATTTTTATCCAAAAAATTGTGAAATAATGAAGTTATTGTTATTTTTAGGGTTCCGAACCCAAAGGGTACCAACGGAACCCTATTACTGAGACTCCGCTGTCCGTCTGTCTGTCTGTCTGTCTGTCCGTTTGTCACCAGGCTGTATCTCATGAACCGTGATAGTTAGACGGTTGAAATTTTCACAGATGATGTATTTCTGTTGCCGCTATAACAACAAATACTAAGAACAGAACAAAGTCAAAAATTAAAGAAAAGTTAAAAAAAAGTTTTTTACGATAGCGCAGCGCCACCTATCTAGTTGCTAAGATGGCGCTATCGTCTTTACCTTAATCTGAATCTCGGAAGCGGCTCCAACGATTAAATAAAATTTAGTATACCTACAGGGGATTTCGGGGGCGATAAATCGATCTATCTAGGAGTCATTTTCAGAAAATGTTGTTTTATTCGTGTTTTCAATAATCAACTTTATTGATAATCAACTTAAAATATGACTCTACCCGACATCTAATGGCGAGTAGAAGTACTGTATCAGTAAGGCAGTTAGTTGCTCTCAATTAAAAAAAATAGTATTATTATTCGTCAATAGATGTAGGGAAGAGTCATATTTGTCTGTTTAAGTGGCAAAAAATACCGAGCAAAGCTTGGTCAACCAGATATTTAATAATATTAATTACTACAATTACTATTACTACTATATAATACAATTCTACCTTTGTGTTAACGTTTACTTAGTTGGTGTTAGAAGTTCGTTAGAAACTCGATAGATGGCGTTCGGAACCCTCCGTGTGCGGGACAAAGTCTGACTCGCACTTGGCCAGTTTTATTTAAATGTTTGATAGGCTAGCGTTTGACCACTATCTAGCCTGGTGGTAAGTGTGATATGTTCGAGGATGGTGAACACGCATGGTTTGACCATCAAGGGCTGTTTTGCGTTAGGTTTTGCGGCAAATTTTCTCCTAGTAGTACTGAAGCTAGCTTGCTATCTTAGCCACAAAGGTTAGTTTTGGTAATTAAAAAATAACTAAAGTTTGAACAGAGAGCAAAGTTTCCTTGAATTATTTGGCTCAATGAAATACAAACTTTGACATTTCGACACTGTGTACATTAGAATAAAACCACACATCAGATAATGTTACATCCTATTTCTATGAATAAAACACTTGTCTCCGCAGACATAGGATGCCCCGCTACACTGTGCTTGTCTTATGATAGTGTTTGCTGTGTAGGTATCAGAATACTCATCACTACATAGTATAAAAGAAAGTCGCTGCTCGCTGTCTGTCCCTATGTATGCTTAGATCTTTTAAACTACGCAACGGATTTTGATGCCGTTTTTCGGTTCGGGATAGAAGTCAAGATAACTATCAACGGGCCAAGTTCAATTTCACCCGTGCGAAGCCGGGGCGGGCTGCTAGGAACATAATATATAAAAGTGTTAATTATCCAGGTATCGGAGTACATGTCCTGCCTGGGCCCACTGGCACCAGTATCTGGCTCGGAAGCGGCTCGACGTCGGCGCGCCAACCTGCGCACACAGCTACCGCCGCATGACGTCGCGCTCGCGGCACGACACCACGTCAACGATCAGGAGAAGTCTGAACACACGGTATGTGTATATCTTTCTATTGTATCTAAGTATCAGAGTATATGTCCTACCAACCTACGCTGCTAACAAATCTGCCGCCTCATTACGACGTGCTCGTGGCCGCGGTCCGACACCACGTCAACGATCAGGAAAAGTCTGAACACACGGTATGTGTACATCAGACTATACATCCTACAAATCTACGCACACAGCTAAGGCCGCATGTCCATCTATAAATAGTTGTTTTATAAGCTAAAGTTCATTTTGTGAGAAGCTTGCGGTAGGTATGGCTTCCAGATTTTTTTAAATATCCGAAACTGGGTATTCCAGTTAAAGTCATAACTTGGTCTATGTAGCAGATCTATCTATAGCTACAGAGAGACAGATAATCTATGATGCTTCCTTTAAAACTAAGTACCTATTATTTCATATTGAAGTCTCAGAAGGAATGAAGTAAACTACTTTTTTATGAAAAAATCTTAGCACAATGTATTTGCAAAAGGTTGGGCCGCTTAATCTCTTTGTTTCTAGTGTAAAAGGTTCGCATTTTCATGTACATGTTTTATTACAGGAATACATAACTCGCATCAAGGAGAATGTGGTGGGCATGGGTAACGTGGTCCGCGTCGCGCCCTTACAAAACGGTGACATTTACTCAGTAGAGAGCAGTAAGTCTCACACGGCTCCCAAGTCATATGCTCTGCCGCTCAAGATATCTAACGTATCTCGGGGAGTCAAGTACAATATTGTACCTAAGAACGCTTCTGACAAAAAACTAGTCCTCGATTCTCAGGGTAACATCGTCAGCAGCACCGCCAATCTCCCTGACTACAAGCACAGCCCCATCCTCAGTCGTATCGTAAAGGACAAACTTCACATAATGCGCATAGAATCCGACCGGATCAAGAGCGCCGTCGAACACGGTCCGATCTACGACAAACTCTTGAAGAATCTGACCGACTTGAGCGTGCCCGTCGACAATGACGTTTACCTTCAACCCATCAAAGAATTCCGCGAGGAATACAACAACAATCCACTGTTCAGAGACGAAACCAACGAGTTCACGACCAAAGTCCTCGGCGCTCAGATCATGCCGGACTTGTGGTCCAGCGCCAATAACAACATCGTGAATAGCGCGAAATTGTTGGACAGTAGAGTACAGAAGGGAACGATATTCGCGCCTAACGGCGAGATCTGGAGCTGGAAACACGAACCGACAACGGCCGAGCACAGTGGAACTATTTGCTCAACGAAAATTAACCCTCAGTACTCGACTTCTATGAAACCGATCAATCAGGTGGAGCCGCAGCAAACCGCGCCGTTACGGGATTACTTGAGAAGTCATTCCGAGGATGACCTGCCCCCGCCCCTGCCTAACTACAGCACATATCCTGGCGACAAGAAACCGCCGAACCCACCCTCAGAATGGGGCAATAAAACTCTGGATAACGTCTCTCCCGTCGACTCCGGCTATCCTTCGCACTGCTCGAGCCAGGAAATTATCGACCCGATCATCGACCAACTGACTGAAATGGCGATAACTCCCGCCGAGTTGGAGTTCAATAGGAAACTGTACAACGAAGGTGTTCCGTGCAAGCGATGCCTGAAGCCGATGTTCGCAGGCGAAGTGGCCGTGAAGGCGGACAGAGCCGGCCCAGAGGCCATCTGGCATCCCCAATGTTTCACTTGTAGCAAATGCGGGGAGTTGCTCGCCGACCTCGTTTACTTCTTCTGCAAGGGCGAGCTGTACTGCGCGCGAGACCTGGCCAATGTGCTCGAGATCCCTCGCTGCGCCGGTTGCGACGAGTTGATATTCACGCGGCCGTACACCGCGGCGGAGGGGCGAGCGTTCCACGTGGAGCACTTCTGCTGTTACCACTGCGACGCGCCGCTCGGCGGGCAGATGTACGTGCCGGACGACAAGAGCGGCCTGCCAATATGTCTGTCTTGCTACGACCAGTACCACGCGGAGAGATGCCGCGCCTGCGGGGGCATTATAGGCCCCGAGCAGCAGGGCGTGTCCTGGACTAACGTGCACTGGCACGCCGACTGTTTCATCTGCTCGGGACGAATGTGTGGCAAGAGCCTTCTCAGCGGGAAGTTCGTGGTCAAACAAGAGATGCCGTTCTGTAGCGTGCCCTGTGTCCAAAGCAGAATCAAGTAGATGAATGGATGTATCTATGATACAATGTTGTTTTCGTATTTGAGTCAATTTAATATAAATTATACAATAGAAGACTAATGAGGGGCCAGAAGATTTATTATACATACTTTTTTATATTATAAGACAAAATTATATTATATCATACGAAGATTAGTACCTAATAAGTAAGTGCTACTTAAGTAAGTATATAGTTCCTTGAGTCCTATGCAGATTATTTATGACATTTGTTATCAGAGATAGATTGATAAAAAAGCGGCAATAGCCCAATGGCTAAGGCGGAGGTCGACCTAGCGATTGAGAGGTTGTGAGTTCGATACCCATGCATTGCATTATCAACTCTCCAACCACAAGCACAATTAGCTTAGTTGGAGAGATTAACAAGACTACTAGTAATGTACAACCTACATTGCTAGTAAAAAATGTTGAATTATAAAAAAACAAATAAATATAACGCTGAAAAATAATTATTTATCTATCGTATCAACCACACATTGGTCAAAACAAAATATTATAGTCCGTAATTGTTATTACTCTGGAATAAATATCATTTTTGCCAGAATATAAAATATATAAACAATCTATTTTTGTCTATCTATGATAATCATGGTGATGTAAAACATTCCAAAAGTGCCATTAGTATTAAGAAATGTACTATTTTTGGGGATATTTAAATAAAAAAAGAATTATATACAAAAGCAGTTCTTTTATTTTAAAATAAATTGACATACATGGTAAGTTAGGCGCAAGTCAGATAAGAAAGGATGCAAGGTGTGGATGGGTCTCAGGCATGGAGCCTTAAAATAGACTTCAATACAAGATGTAAGGAAATCTCATGATGTTAAACATACACTGGATGGGTCAGTGATGAGTTTTTATCCTATATCATCTCATTTATCTGGTTTGCACCTTAGAAACTTTTATTACTTTGTAAGCTATGACTGAATAATTAATCTAAAGTGCTTCAAAATATCTGCAATACAACATTTCGCAAGCATTGGCTCAAGGTTTTAGTGTTGACAAATCAAAATTTACAACTGCCAACCACTCATAGTTCTTTATATTCTTATAGAATGCAATAAATTAATTAGTCTTCCAAAATTGCTAGGATGCTTCATAAACAATACCAATGCTTTGATGACACAACCACAACATGAATTTCCCCCTGCTAGCCTTTAGTGTCTACCCAAGTCATCCCAGCTATTTGACAGTTCAAGTTTGGCTGGTATGGTGGATCACCCATGTGTGGCTGACATGACATAATTTTCTTAGGTATTTTTTCTTTAATACAGTAGAACTCCAATTATCCGAATTAATGGGGACCGGGACCCATTCGGATAATCAAATATTCGGATAATCGGATTTTTTTAAAAAAAATTGCCATTGGAGAGAATAAAAGCTACGTTTTGATATTGCACTATTTTTTTATTGAATTAAATGAAAGAAACATGAAATTTTCACATTACAGTTAAGACAAGTCAAGTCAAGACTTGACGCGCAAACACTGGCTTCGCGGGGGGAAGAATAATAACGCACTTAGACTTTTTTTGGACAATTTTTTGTGATTCGGATAATCGGCGATTCGGATAGTCGGAGTTCGGATAATTGGAGTTCTACTGTATCTTATATGCCTAGTGTTTGAGCACTATCTCGCCTGGTAAACAATGATTTGGTCAAAAATGGTGAAAACATACTAGGCCTAGATTAGTCTAAGGCTGTCTGCTTCCGGAACACTGTAAGATTGCACTGGCAGATGATCTCCTTGACGGTGGTAAGCTACTTTTTTCGTAGCAAGTAATGCAGAACATATATATAATATGATCCCTGATACCTGTGGTTATTCTTATTATATAGGATTTTTGTCAAATTTGAACAAGGAATCTTTTGCAAATCTATTGTCATGAATCATGGCACCACACATTCTAATTCAGTGGCGTAGCTGGCTGGTAGACGTGGCAGTGCCCTGTCCCCAGGCCCCCAAACTCAGAGGGCCCCTTGGACTCACAAACTATAAATTGAACTAGTGAACATTTCTCCTACATTTGGAATATAAATTAACCAGATTTCAGGAACACAACTTTAATATTGGCAACTTATTGATAAAATAGGGCAATTCCCAACAAATCTTTGAAACTTGCGGGGAACTCTCCTGTATTCTTAGACTGGTTTCAGTCACACCGTCGAATAGTGCATTGCAACAAAACATGCTTGACGGAAGGCTATGAGAAATGCGGCACGCTTCAACAGCTAACTATGAAATGCTACTAGTGAGTTTACAAGCCCACGAGTTAATAGTTTAGTTTGGGCTCTAGTTTAGTTTTTGCCCCAGTGCCTTTAGTTACCTAGCTACGCCACTACATTCTATAACTGCTCATCATAATATCCACTATTGTATATCCAAAATTCTAAAGCACACTTTATCAACAAATGAATCACAAAGCTTAAATTTATTATTTATATATATGATTATATGCAATGATGATAGGTTAGAGTGAAATTATATTGCATGCTTAGTTTTATTTAAATATCCTATAATTAGTATGTATTAAGAAAACATGTTATAATTTACAATGTAGACCTAAACTTTAATGAAGCATGAACATTCCTTTTTAAGCTTTAATCTTAAGTTTGTTCAGATCACTTTTGAGTTTGTTCAAGCTCTCCTGTTGGGCTTCTTGCTTGTTTTCTAATGCGCAAATATGGTCATCTGTGCGCTTGATCTCTTTGCTAATGTAATCCATACGTTTAGCTACATTTTGTCTAGCTTCTTCCAACTCCTGCTTGACTAATACAGGCCCGATCAGCTTGTAAACTTCCGAATCTTTTTTTAGCAATGCTAATTCTTCCTTCACTGCTTTATTTTCATTTAACTGGCTATCTAATTGCTGCTTTTGGGATACCGCCTTACGGTACTCTTTTTGCATATTGCCGTAAACTTCTAACTCTTTCTGTAATTTCTTCTGTATTTCCTCAGCCATTTTGTTGTAATATTAGATTTCCGAAAAAAATCAATTTGTATTACTATAAATTACAATTTTATTTTTAGTGAACAAAAGCACAAGAGAGAAATATTGAGAAAATTGTAGGTTAGGTATTCCGTATTTCAATTTGATTTGAGCTTTGACTTGACAAGTTGACACAGACTGACTGCAGACTGACCTAGGCATGGGCAGAAAATATCGATATTAAATAATATCGATATCGATATTAAAAAATATCGAACTTTTTCCCTACAAATATCGATATATATGAGTTATATTATTAATCGCGATATATCGATATTCGATATTTATTTTAGAGTATAGAATTCGTATCAATTTCGATATTTTTTTGACGCTAGTTCGCTTAAACAATGCTAATATATCGCCTTGCATGCTTGTCACACATCGTTATATTTTAAAATCCAGCATTAATAAAAACTACTAAATATTATTCATGTCTATTCTTTTTTACGAATATTGAATGCTTCGGAAATATGTATGATATGGATAATCATGAAAAAACTGACGCTGTGTCGATATTTTTCTCTCGATAATTATCGATACCTTTTAAAAATATCGATATTTTTTTTTCACTAGCCCATCCCTAGACTGACCTGACAAGTGACATTACGAATATACATACATGACAATTATGACATTACAGTAGACATTGACGGCAAAAATATGCTATTTTTTTTATTGTGGCTCCACACGGTTAGTGTATATAGACTTATATAGTAAAATTAATCATAGGAATAGTTCAGTAGAATATAATAGTTCAGTTCAATATAATAGTTCAGTCCGAGTCACACCCGCAGTAAAGTAGACAACAAGTGCGTGTCGGGCCACGCGAAGTGTAGGGTTCCGTAGTAGAATATTTAACATTTATTTATCAATTATTTTCAAAATTATCCAACACCCAAGTTCAACGACTATTACTGCTAAACTGATAAAGTTATCTTAACCGCTATAATTTTCCTTTGAAGTTCATGAAATGCAATATCATTATGAATTTTTCCAGATTTTTCAAGCTAGCAGTTTAGCTTTTAGAGGGGGAGGGAGGGGGGGGGGGACGCTTTACAGGAACAAAAAATTGCACTTTAAAGTTTACTATTTCGTAAATGGAGTACATTACATCGAAAAGTAGTATTAGCAACTCCTAAGTTATTTTAAAAGAGCTATTCAACGATACCCCACACGATGAGATAGACGACGAAAAAAATTCATCCCAAGTTCACAGCTACCCTAAAGTATTTTTTTTCCAAAATTTTATTTTACCACTTTGTCGGCGTACCTAATTGATATACACACCCCTACAAAATTTCAGCTTTCTACTACTAACTGTCTGTTAGCAAAGACTCGGACAGACAGACAGACAGACAGACGGACATGACGAAACTATAAGGGTTCCTTGTCAGGACTACGGAACCCTAAAAAGTAGACTTTACCGAAGGATTTCTTTCAGTGGAATATTGGTATTCATGTAAAATGGAATGTTTCTTTTAACATTTGACGTTCCTGACAAAACTCCCATTCTGTGTTTATTTTGTGGCCCTACGTTACGTTCCCATCCCAGCCCTGCTTCCAAGTCATGTACTGACATGGCACCTGTCCAGGGATTTTTGTTTGGAGATTGGAGTTTTTTGTGCGACGAGCCTACTCTTTACATTAACAAACATCACATCTAGTTTACTATGTTCATCGCATGATACGAGTTTCTGCTGAAATTATTATAAAACAACGCTATGCGCAGTGTTAAAATGATAGTCTGTGCAAAAAGATAACCGTCGTGGCTTTACGATGCACTAACATTCAAAGGTACGAGTAAGGAAGGAAGGTATAATACCTACCTAGTAGGTATTATACCTTCAGTTAATTATAGGAGTAGGTACCTACCAAGGTATCAAACATACAAATTTTAGTCTTATTGGCAACGACAGAGCAATATTGTCAACGCAACACAAACAGTAAATTAGAACCATCAATAATTCAATACGATCGCCCTCAATTTCTACGACGGTTCTCTTTTTGCACATATCGACCCCTCTGGGATGAAACGTAGTAAAAGCCAAATGGCCATTTTTCAGTACGGCCGAAAAACTAAAATGGTAAAGTTTATTTCTGGTATATCTTTTGATTTATTTAATCTGTAATAAACCACTATAGCTCATTAAGCTTAGGTTTTCGAGTTGTTTGCTAAATAGAAACTCAAAATAACGTACATTCATTAGTTCCAGAGATGGCATGGCTTTTACTACAATAATAAAAGTTGTGAATGGCTTCTACGACATTTTTCTTCTACTTGGCGACTGTAACCTTTTTTTATTAAGTAGTATAAGATGTCACAATTTGTTTTATCAAAGAGATTATCGAATTAAAAAACAATTGTAACAAGAAGAAAGTGTAATTTAGTGTAGTAAATGCAGAACACATTTATGAACAAAATCATATAATTTAATTTTTTTTCTTTATATAAAAGTAATATTGTACTTTTTCTGACAAACACTAATAAAATTATCAAACTAAAATCGATATAACCTCTAAACTATGCAAAATAGGCAGTAAATCGAACCTAGTAATAAAAATATTCTAATTTTTTGTTTTATTAAACTACTAGATACAACTGCGCACTGTGCATACACGAAAACAGGTAAGTATTCAACAAAAACATAGCTTAAAACAAATTGATATCGTAAAGTAATCATCATCATCAGCCTATCCCTGTCCACTGCTGGACATAGGTCTCACCTATAGCACGCCAGTGAGCTCGATCTTCAGCTTATTGTTTCCAGCCGCGGCCAGCCAGCGCGTATATCATCACTCCATCTAGCTGGAGGGCGCCCTACACTACATTTGGCGAGACGCGGTCTCCAGTCTAGAACCAATAGCTGTTGGGGTAGACCCCAACGGTTATTAGTTCTACGACAGATGTGACCAGCCCACTGCCACTTTAGCTTGCTAATCTATTGAGCTATGTCGATAACTTGGGTTCTCTAATGGATGAATTCATTTTGAATTCGATCCTTCAACAAGACTCCGAGCATAGCCTCCACCATAGCTCGCTGAGCGACTTGAAATTGGTGAAACAGTTGCACTGTCAGAGTTCACGTCTCGGCCCCGTAAGTAACAACAGGTGGATGCACTTCTTAAAGACTTTCGTCTTTAGGGTTTGTGGTATGGGCGACGAAAATACTCGACGAAGTTGTCCAAATGCTGCCCATCTCAGCTGTATGATTCTGCAAGCTTCCTTCTAGAAGTTATTTCTACCCATTTGCAAGATTTGGCTTAGGTAGATAGACGTATCCGTAAACAACTTCGAGAAGAACTCCATTTAAAGCAGTCGGGTCCGGAATAACATGTTCGTTGAACATGATCTTGGTTTTATCCAAGTTCATACGGAGACCGATGCGTGGAGAAGAATCAGCAAGAGTGATCAGCATGTATTACAAGTCCTGCGCGGTTCCAGCCATGATGACGATATCGTCCGCAAACATCAAGTGTGAGAGGTGCTCGCCGTTTATATGTATGCCCCATCCTTTCCAATTCAGCGTCTTGAACATATCTTCCGACCACAAACCACTGCAAAATACTATAAAAAGCGATAATGATCATTTCGGAAGCCATTTAAGGCATGGACAGGATAGACAGTACTCATCTAGATAGTAAAAAGTATGAACTAATAACTGAGTATAAGACTTTCGGCATCGATAGCGCTAACCAAGACTATAACCGTCTTACAAGCCGAAACAAACGGACTGTTACTGTCTGCGCAAGCAGTGTCCATAAATCAGTCTTAATTCGAAAATGATCAAGATAAAGTCGGTATAGAATTTGTCACTGATAGTGCAGCCACTTTATACATACTCACGAGACCTACAACAAGATCAAAAGTAGTGGCAAAATGCCACTATACTCTGCAAACACTGGCAACCGAGTATAACGTTAAGGTAAGATGGACGAAAAGCCATGCATCATGTGCTAGCAATATCACGGCTGACATACTCGCTACAGAAAGAATGACACAACATGTAAGCGACGATGTGATGAACCTTTGTAGACCGCTAGCAATGGAAGTCAGAGACCTATTACGTTGTCATACCGAAAATGAGCAGCAAAAGTTGTGGGACAGTGTGGACATGACAAGCTGTAAATATACAAAAGCAGCTTTTCCGAATTTAGACGGCAAAGTTACAAACAGACTGCTAATATTACAAAGACGTGATATTAGTATACTACATAGTAGGCCTCATCACAGAATATTGTAATCTAAATTATCTACTCTACATAATTGGCGCCACAGATAGTCATCCTCTGTGTCAAGGCTGCATGCTTGAAAATGAGACCGTGACACATGGGATCTCACAGTGCCCGGTCTTGGATGAGATAAGAGTCACAGCCAAGTTATACGACCGAGACACAGATGAAGAATGCCAGCCACGGCAACCACAACGATAAGTATAAACAGTATCACTATTACAATCATCATCATCGCTATCTGCCTTAGCACTGCCACTGCACACAAACTCATCCACAGCTTGCAAGGCTTGGCAGCGGCTGGAAACAAAGAACTAAAGATCAAGCTCAGTTGCGTACCATAGGTGAGACCTATGTCCAGCAGCAGACAGAGATAGGCTGATGATGATGCTGATGATTGTATTAAGACATTGATTTGTTTTCAGCTATGTTATTGTTAAATACTTACCTGTTTTCGTGTGTGCACAATGCGCAGTTTTATTTCGTACTTTGATAAAACAGAAGATTAGAAGATTTTCATTTCTAGGTACAATTTACTGCCTGTTTGACATATTTTATTGGGTGTGTTGATTTAATTTTGATAATTTTATTAGTGTTTGTCAGAAAAAGTACAATATTACATTTATATAATGAAACATATTAAAATAATATGAGTTTGGTCATTAATGTGTTCCTCGTTTACAACACTAAATTACACTTTCCTCTTATTACAATTGTCTTTTAATTCGATAATCTCTTTGATAAAACCAATTATTAAGTCTTATGCAACTTAATAAAAAAAAGGTTACAGTTACCAAGCTGAAGAAAAAAGACGTAGAAGCCATTTACAACATTTTTTTTTGTAGTAAAAGCCATGCAATCTCTGAAACTAATTAAAATAGGTTATTTTGAGTTTCTATTTAGTAAACAACTTAAAAACCTTAGCTTAATGAGATAATATAGTGTTAATCTATAATAAACATTATAAATTAAGTAAATAAAAAAATATACAAGAAATAAACTTTACCATTTTTGTTTTTCAGCCGCACTGAAAAATGGTCTTTTGTACTACTACTACTTTATATATACTACTTAAATAAAACAGAAGATTAGACGATTTTCATTACTAGGTTCAATTTACTGCCTATTTGGCATAGTATTAGAGGTTGTGTTGATTTTATTTTGATAATTTTATTAGTGTTTGTCAGAAAAAGTACAATATTACATTTATATAATGAAAAATATTAAAATAATATGATTTTGGTCATTAATGTGTTCCTCATTTACAACACTAAATTACACTTTCCTCTGATTACAATTGCCTTTTAATTCGATAATCCCCGTGATAAAACCAATTATTAAGTCTTATGCTACTTAATAAAAAAAAGGTGATAGTTACCAAGCTGAAGAAAAAAGACGTAGAAGCCATTTACAACTTCTTTTTTTGTAGTAAAAGCCATGCAATCTCTGGAACTAATTAATTTAGGATATTTTGGGTTTCTATTTAGTAAACAACTCAAAAACCTTAGCTTAATGAGATATAGTGTTAATCTATAATAAACATTATAGATCAAGTCAATCAAAAAATATACAAGATATAAACTTTACCATTTTTGTTTTTCAGCCGTACTGAAAAATGGCCTTTTTGTTTCTACGTTTAGTCCTGAAGGGGTCGATATAATGTCTTTTACACTTTCATGCAGATTAAATATTTGTATAGATGACCTGAGAAAAATGTGTATAAGCCGTAATAAGCCAAATAAAAATGCGTCATGCTCTTTAAGACCAAAGTTAGCATTACTTTTCAATAGTCTCTTAGTAATAAAATGGACGTACAAGCCATATTTTTAAAAGTCGTGGATTTTACGACGTAAATTGACATCGTATATTTCTAATATTTTACTTCAAATATTGACGTAAAAGCCATATTTGATAATCTTGTGTCTTTTATAACAAAAAGTTAAAAAGTATTATTTTATTACATTGTATTATATTATGTCGTATTAACCATGAAACGAAAAAATTACTACTTACTTCAGAAATTTGAAAATTTTCTTTAAAAGTTGCTCATTACGACATTTTAAAACAAGAAACCCGGGTTTAGAGAGGGATTCGTAGCGTGTTGTAAAAGACATTTTTTTGCGATTTTGAACATTTTAAATATACAGATCGATAGAGCGCGCGATTCTGACTAAGAAACTGCTGAAAACAGATTTTGGTCAAAATGGCTTTTACGACGTTTCATCCCAGAGGGGTCGATATTATTCTAGCTTGTAAGAAAGGTCATCGCCAACTATTCCGCTCACACCCGGCAAAAAAATGTTCATTAAAATGTAAGCCTTATGACGTTCGTTGAAGACAGACTTTACATTGACAACACAAAGAGCAGGCAGCGCTGTCTCCGCGCGGTCTCGTGCCGTGGGTTGCATAGTAGAATTTCTTCGTCGGGTCGTCCCGGGCGTCATTTACACTCATCTCATCACACACTTTGGATTTATTTGTTCCATTAAAATACAAATACATATCTTAAATTATTTAAGTACAATTACACCTACTATCATCATATCCTTAGTATTAGAAAAGTCTTTTGAGCGTCAACATTTTTACAGTTCTTTCAGCTACCATGATTTCACCGTCTTTTGAAGGTAACACAAATAAATTAATACCTAATTATGTGTCTTTATAAATAATTACATATTATTATCATTAATTCGAACAATTTTATAATTTGTCCCCGTATTCCAAAGTCCACATGTAACCCGCATTAGGATCCCCGCTTTTATCTGCTTCGGTTTTAACATTTTCCGTTTTCTTTAGAATATTTTGAACCTTTTGATATAGTTGAGGATTTTGAGTCTTGTAGTCAGTTAATTTTTCTAACCTTTTTTCAAAAGTGCCCCGTTTACCAAATCTTTCGCGCACAAATTTTTCATACAAATCGCCATCATCATCATCGTCGTCATTATGATTGTTAATTTTTTTATATGCCTGTTTCTTGTGCTGGTCTCCGTAATATCCATAATAATCATTTTTATTATCATCAGATTCGCCATTATCATCGTCTTCTTCCACGTCATCGTTTTCTCGTCTTTGATTTTCCTGAACTTCATCACTGTAATGATAGAATCTTGGCTTCTTTTTATTTTGATCGATGTTTTTAAAATGTTGGTATAAAGACGGATCTTCATAGAATGACGGTTTCTCTAATTGTTCTTCATTATTTTTATTCTTATATATAGGTTCCTTATAATATCTCGATTCTGATTGTTTATTTTTTTCTTTGTAAACTGGAGGATTTTCGTATGGGTACGATAGAATGTCTTCTGGTAACTTGATTTCTGGTAATTTTATATGTATATCATCAAACTTAATGTTCAATTTGTCATCGTAACGAGGTTTTAATTTATCTAATGTGCCATCATCATCTGTGTCATTTTCTTTAGTTTCAGTATTAGTATTTTGTATTTCTTTCACATGATTATAATTCAACGGGATTCTTTCAAATTGTTGCTTGACGTCTTTTTGCGGTCCAGTCCCCTTTTTCACTTGGAGTTTATCATTTTTCTCGCTGCTATCATCTTCGTTTACACCAGTCAAAGTTTCCAAACTTTCGTTTTCCAATTTCGATTTTGAAGATTCGCTAGAATTTTCATCGTTCGACTCTGAACTAGATTCTGTGTTAAGCTCTACAACAGGCTTAACTTCTCCATCATTGATTGGCGTCGGTTCATTATGCTCATTGTACTCTAAACTTGAAGAATCTGTGTTCTCTTTAGGTAAAGAATTAACATTTTCGTTTTGTTTGGTTTGAATATAAGGCTGTAAAGTGGAGATTAATTCAACTTCTTTATCATAATCATTGTTTTCATAACTGTCTTTAGATGATTCATTTTCATTAGATGATGCATATTTTTTATCGATTTGTTTATTGATAAGATCCGGTTTTAAGGTGGAAATGGTTTCAACCACGTGCTCATAGTCTTTGTTTTCATAGCTATCTCTTTCGGGTTCTATTTTACCATTTCTATTCACATTTATTCTTTCATATTCTCGTAACTCCACGTTCTGAATAGTAGGTGGTGAATGACGACTTTTTTCAAAATGATTATTTTTTTCTTTCGCACTATTTTGAGAATTTCTGTCTTCTCCTAAATTTTCATGTTGATTTTTGGTTAAATGACGAGACCTTTCTGTTTCTTCAGAACTATTTTCGGTACTGACATCTTTTGTGGGAGAATCTGTTGATCTGTAACTATCATATTCTTTACTGCCACTGTTTTCGCTACTTAAGTTTTCATCTTCTGTATCTCTACCTCGAGGATACTCTTCACGAATTTTTGAAGGAGGATAATCTTCGCCACTATTTTCATTGTTTTCAGAACTTATAACTTCTTTGTCATTGCTTTCTTCAGAGTCTCCATAAGATTTTTTGTATTTATTTTCTCTATCACCGCTAACATTACTTTCTTCGGTGCTATCGTGAATTTTATTAGTCGGTGGTTGATTTTGTTCTGTATTGTCATGCAATGTTTCAATATTAAAATCTGCTAAGTCAGAACTTTTGATAACATTTGCGGTGTTTTTGGCTGGTAACCAGGTTTCAATGTCTTTCGGGGTATGTAATGTTTCATAATTAACTATCAAAGGTGCTTTTGTGCCATTTGGGTCCTTTAAGATTGAAGAACGTTTCCTTCTTTTTAAACTATTTTTCGGATGACCAGTTGATTTACTAGACTCATTGGTTTTCTCATTTTTCTTGTATACATATTTTGGTACAGTATAAGGTACGGTAGTTGTTGTTTGATTATTATTATTTTCTTGACTTGATGTTAATACTAAGCTTTCCTTCTTTGCATTTAAAGCTTCTTTTGTCTGTGAGGGAGACACTGTAGAATTGCTTGTTCCATTACAGTTGCAATTTAAGATCGCAGCCAAATTACTTGGCGAATGATTTGCTACGTCGATAGATAATTTTGTCTCTCCAGTATTACTTACAGTGGGCGTTACTGTAGTGCTACTAATATTTCTGCTTATAAAAGCATCTGTCATCTGTGGATTGTAAACAAAATATTTTAGTGAAATATTTTCAAGTACCTATATACACACAAAAAAGACAACAAGAGTGCAGTGTGACCCAATACTGTCTATCTACGTGCATGTATGTTAATTCGGGCTTATAGTAAGAAATAAAACAAACGTGGCCATATTATATGAAAAACGATTTATTTTTATGCATATTTACAAAATGAGCGTGTTTATATTCTAATTTAACTAAAATAAATTAATGATGATAATAACTATGTAAACCACAAACTACTCCAATTGTGAACAAATAAAATTCAACAAATATACGATACTAGTACCTATTAACCAAAAGACAAGCGTTCAAAATAATTTTGATTTCAGAGTTTGTATAGCTATATATGTCGATATATATGAACAACGATATATAAAACTAGGTACAAAATATATCTATGAGTATTTCGAAACTATTCCAAATACTTAGATCATTTGATTGATTAACATATTGTGAAATTACAAAGAATATCAAAACAATCAAAAAACTGGACATTAAATACTAACTAATCTAAATGTTTAATGGTAAAATTTTATTATGGCAAACAAGCATTGTCTACGTAGTTTTGTACAAAATGCTTAATCTACAAACAATAGTCGAAATTCATACAACTGCAATACGAACCGAACAGGCATGCATAAACATTTATATGACTTGAAAACGTACCGTCGCTTTGTCTAGTGGCGATCTATACAATATACAACATTTCATCTTTGATTTCAATACCTACATTTTATTTAAGGGACTAGTATTTTTGTATATCTTTAAACTAGAGTTACTGAAAGAATTTTTAAGCGAAGACAATTTTTTTAGAAAACTACAATTATATTAGCATTATCTTCCATTTTGGTACATCAATGAACTTTACTAGAAGTTCAATTTACCTTTTCATTATTTCACTATGTCGCTCTTCTATTTAAATTTATGAAATTATTATAGGCAGTAGGCACCTTAATATAAAGTTCAAATGAAAATACCTAATCGGCACTTGGCTTCGTAAGTTACCTTGCCACAAAATACTGTCTAGATCGTCACTAATTTATCTTAGATCTAACTTATTACATATATTTACACTGCTTGATTCTTTTAATTGGTGTACATTAACATAGGTTACATCTAATTCCAAAATTACTAGAATGTGTTTAACAACTGTGCAGTTCTTCTATTCTACATTATGTATGAGTTTACGGGTAGAAATATATCATTCAAGCCAACGGCTACTTAGATAGGTACTCTGTCTTTAATAATTACATTAAATAAAAGACTAGGGCAAGAAAACACCTGAGCTTCGACAGCTCAAACCCACACGAGGGACTCACAATCTTGATGACTAAATTCAATTAAGAGTCGAGGTTAGCTTGAACGTGTTATATCTCTACATTGACTATAACCATAATACTCTGTACTATTCGTTCTACTTAAAATTACTGGGTGCTCGTCTCTATTTCTTGCCAAGGTACGGATTGTAGGAGAAGCTACTCACGAATTCTTTCGCGGTGCCGTGGAAAGGCGCTGGTTCAGCCCATTTGCTGAAGTCCATAGATGGAAGAATTCCACTTCTGCAGGGTACACGAGGGTTCCTGGAAAAAGTACAAACATTTATTATATCTACACATTTTTTGTTGGTCGTCATGAAATTCATCTGATCTTCCTACTACAGGAGGTAGGTTAGTGCCTAAATGTGAATCAAAACATAACTTACAGCTCATGATCTGGCAAGACCATAGGATACAGTTGGACGGTATCGATGATATCAGTGTTGTCGCAGATGACACGCGCTAATCGCGATTTCTTAATTTCTACGAGCTGCTCTGGTGTAAACGATGACGGCTGGTTGGGCAACTCGAACCTGGAAAATGTATAAATAAACAATCAGTAATTAGCCTCAAAAGAGCTTCCTGTCTAGTGACTCGATATGTAATACATTTATTAGATTCTTACCAGAATCTGTCTCCTCGTCTTGAGTAAGAGAATTGTGTAGCAATAACACAAGCGAAAGTAGGTCCCAGCATTGAACCAGGAAGTGGCCTCTCGGATACTCCACCGGACCACAAATCTACGTCAACAGGATGCTCAAAGATGGACTCGTATTTGCGTACAGTCTGGTTAGTCATCGATCCGAACAAGTCCTGGAAGGTTTCGGCCCCGGGCAGACCGCAGAATTTTCTGAATTCCATGTAACCGGGAAGGCCAAACTCACGACCTCTTTGCATGTTGAATGACACCAAATCCATTCCAAAGCGAGCTCCGACCTTCTTGAAGAGGTGGTTTGTTACTTCCTGGGTGATGGAGTCATCCATAGCTTGGGCCACCTGATTCATCAATCCCATTACATATTCGTCGAGGACACCGGCTCTGTATAAGTCGTAAGGTCTACGGATGAGGTCGGAAAGCCTCTTCGACGCTGCAAGTGAAAAACAATATATTTAAGTATTAGTTTCAAATTCAGTATATTCAGACGCGTTAATAATAGATAAGTCTTACCGATAAATTTGTGTGCCTTTGACCATCTTTCTACAGCTGTAGGCAGAAGTGAGTGACCGAATCTATAAGCGGCTGCAGCAAAGGCTGCTAAGACATCAGGATTGACTGTTTCATCGTAACCATCCCAATAGCCCTATGGATAATAAGCAAACGATGAATAATGCAATCATTTTGAAATAGTTTATGAGAAGATAATATAGCTGATATTACTGCAATGTGTATTACCTCTTTCTCGAGCACAAGGCCGAATTTTTCCATGACATCCTTACCCAACAAAATTGGCAAAAATTCGTTGTAGGTGATGTGTTGAATCTCAGCAATGTTGATGCGTCTCGCTTCTTGGTAGAGTGTCTCGTCATCCCAGTGAGGGTTGACTTCAGCTAAGCCTTTCGCGACTCTGTTGTGCTCTCTAGCCATCAGTGTGTGCATTACAGTCAAAACCAGCTGCTCGTTAACTCGGATTTCACCTAGTTAAAATTAGCAAATATATTAATCAATACAAAAACATACGCAGCTGCCCAGAAACGTGTCGAATAATTTTACATTATTGACAGTATCAAGACGGCTTTTAAACGTACCTGCTTCGAAGCAATACATATTTTTGTTGGGCCTAGTGCATCCTTCATCAGGAATGTCTAATTTCAGTGGTAGTAAGTCCTTCAGACCGTACTCCTTGAATACAGGGTTCATACGCAGTAGACCACCGAATCCTGTACGTAGTTTTCTGTAAACAATAGGAACATTTGTTAGAACTGTAAAGAGTGCGCTAAATAAATACAGCGGTCAAGAAATATCACTGGAAGTTTCAAATAATAAAAGAATATTAATAATTTACCTTGCAAACTTCTCAGTAACACCATAGACAGTGTTGCCATCGATAGCACCAGTCAGCGTGTTGAATGGAACTCTGGAACCTGTTGTAGAATAAAATTACCATCATTAACGGAATAGGCACGAATAATTTTCCAAGAGCATAATAAACACACTGTACAAATCATAATAACCGGAGACTGGACATGAAGTTAAACGACTTTTAGGTCCAATTATGTAGGCAATCGAAATATTAAAGCTATATCATTTAGTTTCTATAGAGTAGTCAGCCTTCGATGCCAGGCTAATGTATGCCTGTTACCTCAATAGCTCAGTATATCTCGGCTAACTGTGTAAATAACCATTAATAACTGGTGTCGTGGACCGCAGTGCAGTTAAACAAACAGCAAATAGTTTACTTCACTAACATAGTGGATGGTATACTTAGGAGATCGGTGCAAATGATTTCTTAATATCGTGTTTGCATAAGAGCTACACAACTGCAGTGATGAATTGCTATTCTCATAGACCTTATACGTCAAAAACAAATTGCTGTAGGCATATTGTGCAAAGTAAGACTTGTGTCCTAACATTTTTGGTCCAAGTGAGAAAGTTTAAATGAAACTATATCTAGAACGTAAACTTTATTACTTACAACGAAATTAAGGAGTGGCATCGTTAACATTTTGCACTTAGAACATAGTTGCTGTTAGTATTGCTAACAAGTTGATCAATATTAGTACATACCAACCGCCACAAGCAAAATCATATTTCCTAAGTTATCCAATAGATTCTTGCCTTCCTCCAACTTTCAAGAGAGCAAAATCGATCTAATTAATTGCCTGCGATCGTTTCCCATCTAGCGATTGTGTGATTAGACATTGTGTAATATGGGAACAGAAGCAGCCGTTCTAAGTTAGTGTTTGTGATAACTTTATCTAAGTAATGCTGGAGTGTGCACGTGCACGTAACGATCGGAATTACTTTCACCTCTCACCTAGGCGCGGCTGATGATGCGACCACATGATCGCAGGTTGACCGGTATTATTAGATAATCCGGTTTACGGCTATGAGGAGGCGACAATACCGATCATTCCATAGAGATTATGTGATTAAGAGTCTAATGATATCAACGCATTCACGCATTCTATTTTGCGTAAATATGCGATTTTCGACTTTCGATTTCGCCTGGTTGTCATAATCCAAGCGCTTGTGCGAATAGAATAACTCTTTATTGAACACCATTCAGAAAACATTAAAAAACTTAAGTAAACATTCACAAATAAGTGTTACAAAAGGCGGTCTTATCGCTGAGAGCGATCTCTTCCAGAATACATATCTACCAAACTGACAGTTGTACGTTCGACACTAAAATCAATTCAACTGATATTTATTACATTTTTAACCGACTTCACAAAAAAGGAGGAGGTTCTCAATTCGTTGGAATCTTTTTTACAAGCTTTTTTTTATGTATGTTCAACAATTACCTTAGCCGATTTGAGAAATACTTATTTTGTTTCAAAGGGTACTTACTCTTCCCAGGTTCCATTTAAATTTTACCAAATTCGGTCGAGCGGTTTTTAATATATCAACATTTGTATTATGATGGATTTATATACCTGTCGTATACCTGAAGTCGGTTCTTTTAGTTTTTAAACATCTTAAATTAGGTATAATATAATAATTTAAAATAAATAATACAATAAATTAATTGAGAATAAGCCTACCAAGAAAGTCATCGCAATTCTTTAAGCAGTCTACAGTTTCATAAATCAGTAGTTTCGAGCGTAAAATATTGAAAAACAACCGCAAAGAAACCAGTTGAGGTTGCATAAGAGCACTTGATATCGAGAGGTTTTTTGTTTGTTGACAACGTGTTGACTTGAGGTATTATTTAATGAAAAAGATAATATGTGACCACATATTAATGACGGTGTCTCTTTTTAGGGTTCCGTACCTCAAAAGGTAAAAAAAGAAACCCTTATAAGATCACTTTCTTGTCCGTCTGCCTGTCTGTCTGTCTGTCCGTGTGTCACCACCGATTTTCTCAGGAACGGGTGGACCTAGCAAGTTGAAATTAATACCAGATACTGAAGTATATAGTCCCTATTAGATGTATAAAAATCAAGGTCCTGAGTCAACATGATAAAAAGATATGGGCAAATTTAGATTTTCGCGAAAACTTGTAAGTACCAAAATTAAGGTAAATTTTGCCTTGCTTTTGACCAAAATTGACAATTCTAGGTCAACCTAACCAATAGGTTTTGGGTCGAAAACGTATAGGGTACTTCCCGTTGATCGAGAATCATGAAATTTGGCAAAAAGCTAGGTCATACAGCACAAAAAAAAGAAAAAATTCCGAAAAATAAAAAAAGTTGAAAATTAAAGGATGTCCCCATACATACATAGTTTCGCCAATTAAGATAGGCCTCTGAGTTATATGAGCGCTGATACAATTTAGAGGTCTAGCTTAATTGGTAACTACTAACATTGGTACGGAAGCCTCGGTGGGCGAGTTCAACTCGACTTTTTACCAAGCCGGTTTTATTTAATATCAGATAGGCTAGCGTTTGGCTACATTTTTGCCGCGCCTTTTTATCGCGCCTGGTGGTAAGCGATGATGTGGTCGAAGATAGTAAAACACGCTAGGCCTAGAATGGGCTAACTCTTAAAGGCTGGGTATTGACTGAACTCCGTATGGTTCTCATTCACTTCTCCTTTATGGTAGTAAGCTATTTTGGTAGTAAGTCAGGCGGAACATCGATATAATGCTTTATAATGCTAATATAGGCGGCAATAGCCCAATGGATAGGGTGTCGGACTGGCGATCGCGAGGTCGTGAGTTCGATCCCCACCCCACCCATTGCAATATTGACGAGAACCCACTCCAGACACAAGCATATTTAGCTTAGTTGGAGGGGTTAACAAGAATACTAGTAATGTGCAACTTACATTGCGAGTAATCTTTAAAAAAAAAATCTCCTACCACCTGAGAACTCAAATATTTTGCATTTCAATACTTATGACAAAAGCCATTCTGCGCTGGACTAAAGCTCAGGGAACAATCGATTTGTCTTTAAATAGAAATGCAACAAAATTTGGTTTTATACATTACATATGCTGCAGTTAATTGCCATAAAATTGCTTTGAATTAAGTACTTGAATGAAAACTATACAACTCCATAGCAATGTTAAAAATTGCGTAGATCGCTTCATGAGTAGCTATTTTAAACAGTTGCTATTCATATTGCGGGCAATGAATTACAGCTTTTTTTTTGTCGTGTCATGACAACTAAGATTTTTAATTTTGTTGAACTAATAATAAGAGAAAATACCACTGAGTTTTACCTAACTAACTTTAACAAAATATAATAATGACGTGGGCTCATTTGGTGGTATATATTTTTTTAATGAAAACATTTAAAACAACTGTTCACATTTAGAAAATCTTTTAGCTCGTTATGTCTCATAACTAATAATTGTCTAACATCATTGCTAACACTGTATACTGCTGCCTATCTACATTTTCAAATTATTTATCATTCTCAAAAATTATTCAGTATAGATATTCTTTACTATAAATTCGATTTCGAAAGACTAATTTTTTTTTTTTTTTTTTTAATTATCCACCAATACAAATCGGTGTCCTTATTTAGCTGTACACGGTTGTATACCATTGTATCAATGTTTATACAGCTTTATTTTATGCGATAAGGCAATGCTCGCACACTTGCATTGGCTTCTCGAGACAAATTATCTTGTTTTGTATTTATTATACTTATTCTATCTTAATGATCTACTTATATTGAATAAATGTATCTGTTATTGATTATTGTTATTTTATTTTATTGCTTTTATTTCTTCTTCTTAGATCCCTAACTTATGCGTTTTGACTATGCTGTAAGCGTAAAAAGTAAGTATTTGTTAATTCATACGTCGAAGGAGTGGTAGTTTTCTAACCCTATATAACCATGGCATGAAGGAAGTTTTGTATAGTTACATACACTACTTAGGCTGGTTTTAGTGTCACGCGTAGAGACGCGTACCCTCGGCGCTGAAAGGTTGAATATGTATGGTTGCTATAGAAGCGTTTTAGAATAACGCCGTCGCTCAGCGCTGACGAGTTCATACATTTCGGCTGTCAGCGCTGACGGTACACGTCTCCACGGGTGACACTAAAACCCGCCTTACTTGTCTAACTTGTGTATAAGTATGATGTAGTTGTTCTTACCCAGACGGCAGCCGGGTCTCGGCGACGGGAATCCTCTGACGAAGTCGATACACTTGACTCCCCAGAGCCTGTAGAAGTAATCGTCATCGGGGATACGGATCTCGTTACAGTAGGGGTGCTTCAAGTGAGGTGGCCGCTTGCAGCATTCCTCGGGGTCGTTGCGGTTGATAGGGTCTGAGAAACATAATACCGTTTAAACTTTACAAAGAGGAGACATCACATGCACGACTCATTGTCAACCGATCCTTTAACCTTGCTTCTTACCAAATTTCATGCTTCTAGGTCAACGGGATGTACTTACTACTGGTTTGATTCCCATGTGAAATGGTAAAATATGCGACATAAACGGTCATTACTTTAGATCGCGTTGACTTACAAGTTTATTTTTTTCACAGGTGAACCTATGTCTGTATCAACCATATTAACTATACTTGTGCAAAAACTGACTTTCGCATTTATATTATTGGTGTTAGGTTTTAGTTTTAGTTAGGTTTTGATGTCACTATTATCACACTAAGTAGTGTTGTTACCTAGAGGAGTTCCAGTGAGGGTATAATCGTGGTCCATGAACTGTCCCCAGGCAATGACCATGACAGTGCCGGCGTGGTCGTGGAATCCGTCATCAGGATGCATAGTACGGGACACCACTCTCGACAGCGGTAGATCGCGGCCGGAGTGGGCGATACGCGGCGCGTTGATTCCATCAGCGAACAGTGGGCTTAGTAACCTGGAGATTAATAAAATATTTTATGCCTATGATTCTATGAGGGATGCTTCTTCAGTAGTAGTTAATGCATTTTTATCAAAACGTCAAATCATTCAATCTAGTCAGTCATTCTACACTATAAAAGCATAGAACTTGGATGTATCGCAATCCGTGAGTAGCTCTTAGCTGTAGAACCGTCTGTTTATTTATTTCGACATAGCAGAAAGAGAGCCAGTTCCCATTCTAGGCCTAGCGTGCTTGCCATCTTCGACCGCATCAGCACTTACCAACAGGTAAGATAGTGGTCAAACGTTAGCCTATAAGACAAAAAAAAAGAAACTCGCACTAGAAGGTAATATCAGGTGTTAAGGTATGTTCATATGCTAGGATTAAGTAGGATGAGACTAACCTCTGGAAAGGAGCATTGATAGCTCCCCAAGTGGGATGCTGCAGGTTATTACACAGGCCATCCAGTCGGCGGTACTTGCCGGCGCGACACTCCACGTGCGAGAACACCGGAGGACACACCTCTCGGATCAGGGTCCTGGAGGTATCGATGAGAGGCAGGCCTTTCTCGATCTCTTCGTATGTTAAACCGTATCTAGAAAATAAATGAATAATATTATTAAGAGGTGATCAAATTTATTACTTTTAAGAATGAAGATACATTTTATGACAGTTTATTAAGGCGGTAGGGTAGGTTTTCCATACAAAAATGCACAAATGAATATAAGTAGTAAATGGAGCTAATACTTGAACTGAAATCACGTCTATTGGTGCGATATAAGTCTAAAATATCGGAAATTATATTTACCTATATAATTTGATTGAATAACTTAGATGATAAAATGAATACAATAATTATATATATTAAATATACTACTTACTATCTACTACCAACTTAATTACTAACGTACTTTCAATTCACACAATCGTCTCAAACTAACGGCCCTAAAACAGTCCAAATCTAATTGATCAAACACTATAAATAACAGTAGGTATATAACTATTTGAATATTTTAATTGACCGTTACATTTAACACAGTTAGTTGCAATTTGGTAACGGATATGTAAAATGCCAAGGTTTATTGTGGTCAAATGAACAATTTATGTCTAACAGTCATACTTCACTAATTCTAACCTACCTTTAAAGATAAATTATTGCTTCATAAATCAAAGAAAAATAGAATGAATGTAATTAAAGCTTTAAATAGTAAGAAAATAAAACCAATCCGCCTTGTGACTGATAGGTTTCCTGTGACATATCCTGTATGTAATAATTTATGGTTACCTACAATGTAATAGAAACAAATTAATTTCAAAGTTAATTTTAAATACCTTAATTAAATGTAATTTGTCATTTGTGTCCTCATTTGACTAACAGGTACCTGTTGTGTTTACAAATAAAATGAATGTATTACAAGGTCATTACTCGATCTACTTAATAAAGTACTTACATTAAACTTAATGTGACATTCGTATCGTCAACAACTCATGTTTTTGGTGTACCTAAGACATTAAAATTATCAGCAATTACGGATGACAAGAGATCTCGTTAACATTTTACAAAAATAAACGCAATGTTCCAGATGAACTTTTCTTCTGTGATTATATCTCTGGAAGTGCTAGAAATGTTGTTCTCTCTATTCAATATCTATATACCTAGAGCTCTGCGGCCGGAACCAGTCTAAGTAAATACTTATGACTAACCTAATTCTTATTCAGGATGAATGAATAGAGTAGCATATTGTGTAATCTACAAACCTAAAAGAGAAGATACATTTCTTTCAAAGTTAGCGTCAAACAATATTTTCTACATCCTTCTTAGGTTATCTAACTTATTGGAAAGTTTTTGAGAGGACACAAAACAATATTAAAAGAACATAATAATAGGCATTCATTGCATAATTGAATTCTCGGCCGTTGTTTCCTATTACCTCGAATATTAATGTGAAAATTATGTAAAATCGACAAAAGAAACGGTAAATTTATAATACAACCACTGTTTATGGTGCTCTTTTGTAACGGATTATAATAAGAGCTTACAACAGTTAATTATCATTTATAAATAAGGGGGTACTTCTTTTAAATTAGTAGAAAAAGCGGTGAAATAAAACATAGGCAAGTACGACTATTGCAAAACACGTATATTGCATCTACACAACACGTACACTGATACCCATTAGCATAAAAGCAAGCATAAACATATACATATGCATTTACAAAATATGTTTCTATTAACAAATAACCAAAATAGGAGAAGTAGAATATTGTCAAAGAACCTATTGATCCTTATCCAGACAATAATTACCATTACGCCACAATAACATATGTTCAATTCAATCAAATGTAGCTGTGCAATAAGTTTTAAATTATACCTTTGCTTTTAGTTCAGAAGCAGTTTAACTAGTCGTGTGGTAAAACAATAGAAGCTATCGAGTATCGTAACCTAGATCTGTCAATCACACGCAGCCACACACGATAAATTATTTATTTATTAGTAATGCTCCACAAAGAACAACCTTCGAGATGATACGTAAAGATAATCGTTAGCCGTTAATGTTTATAATTAAATTTGAAAGCTGTGACAAAAAATTTAAACATTACTATATCTAAGCTGTGGCATCCGGCTTAGTTAAATCAGACGCTAATTTAATTATCAATTCATACAAAAGCTTTTAATAGGCTTGTAATTTTAATAAGCGCATCGTTAAGCGTATCTTTTAAAAAAATCACGCCTATTATAATCTGCGTAGGTACTATTGTCACGCACTCTAGCGTAGCGACATAACAATGCGTTCGTCCATAAATTCAGCATTAGTTTGTACTCCCGAGAACAAAAACAAACATTAAAGTTGACACCTGACTTTGTTGCAAGTGGGGATGTTCGTGAATTGCACGCCCTTGAGAAAGCCATAAGATTAATCGTAGATAGTTAAGTGCGCATTTAGATCCATCAATCTTGTCTCCAGACCAGACAGTACATAATGTAGAGCAGATATTGTAAAGACTAGGAAGTGAGTGGTGACCATTCGTTTATCGCTTAAAGGAATCATATTAGCGCTTCAATTGAGAGCTCGCAGAGTGACTGTCTCGCGCTTCTCTTCCGGATGTGACGCATGGTAAATTCAACCGTGTCCGACGGTGCTCCGGTTACGCTAACAATTACGTGATGACATTTAACAAGCTCCCGTTCACTGCAAAGGTTAGTGCTTCTAGGTGACAATGAAGCTAAGATCAAGGACCTACCCCAGACTACCCGGCTCGGTCTCGGCTGGACGGAGATGTTGGTTCGAACGTAGGTGTCATATCTCCAAACTGGTTTGTGGTGAATAGACGAGAGTAAAAGTGAATAATAAATCATGGCCAGAAAGCTAAAGAAACTATGTAGATATTATTCGTTAACCATTGGACAGCGAGAAGCCAGTCACATTTCGTTTTGAAATCTATCTAATGGTTCTTCAAGTCTAACAAAGAAATAAGTTTGAGATCATTTCCGCGTCGTGAGCCTACATGACCATGACTTAATTACTGACTTATGTAGCCTAATAGTCAGCCTCGTGGTATTGTTTTCGCACTAAAACCGGAGTACGTGGAACATTCGATGCCGTGAGGTTACCGGAGCATTGGGTGAATGTCACGCAAAAGTTCACTTGAAAGTAATTATCATCACCTGCGCAAAGACTCCGTGATCTTACGACCTTGTCCTTATTTGATGCTCTTATAAAAAAACAGTAAGGTATAAAATTAAGGTAATTTTACCTCCTTGCCAGGTTGATGGAGATATCCAGCACAAGTTCTCCAACGCTGGCAAAGTCTTCGGGCTTCCAGTCGCCCTTCGGTTGAGCTACGACTGCAAAACAATTGACGTTACTTCAATATTTCTTCTCAAAACAATAAATTGTTAGTCGAATTGAAATAAAAGGTTTATATCTGAGGCTCAGTCCGAGTGGATACGAAGCTCAGAAACAATATTTTTATGAAGCATATTTTTCTCTATTTTCACAACATACGCGACTACTCGAATAGGTGCCATAGAAATGTATATACCACTTATAACATTTAATTTATACAAGGTTCTGCGCTTCGCTTCCACTCTACATCAGTGTAAATCGACACTTAGCCATGACTGATATTAGTAGAACAATGAAGTGCCATAGATAAACTTTTTAACATGACCATAATCAGAAGTTGTTACAATCAACTACTTACGGATTCTTTGTCTAGCTTCGAGATAAGCTTGATTGACTGCTTCGTAGGTGATGCAAGTGGACTGACCCTCGTAACCACTGTAACAAAAATAAATAGCTTAGCAAATAACATCTAAATTAAGTTTGACCAATATCTCACCTGTTGCTAAGTAATGATGCGATCGAAGATGGTAAGCATGCTAGGCCTAGAATGGGAACTGGCTCTCAAGGATAGCTGCCGGAACACATTAGATGTTTTGGCGACAGATTTTCTAACTTGAGGGTGCATGGTAGCTGGCCAGGCGGACACTAGATAGTGTCCTACCACCATGCGGGGGTTGTTGGTTTTTTAACGATGTTTTTCCTTGCACTATCCTTGAGAGCCAGTTCCCATTTTAGGCCAAGCGTGCTACCGTCCTCAACCGCATCATCACTTACCAACAGGTGAGATAGTGGTCAAACGCTAGTCTATATGATATGAAAAAAAAATTACTTAACTATTCAATTCAATTCAGTACATATTTTCATAAATACATGTTTAGAACTCCATGAAATTCTTAACAAGCTTCCGTTGACCTCAGGCGCTTATGAACTTAATTGACTTTAACACATTTTAAGGCAGTTTCGTACACTTTATCTAATATTGTACTTAAAGTAATTGGCCTCGTGGCCTACTAGCATCTAATAACAAGTTGATGTAAGGCCAAAGGTGCCTGTTAGCGATAGTAATCATTACATCACAAGATAATTAGCTTGACATGGTGAACTAGGCACATTAATATCAAAATATTATGTTATTGAAGGGTGTTGTGACTTTCGAAAGTATATTTCAATTCGAGACAACCGCTCTGCCGTGTTACTGAAAAAGGGCACAACTAACATTTTTTGTGAAATTGAGTTATATATATATTCAGAATCAGGAAAAAAAGGCCTAACTGCCTGATTTTTTGTGGATTTATAGCTACAAAATTAACAGAGATAGTATAAGCTTAAAGGGCACAACTGCACCATTTTTTGAGTTTTATTACAAGAAAAGGGCATATTGTGAGATATGACTTTTAGTTTTACCTTTTTACTTTTATATATTTAATTGAATGGGCATAACTGACGTTCATCAAGTGTAAAAGGCTCATGTGGCAATTGTGCTTATTTTTTATACCGATACTTAAGCAATTAACGTAGAAAGAAAGGTCACAACTGTTAGTTATACCTTTTCTTTTTAACCCTTACACCTTAAAATGTTAAATAAAAAGGCACATTGACGTTTGTGCCTTTACCACTTAACATTTCTGAACGGAGATGAAGTGAGCGGGGCGAGGTGAGCAGGGAATGCCGTCAGTTGTGCCTGACTTATTTTTTTTCTCAAAATTTTACATTGATAAGGCATATTTGGTTATATGTGCCTTTTAAACGTAATATTGCTCTAGTAATGTAATTTTTTATGTTAAGTTAAAAATTAATAAGGTAATTATTAATTATATACATTAAAATAAATATATAGTAATTTCTGTTGTTATATACATACTAATCATAGTCAACTTTTAACATTCACACAAGTTTGAAAATCACACTTCAAAGGTATTTTTTTAAGAAAATTCCCAAAATATTTTAATCTCGATTTTCTCAACATTTGCAAAATGTTAATTGTGCCTTTTTAAATTGTGACGGCAGCGCTATCGAAATTTGTCCGTCTGTCCGTATGCCAAGACCCCTTATATCCAGAACGCGTAGAGGTATGAAGTTGAAACTTATACTAAATACTTGAGTCTTTCGGCTGAAAAAATCAAACTTGTAAGTCAACGCGATCAAAAGACATGCATGACCGTTAATGTCGTATATTTTCGCATATTTTTCGATTTCACTAGGGAATCAAAACCTATAAGGTACTTCCCGTTTATCTAGAATCATAAAATTTGGCTAGACGCAAGGTCTTGAAGCACTTAATATAGGAAAAAATGTAAACTGTAAATATGCTGTTAAATAATTTAAATAATCGAATTTACTATTACAAACTTATTATTTGGTTGGTGCACTAACAGTGTATAGGCATCGTTCTAGGGGCGAACTGCAATGTTAAGTTTGTCTTTTAACCAAGTTTGAGAAATTGGTACGGAAGCCTCAATGGGCGATTCTAACTCGCACTTAGCCGGTTTTAAAAAAGTATATTTATAGTCCAATCACAGCATACTTTTTTTTTATTTTTGATTTTGTGCACGCCAATACCGCCCCTATTTATCAGTGAATATTAAGATTGGATTGGCGCGCGCATCATACGGCGCTGGACGTGCGCTTGCGCCACAAATAGTAAAATTGTTGTTGCTTAGTTCGTACTGCCTTGCGAATACCCGCCAGTACCCTTAGTACGAGTTTTTATCGTAAACGCTTTTGACAGATCTCACATAGTTTTCGACATATTCTGGCTCCCTGATTGGTCTAAATTTAGTTAAGCGTAGTAACCACTAGAGGCGCTATACTGTTTTTCATACAAAATTTTCTCGAAATACGATATCGAGTTTGGTATGAAAACTCGTACTAAGGGTACAGAACTTTTATTTTTAACTACCGCGCTATGCATCATTACCTATCTATTAAATCATGTAAAAAATATAATGCTAATCTAAAGCTTGCATACTATATTTAATTTATGTTATTTAGTGTATGGTCACTTCAAACACAATATTCAATTTATTTTAATTAGTATTAAGTATTTCTTAATCACGGTATGCTAAAAATAGAGTACCTATAATTATAATGATACCTAAATCTGTATTATACCGGAACCGGAGGAAGATAATCACGTGATGATCTTTGGTAGGATAGATAAAATCAATACCATTAATAAGAATTAATCTTTGTAAATTATGGCATACTTTCTAACTATAGTTCGTGAGTTTCACTAGACAGTCGAGATTTCGCATGAGCAATAGCATCATGAAAATTAACTTAACTTTATCGTGGCCTATGTTAACTACGAGAGGGATGTCTGTATATTTTAAACGTAAAATTTTGTAAAGGTCACGACTTTCATATTTCGATTTTATTATATCGTCACGCATAACTCTTTTATTTATGAATGCAAGTATATAAACAACATTTATTTTACTACAACAGTAACTGCCTACTATTTTCATTTCTCCATATAACATTTCAGATTTAGATAGAAAAATTTGATGACATCATTAGCTCACTTTGTTCCGGTCATTCTGAATACTCAGTCACATGACCGCAAATTAGCATAAACCTCACAAAAATACAAGAATGTTGTACATAACGGCCACTTCCTTTCTAGAAAACTTTCAACCACGCTAGACGCCTTAGTTGTTACAACTTAGAACAATACTCACTATTTAGGAACCACTGTTATGTAGATAGAATTATTTTTCAACTTTAGTGTTATAGTTTTATATCTATAAAGTATCTATAAAGTAATAATATCTATAAAGTATTTATTTAATGTATATTGCGGGGCTGCAGGGACTGGAAATCCGTAATGTTAAATAGTAATAGTCGTGGTAAATATTAGGACAGTCGAATTTGAGCTAAGTACGAATGTATTGAACGTTATCATTAGTACTTTCAATACACATGATAATGTCTTTACAAAAAGCTTGTCATTCGCTTGAGAATAAAGGTACGGACACACCGCGGCGTCCTGTGCCCTGCCTGTGCGATCTCAGTACATTTCAATTGTTTTCGCGATCAGAAAATAATTGAAATGTACTGAGATCGCGCACGCAGGACGCAGGACGCCGCGGTGTGTGCGTACCATTACACGTTTGATTTGAGGGATTTCGATATTCAACGTAAAGTTATTTACGAGTAAATATAATTTAAGATCGTTTAAAAAACTAAAAGAACCAACTTCAAACGTCGCGCTAGTCAAAGTAGCCAGTAGTTAGTAGCATGTCATTGTGATGATGATTGACAAATTTTGATATATTAAAAACGGCTCGACCGATTTTGTTAAAATTTAAATGGGACCACATGGGAAGGGTAGTAAGTACCCTTTCAAACAAAAAAAGAATTTAATCGGTGAAAGTTATCGGTGAACGTAGATAAAAAAAATTAAAATAAGATTCCGACGAATTGAGAACCTACTCCTTTTTTGTGAAGTCGATCAAAAATGGAGTAAAGGATGCATTATTATGTGCATTATAGGCACATTTGTTTAATAACTATATAGCTAACTACTTTTATACAATTAATTTAATCTATTAAGGGAGAGTCTCTAAATACAATCAGATAATGGACAGGTACTTACTCGTATGTCTAATGTCAAATTCTGTATCAAGTCATTCATCATATTCATCGGCAAAACTGCAGTCTTACAAATCCTGACCCATAATGAAACATTTTTGTATGGCTAATTTGTTAAGTACTCGGCTAGACATTTTCGCAATGAACACTTTCCCACAGTGAGACGATGAGTCTAAGTGGAGGCGGAAGTGTCTATTCCCACAGCTTTTGCCTACATACGAGTTAACTCTGTACCTGTACAGTCTCTACAGCACTGGTGTTAAATGTTTCGCAAACCTGCTTTGGGTACTCGTTAAGACGCATGCCATGACATGACCGGGTTGTACATACAAACCCCTACACACATTATAAATGTCAAAGTCAACGTGTATTTGATCCTTAATCATGCAAAAACGCTTGGTAGAGTTGGGGTACTTTTTAACGCAGGCGAAACTGCGTGTTTCTGCTGGTACCAAGTACATATATTTCTTATTTGGAGCAAATTTCCATCGTATAATGTATGTGCTGTTATTTGGACAAAAACAGTAGGTACCTATTCATCTACATACCTACATATGGATTTTTCTAAATACTATAATAATAAGCGTATTACATATAAGCAAATTGCATAGGGTGAAAGGACGAAATTTTGTCACTGTTATAAGCAACTGAATTTTAAACCAAAACTGCAAGTTATTACTGCATTTTCGCAATTTCAATACTACAATACACGCAAGTATAAATTTAACGTATATTGTAGTACTAGAAAATACGAAAATCAATTCCCAAAAACTTATAGTTTTGGTTTAAAGCACAAGGTCTTAGGTCAAGTGGTAATAACTGGACCAGTGCCAACATGGCCTTTTTTAACCGACTTCAAAAAAAGGAGGAGGCTTCTCAAGGAGGTTAAACGTCAAATGTTTAAAAATTATATTTTTAGAATAAGTGCCACATTATTTTTTATATTCCTTCTATTAACAACATTTGTAAAAGATTTGTCTAGGATACATCAGGACAAAGTTAAGTTGTAGATTTTATCGACAAAATATTGCGAAGTTTTCATTCCTCATTTTCTGTATTACGGAACACTCATTCGACTCGAATTTCAGCTACGACTGTCGCTGGAGTCTTAACTAGGTGATGAAATTTGAAAAATGAGGATATGGGACAATGAATAACGAAATCAAGCAAATATGAGATTAAAGATTGCAGTACCTCAAATGTAGGCTAATCCTTGTGTAGTTTTGTTTAAACAAAAGGCAGTTTGCATCGAAATCATCATTAAGAGTGATGTGATATTCAGTGCAATGTATTGCAGGTACAAAGTAGTAGGTTACTGAAGTAAATTAATGTGATCATTGATCAACGTTTGTTGATGTATACGATGTTTTAAAAAATGGAAACGGATTATTTTGCAATAGCTCCTGCTAAACTAAATCCCACCAAAAACATTCTGTAAAAAACTAGCCAAAATCTACAACAGCTTAAAATGAGACACTAGCGTCCAATAACCAATACCAGTATAGTATGGGCAATAGCCCATAATAAGATAGCGAGATTATTAACTCGCTTAACAAACATAGGTAGTTACAACAGATATAACATTACGAGTAAACAAAATAGACTGGTACCCACTAACGATAAAGAATGTTCAACGACCAAGTCACACATAATTAACTATAATAATAAATAAATCGCAGTAAGGAACCTTAGACTTGGCACGACTTTGTCTAGATTTCATTACTTTTTAGAGATAAACAAGCAGCTCCATCGAGACTTCGCTAGTTTTTTACAAAATGTTTTTGGTGGGATTTCACTTCTTTTTGTAGGAAGGTGGGCATGTTGATTTATTTTATTAGATTTTCTTATTTGACACATTCGGTAACGCGGCCGGTTGCCACTTCGCCATATAAGGTTATCGGAAAAACAAACGTAAGCGCGTTTTAAAATACAGTCAGCGCCATCTAGCGACGTGTATCACGGCGGGTATCACCGCCACTCTTAGTCCAATGAATTATATTTTGACCAAATTTTGAGCGAAATTAATTAATATTTTAGTGTAATTTGTTTATTTAATTTGTGTAATGTTTGAGTAGAATAAAGAGTTTTCCTTTAATTTTATTTATATGCGTATTAAGAGCAGAAGGGGAGGCATTCGCCCAGATGTGGGAAGCAATAGGCTAGATTAAATTAGAAGATGTGCCCACTACGCTGGATTTTTGCATTGACAGTCGATTATTTTATGTACCAATAGTAGAAGGGGGCATTACCATATCTCTAATATAGCTGGGACAAGCTGAGGGTTCTTCATTAGATACTTCAGACCTTCGATTTTTGACATCAAATGAATAGGCAAATAAAGTTGAATATTTTTTGTAAAGGCGGCATGTCGATCTTTAATAGTTTGGTTGGGCTCATGTGTTTTCAAATAAGGGTCACCAGGTACTCCAAATCTTCGATTATCCTAGTTTTCCCTTTATGTGGCCATTAAACCCTAACTCCGTACCAAATTTCAGCTCTCTGAGTTTATGGGAAGTACTAGCTCTATTCTGATGATCATGAGTGAGTGTCATAAATGCGAAACTTTGCTTTCGCTTAACTTCGGAACTAAATGACCTACAGACTTGATTTTTTTTATTTTAAGTATTTGATTTTATAGCTTACTGGATGACGTAAATTTCTGCGTTCTGGTCTTGGCCTGAAAATGCGGCGAAATGGTTCCAGTAAAGGATGGTACGGCAGTGTTTGCTTCGCGCTCGACTTGGCGGGGGCACTGCCGTGCCCCCCGACAAACACTAGATTTCTCTAATAGTAATAATTGGTATCAAATACTTAATTTTGCAAATCAATTAGCTGAAAAGAGCACGTCTTTCTACCGTTAAATATAGTCATTCGTCTTTGAAAAACATAATCTTCTTTTTTTCAGTTGTAATTAGTAAAGAAATATAATCAGAACTCATCTTTTCTAATAATTTCTCACGTCAAGTTTTCAATATCTCTCTGGCGTAACTAATTTAAACATTACCTACTACAAAACGTTCAAAACATAGATCGCTTATCTTAATAAATAAGTATTACAGTCGTAATAAAACACGCGTAAGTACTGCTATTATGCTAGACCACGAGCGTTTCGTTTAATTCTACCGACTTAGAAAGTAGAGGTTATTATTGCTCGTACAGTTGTAAAACGTGAGAATATAATTATTATAGTTTATTTATGCTAATTTATTGGTGCACTATGTGGTTTGTTTGGATCACAGCGATAATAAATTAATCAAGATGATTATAGAGGACCAACAGTTATAAAATTTAAACTGTCTTTATGCAATCGATACTATATGTAAATGCTTTTTTATAATACAATGAAACAGGACAAGCTCGACGCTTCATTTGACGGTAAACGATGAACAGATACTGTGACACGAACAAAAGTCTGGCCACACATTTTCACATCACTGAATTGTGGCACCAAGTAAATAACAAGGAAAAAATATATAATTTAAATATTATGTTTCTCTAAGTGTTACTCACTTTATATTTTAGTACATTGTTACATACAATTCAAAATTTCATCGTACCGACGGGATTCGAAGCATGTGCATTCTGGGCATGTTTCCCAGGAAGGTGCAGATTCAAATACCGTCGGTACGATGAAATTTTAGATTGTATGTAACAATATATAATTTGTAAATTGTTAAACACAATCCAAAATTTCATCGTACCGACGGGACTTGAACCCGCAACCTCCGGAATAACATGTTCCGGTGCTTTGCCAATTAAGCCACGGTGCGAAGTATCGTTACGACGAAACTAGTAGATTGCATTTATTAACCCAATTATGCATTGGTGGCGCCATCTATGACTACTTATTACGTAAGTTAATCATTCGGAAGAAATCATTACAGTTTTCAAATCCGACGAGAGATGTTGCACTGCGTAAATCAAATATTATGTTTCTTTGAAGTGTTTCACACTTTATATTTTTGTAAATTGTTAAACACAATCCAAAATTTCATCGTACCGACGGGACTTGAACCCGCAACCTCCGGAATAACATGTTCCGGTGCTTTGCCAATTAAGCCTTTTTAAGCCATTTACAAAAATATAAAGTGTGAAACACTTCAAAGAAACATAATATTTAATATATAATTTGCTTTAAAAAGTTAGAACGAGCGGTATTATCGCTAAGTAACTAATATTATTTATTGTATTCTTCCAGAACATATGTTGCCATAAATATTCCTATCTCATCACTGGTTGATATAACTGCAGTAGAAATCTCACATATATATTTATTTATGTGCATGACCTAGAGCATTTGTATGGAAACGCACTACCACTATTTGAGGTGGACAAACGATAAGTGCGAGACTCAATCAATACCTAGTTTCTCTACAATATGGGCTGCGCCGTTAGTCAACTGTAGATCTCATCATTTACCGTATTGCACGGGACAAACACTGCCATTCACATTTATGAAGTGAACACTAATTTATGGTCTCCTTTATCCTAGACGGCAAGCATTCGACACCAATTGTACGCCATCTGGTCTTCCGAACTGGCAACACCGAAAACGATAACTTAGTAAGTGATCAACGATCATACAAGTCTGCAGTGAAGCTATTATGTAACCGTGGGAAGTAACCAAATATGCACCAGATATCACATATAATGTTTGGTCCAAAAAAAACCTTAATAAGGTAACCACAGGAATACGGCATCTGTTGCCACCCGTTGTCACCGAGTAATATTGCTGATATCTTCAGTTTAAACATTGGAGATTAGCATGTCACAATCACAGCACAATCTAAACAGATTGAATATGTTTTTTTTTACAAATTATCCGCCTCTCAAATTTTCTAGCACTGAACATAACGTAAACCAATTGGCGTTGCTTCTTTATTCTGTAGGTGGTTTCGGTCATCGATAATGCTTTAGTTCTAATGAACTGTCTCTCTTGGTCTTCTTTATGCTAGGCATTCAATATTCATCATACATGGCTGGTCAGTTCAGTATTCTGACTCTTTTCTCTCCACTTTATCATCCAAATTATTATGTTTATGCCTGTCCGAGAAGTTCTTGACCACTATACACCTGATATAAAGTCACGATGCGGTCTTAAATGCAATCGAGATTATTTGGAAATCGAAGACGGCATTGAGAAAAGGCGCTGGCAACTGACTTGAGTCCAATCCACATCCCGGCCAGCCATTAGAACCATTTCCCATTCTTCTAGCGTGCTGCCATCCTTGACCACATCGTCGCTTGTCACCGAGTAAAATATGTAGTGGTCATGCTAGCTTAAATAATAATAATACCAGCAATAAAAACACATAGTATAACTCTAGTTGTTTATCTCATCACATATACTTAAACGTAAGGTAGGTAAGTAGTTTGACTTTGATTCGTGGATAGCGAAAGGATTATGAAAGTGAATGTGTTTGCTGATCACTCGAGCGGATTGCCCAATGTTATAAGTGCGTGGTAGAGATGAAGCACATTGTAGAGACGTGTTGAGCCGTATTACGACACAGCACAGAAGTCAGTTTGTAAAGCTGTCTATTCTAGGAGAACGTAACATGTTAAGGTAATTTCTAATTCTATAGCGAACAGAACCTGTTAAAGGCAAGTAGCTCGAGAGTGAAATTGTTATTTTTAGGGTTCCGTACCTTAATAGGAAAAAAGGAACCCTTATAGTACTACTGTGTTGTCCGTCTGTCTCTCTGTCTTTCTGTCTGTCTGTCTGTCCGTCTGTCCGTGTGTCAAGATATTTTTTTTCTGGAACGCGTAGAGGTATCAAGTTGAAACTTATACAAACTTATTATTTGCGGTTGGAGCATAAAAAGTGTCTGGGCATCGGCGTAGGGCTCTAACTGCAACGTTAATTTTGTCCTTTAACCAAGTTTGTGAAGCCTCGGTGGGCGAGTCCAACTCGACTTAGCTGGTTTTATTTATTTTAATCAGCATTTTATGTATAATAGAATGTTTAGCTCAAATGCGTCAGAACAATTAATTATTCTGTGGTCAGAAGAAGAGTAAAGTTTTCGAGTGGAATATAAGTATTCCTCTCCACTCCAAATTGGTCGAACAGTTTGACCGTGAAGGTCAAATAAAGAAAAAGTCAACATAATAATGTTTGAATGTCTCACACAAGTAAACAAACAAATATAGGTACAAACTGAATTTCGCTTTTATAATATTATTGGTGTTGAATTTTAGGATTAAAGATGTCTTTAATCCTTTTATTCGTGTAAGACTAGAGTTTATCTTAAGAAAATATCATGTTTCTTGAAGTGTCACACACTTTTTTTTTAATTTTTTTTTTAATATCTTATAGGCTAGCGTTTGACCACTATCTCACCTGTTGGTAAGTGATGATTCGGTCGAAGATGGTAAGCACGCAAATAAAGTATGTAAATAATTACACACAATCCAAATGCATAATTCCACTAATTTCGTCTTATCGATAGTATCGAGCCGTGGCTTAATTGGCAGAGCAGTGCGGGTTCGAATCCCGTCGTACGATGAAATTTTGGATTATGTGTAATAATTTATCTTTAGAAGTTAATAGGGTACCTCCCTAGTGAAAAGTGGGAAACATATTTATGATCACTATCGTCGCTATTATAGTATCTTATCTTATTTTCTTGTCGATTTACTTTATTTTGGAGTGGATCAGTATGCGACGGGAATGTATTTCCAATGTAAGCAGTGAACAGGTATTTGTAAGGTGAATAGCTAATCTCCAATGTTTACACTTTAAGGTAGTTTCCAAATATTTGTCTAGCGCTTAGTGTCTGGTAAACTTTGTTTTAAACTTGACTCGGATGGTGAAAGACAGACAGTGAGTGCAAGTGTGTCGCGGAAGTGTGTCAAGTTTGCGGCTACGGTGACGCAACGTCGTGCGACAACGTGAAAGATGTGGATCAACGCACTCCCGCACAGTAGGAACGTGACATTGGGAGACTTGATTGATCAGTCTGATTGCCTTCGGGTAATTGCGACAAGTGCATTGGATTAGTGACATTAACCTTAGCGGATTAGAAGTGTCTAGTTAATGTTGGTTAACATACAACATTTAAACACTCCTAATCCGGTTGGAAACAAATAGCTGTAGATCGAGCTCAGTGGCGTGTTATAGCAGAAGCTTATGCCCAGCAGTGGACGTGAATTGGCTAAAAATGATGATGACGATAAATCCACTCAGGTTAGTGCAATTCAGCGTTCAATCATTATCATCATCATGTCGGCCTGTTCGTGATCCATTTCTGGATATAGGCCTCTTCTTTGCTTCTCCATTCCTGGTGGTCTTGAGTCCGAATCATCCAGTCATTATGAAGACAATAAACAAGTATCAATATGATTGGTAAAAGATATATACGCTACGCTTCATTTAAGTATTGACCAATGCATTGCTCCAACCATGCCAGTTAATACGTTTAATTAATGACAAAGTGAACAATCTAGAAATGAGAAACAACGATAATCACACGATATGTACGACGTTTATCATATGCCCAATTCTAAGAAACTTGGACTTAGTGACAGATTTATCTGGCACGTATTTGGGTCCTTCCATATGCGGTTAAAGCGGCTTTCAGTGGTTTATTGCGAAAATATACGTAAGGACACATGTTTCATATATTAATATATGAAACATGTGTATCTGTATGCAGTTTCTATACAATGCAATAAACTGTTGCTGGCTTATGTTCGGTTGGAAAATTAATCGCATCTAAGACATAAATATATCTAATAAGTTCAATAATCATTTTATTTATTCATTTATCAAAAATTGTCTATAAAAGATTAGACGCTTTATCGAAAAACCTATTCAAATTCGATCAAGCTAAACTAACGATACCCTATTCAAGTTAAGCTATCTATAATCAACACAAAAAAGAAGTTTTCTTTTTCTGTGCCGTCATCGGCAAATAGCAAGTAACGCGCTGCTCATAAAAGGATTTTTTTAATTCAGACAGTTTGACCGTAGTGTTTGACCGATATATTTCGTGCACTTGCACTATGAACCATGTTTGCCTAGAGTGCAGATTTCTTGTTTGACCAATGGGAAATTAAACTCTCGTGTCATACCGAGGAATTAATGCCTTAAATTCATTCCCTGGTGGCTCACTGGTAGCGTTTCTTTACTCATGTGCTGGTAGGCAGTACGTATGATTAATTATAAGTACTTACCTACTGCCTACCAAGCAATGAATATTATGAATACTACGATTACGTAGAAGCAAAACGCTTCGTGTGGGTAGAGCCTGACCCCTGAGACTTAAAGTAAATATCAGTGCATCTGCTTAGATTGCCCGATAGAAGAGATGGATTGTCAATAGAACTTGTACTATTATTTATTCTGTGGTAGTACTTACAAGTTTCCTTTAAGCAGGTTGATACTATAGTCATATGCAGAAGACCGGCCTGGTCCTGTGAGGTAGAGCGCGCAGTCACTGTCGTCGCCACCAGCCGTCAGCGGCGCTAGTGCAGCAGCGCACGCACACGCCAGCGCTAATATTAGCGCTCTGGAAAAATCATATGGATAAATTAAATGTCGGTTATACGTTAAATATTTCAAAGATTTTTCAATCCAAAAGAAACATTATTTCTAAAGAAACATAGCGGTTTTTAATGAAATTGGTTTTGTTAAGAATAAAATTAGGTATAGGGTTTCGAACGGCGCGCAGAGGTATAAGATTTAAAGCAGGCAAGATCTATCCTATAATGTGCCGTCCACAGAGTACTAAACTAAAATTGTATGTAATAATACCAGTAGAAGTTAAATTGCTGAGTATAGATGGGTGGCAGGATGGATGAATGTTTTTACTCGTTGGCGCAAAAACGGATTTGGATGAAATTTGCCATTCAAATATTTTTTAAGCTTACTTATAATACCTATAGAATACCTATAAAACGCTGACGACGCAGCAGGGCACTGCACATCACATGTTATGCTTGTATCTATACATATATAGCTTGGTTATTTTATAATTTATAATATACGAGTATACCATTAAATAAATCTATTAGTTCAAATTATGGTGAGCTCTTTACATGAGGCTATTGGTAGTTCCAGTTATTATAACAATAAAAATATATAATTTTTTAAAACGTTATTGGTAGGCCCAGTGATACTGGTTCAACAAAAATGTCTAATGATTTTTGTCATTCCTATTCAGAAATAGCCTTAGTAGTGCCTTGTGCCCTACTTAGAACCTTCGAGTTATCTAGGTAACGTTTAAATTAATGAGATACCAAGACTGTCTAAATGTCAGCTACAATTTAGTAAGTAGAGCAATTATTTATGTTTACGATATCCGTAGAACAAAGGCCTTAGACACAAATAGGCGTGAAATAGGGGTTTAAGTTAATCTGTGCTTATTATCTGATCCGACCTTGCGTTATTCTGATACTTGATACAATTATGACATTGTTGCAGTATATTGTAACATAAATACTGCAACATTTAACCAAACCTTAATTGTAGAATTGCAATAGTCAACCGGATGCATCTAAAAAAAATCAGAGATGCAATTATTTCTACAACCGTTCTGGGATAATAAATTAAAGCTTGCTCAATAGTGGTGCAATATATCGCAAAATCAATTTACCAGTTTGAATCATAGAGGTCGCAAAGCAAAGGTGTGGAGTTGGCACGATGGTATGTCCATTTATCTTTGACTGATAGGGATTTAATTAAACCATATTTCTAGAAAAATATATTAGTGTAGACGTATTTGGGTAAGGAATTTAATGTACAGCAGTGTTAATTATTGCGACCGGCGCGACGTTTAAATATGTTAGGTCCAATTCCGCCTTAGACAATTTATAACTATTTGACTTGATGTTAATCTACTAAATCTAGCTAAAGAAAACTTAAGAGGTTTGGTGCAGACCGCTCTAAATATATACCCTTGTAAGCTTTTTTTAAAGACACCCCGCACGAATAAAACCTGTGTCGCAGGAGACTTTACAAACACAAATCACGAACACAATTACACCTAGTCTCATATGAGATGATGAGAATTATCAGTGGATTACACAAGGAATTTTACCGTGTGGGAATCGAACCCACGACCTTCGGTTTCGTCGTCAGACTCACTAACCACTAGAGTCTACAGGTTAAAAAAATTGACTGACCAGTTGGTCTAGTGAGTCAACCAACTGGTCAGTCAATTTTTTTTAAAGCTTACTAGCAATGTGTGTTGCACATTACTAGTCCTCCAACTAAGCTAAATATGCTTGTGTCTGGAGTGGGTTCAGGTCAATAGTGCAATAGGTAGGAATCGAACTCACGACTTCTCGATCTCCAGTCCGACACCTTATCCATTGTGCTATTGCCGCTCAGATTAGTTCAACATCAATCATTATTAGATATTTCGCACATAGGAATGTCGTGTCCTTAAAAAAATTGTTAACGGATAGTTGGCACTAAATCAATCAATATGTCAACGTACTTACGTAAACCTATACGCATATCAACCAATCTAAAAGCTCGATTTATAAACTACCCGCATCGTTTATGCGCAATGAATCTAATTAACTACATCATAAAAATACGCACGTGTGCGATAAGTTGAAGTAATCCGCGTTTATCAACTTGAATTTTGACTTTCTAGTTGTAACTTTCTGCCCTGGGGGCTAATCATTTAATTTCATGAACACAAAATATAACAAACAGGTCTATTCGATACGCATACTTTGCAGCATGATCAGATTTCATTAAATTATTCATATCGACATTATATGCATGCTTTTGTGCAAAAATTTGGCTACCCAAGTTACATTTTTTTATCTAAACATGAAGAAGGTTATATAAAATTATAGAAGAAACCATAACCTTGCATATGAATGCATTAAAATATAAACATTTTAAGCTTCTTGTGCGTGAGTGACGATGTTCTACAACTTTCAAACTTCTGCGTACTTGTACGGAAACCTATACGTACTAATTTTCTTGTGTCTTGATGTGGTTTGTGAGATGAAGTAAATATATATATATATATATATATCCTTATATATACCTTATAAACTCGATGAAAAAACATACAATTAAGCACAAAATTAGCCGGTCAAGGTTCATACTTAAGTCCTGGATTACACCGGGTATACTCAGATGCATGCGTCACCGCGACAGCCTTCATCTGCAGGTAAGAACGTCACCCAAAAATGACTTTCTGAAAACAACCTATAATCGATATAAGAACTATTGTAACGAACTTTTACATAAACGCAAAAATGAATATGTAAGCAACAAACTCGCAGAACATCACAAAGACCCTAAACAGCTGTGGAGATCAATAAAAGACATATGCCACTTCTCCCAGCGGAATACCGACGCAAACGAACTGGCTTACATAAAGAAAGACCCAAAAACATCTTTGAACGCCTGTAACACCCATCTTGCTACTTCTGGTAGTAACTTAGCCGCAACTATTTTGGATAGATTGAAAGTAACGCAGGACTCGCTGTGCCAGAAGTCTACTTCTATAAGTAGAAACCCAAACTCTCTATTCTTCACTCCTACGAATACTATAGAAATAAGTAGAATAATCGGGGATCTTAAACTCGATAGTGCGGCAGGTATCGACTCCATCACGCCATATCTACTAAAATACGCTAGAGAGGCCATTCTAGAACCTTTAACACACATCTGTAACCTGAGTATGGTGACTGGCATCTTTCCAGATGAGTGGAAGACCGCCATTGTTGTGCCCATTCATAAAGGTGGCTCAAGGTCTTGCCCGGACAACTACCGCCCCATTTCTCTGCTCTGCGTCCTATCCAAAATTTTGGAGAAAATAGTAAACAAAAGGCTTGTAGATTAGTACAACCTTTTGTCGAACCGACAATTTGGCTTTAGAAGAGGAAAATCCACTGAACATGCAGTCGAATGCCTAACTGAGACTGTATCATCGTACTTGGATGGGGGACAGAAGTGCATTGGCGTATTTCTCGACCTTGCCAAGGCGTTTGATACAGTTTCAAGGGGTATCCTACTCAACAAACTAGAACGTCTAGGCATCCGGGGATGCACTCTCAACTGGTTTACAAGCTACTTGACAAATAGACAGCAGTGTTTGAGAGCAGCAAGTCACACTAGCGACAAAGCTAACATTGATTACGGAGTCCCACAGGGAAGTATCTTGTCACCAACCCTCTTTACCATCTACATGGATGACGTCCTAAAGGCCGGCATCTCTGAGGCAGAGCTTATTTGCTATGCCGATGATACGGTTGCTGTTTTCCATGGTAAAGACTGGCCAAGCACCGCACGAGCAGCAGAAAGAGGTTTATCAGAATTAGCTAACTGGCTTGATACTAACATGCTTACACTGAATGTTAATAAAACAAACTTTGTTGCTTTCCACATAACACGGGCTACCAGCCCTGCCCTGAAGATACTTCACTTACATAGCCAAACTTGTAATTTACCTAAAAACTACAGCCCAGAAGCCATGGTATGCTCGTGTAAGCACATCGAACGTTCGCAACACACCAAATATTTAGGCGTTGTAATAGACCAAAATATGACATTCAAAAATCATATCTCATATATGTCAAAAAGGCTCCGGAAACTTATTTTCATCATGAAATCGATTCGTCCAGCAGCTCCACTAGACATCAGAAAACTTGTCTACACGTCGCTGTGTCAATCTCTGCTCCAGTACTGCATTGGAGTGTGGGGAGGAGCTGCAAAGACTCACATGATCGAGTTAGAACGCGCGCAAAGGGCTGTTATCAAGGTGATGACTGGAAAACCTAGGCGATACCCCACTGACCAGCTATACAAAGAAACCTCACTACTAAGAGTTCGTCAGCTTTACATCGCACGCGCTGTTGATAAACGTTTCTCACACCCTGATATCCAACAACCTACTGGTGGAAGGAGGAAACGACCCCCCAAACAATCTTTGCCGAAAGTTCGAACCACCTTTGCGCGTCGTCTACCCAAATATGCCCACATTTTCACATACAATGCAGTTAGTAGAGATCTAGACATTAAACACTGCACATATGCTGAAGCAAAATCAAAGTTAAAAAGATGGCTACTGGCGCTTTCCTTCGAAGAAACAGAAAGACTCGTCAAATCGGGCGACTTTTAGATGCATTTCAAACTAAGAAGTCATCAGGAAAACAAACACACACACACACACACCACACACACGCACGCAGACATACACACACGCACGCACGCATACACAGACACACCAAAATAAACATGAAACACGCACTCGACAAATAGTAGTATCAATAGTTGCACAATAATATAATTAATGTAGGTATATAATAAATTATGACAAAATTTAAGATTAATTCACAATGTAATATTATATAAATTAAATACTTAAATAAATACTTATCACAATTAATTTTCAAATCAATGTAATAAATTAATATATATTAATAATCAACTGTACAGCTATACTAAGTATGTTTAAATAAATTATATTGCATGTTGGATTATGTATAAAATTATATCTTCTGTGTGGTAGCCAGTTAATTGTTGAGTCACCTATCAGCGTGTCATTCTAGGTTAAAAGAAACAAAAATATGAAATATGATATAAAATAAACACGTACAGATTTAGTGTAACACTCAGAGCAGATGATATCTATAGAAACGTGAAGGGCGCCCAAGATACAGGCCTAGCCTAGTTTGGGGCCCACGGAATGCTAGCAATATCGTCTTATAAATATCAGTCTATACTTACCTACTGTTTAATATAATTTGATTGTGTTAATTGCATAATACTAAAAACTGCATGTGTACTGTACAAATTGCTTTTGGAAATAAAAAATATCTTTATATATATATATATATTTACTTCATATGTATATATGTATATATGTATATATATATATATATATATATATATATATATTTACTTCATCATCATCATCATCATAATCAGCCGGTATCAGTCCACTGCTGGACATAGGCCTCTCCCAAGTCATGCCACTGAGCCCGATCTTCGGCTCTTTGTTTCCAGTTACTGCCCACCGCTTTACGAATGTCGTCGCTCCACCTGGTAACAGGGCGTCCTACGCTACGTTTACCGATTCGTCTATATTTACTTCATCTCTATATATATAATATATATATAATTTTTGATTATTATACACACACACGCTAGAAACTTGGAGCTTTCCAAGCGCAAAAGCCAATATTCACAGGTTGATCTATATTGATTTTCTGTATCTCTCAGCCCTACGCAACATCTTCAATGTTGAGTAATAGAATCTTGCATAAATGTACTAGTAATAATCTAAATTGCATGAAGCTATCGTTCTCATTTATTTCAATAATGATTGGTGGTAGTCGGCCTCGATGCAGCCGATGCCATCATGCAAGAATGTACAAATCCTCTCACTTAAATTAAAATATGGCTTAAGTACCATCAGCTTAAAATAAACTTAACTATGGGAATAAATGGTACCATCAAGAAGATCTGTAACGCAAATAATCTTCCATCAACAATGGTGTATGAAGCAATGGTACTCTTTATTTGCACCATACCTGTTGATAATACATTACTCTTCTGTTGAAAAGTTGCACGGTAATTAATGAAAAACATAATAATAATGAATAGTGGTCGCCTATTGGTCGAAATTCAACAATAATTTATAATCTTTGAAGTTTATTTATAACACATATAACTTAAAGGTGTAGTCAATGTTTATTTAGAGAATAAAACATTAAATAAAAAAATCAAAAAACCCGACTGCGCAAGAAGTGAAGTGTTAAAAAACGAACTGAAAAGAAAAAGACAAGTAAGTCTAGTAGTTTAGACTTCTGTTTAGGGATATCAAAAAACTATATACCATTTAAATTCTTTCTCGGTCGATACACTCATAAAATAAATTATACTTTGTTATTATTTATTTTTATTATTATTATGAATTTAAATGGTATAGTTTTTTGATATCCCTAAACAGAAGTCTAAACTACTAGACTTACTTGTTTTTTTCTTTTCAGTTCGTTTTTTTTACACTTCACTATTTGCGCAGTCGGGTTTTTTGATTTTTTAATTTAATGTTTTATTTTACACTTTTTAGTTAAGTAAAGGACGGCAAATTCCGTAATTTTCTCATTTCATTTAGAGAGTTGATGTCATGTGGATTATTGAGTATTTACATTAGTATTTACAATTGTACTATTAAACGACTATACCAAGAGGAAGAGGTTGTTTGTTACCTCAGAACTCCATCAATTCTTAACCGATTTGGAAAATTATTTTTTTGTTTGAGTTAATATGATTTTCGTTTGGTCTCATTGTAATTTTATTGAGATCTGATAAGTAACTTCAGAGATAAGCACCGCAAACTTGTTACTGAAAGTGACTAACGCGGCATGTAAAATTTTTTTTTTCGAATTGTACGATCATAAATTATTTGTTATAAATATATTTTGAATCTCTATTTTAAGACCTTTAATTCGACACCCCACTCGATTGGTGTTGAAAAAAAAAATTTTTTTTTAACCCCAAATTTTGGCGTCTGAAATCCGCCATTATGAATTTTTCAATTTTTTATGTTTTCGTTGACACTCGCGCTAGCATGGCAAATCTATTGACGTGCCAATTATCAAAATCGGCCCACGCGTTTGGTCTCTAGTGTGCCACAAAGGAACAAACATACATACATACATACATATATAGACTGATAAACACATTACCTCTCCTTTGCGTCGCGCAGTCGGGTAAAAAGGACTTTAACTATGCCAAATGTATCTATGCCAAAACTCCATAAGCGCAAAACTCTTACAAAGGGATCCAAACTTTCATATAAAACGTTATTTTCAAATGTAGCGACCTTGAATAATTAAAAACCATTAACAAAACTTTACACAGTAAAAATGTTAATGAGTAAGACAACCTTTGTTGGTCCGTGCTCGAGTGTTACAATACTAACATTAACATTTATATAAACGCTAACACCTACATTATGGAGCATGCATACCTCTATATTAATAGTTTGCGTAACTGCACTTTAATTTGCGTACAAGGTTAAATATAAAAACGCTGGAGGCTCCGTTACTGAGTCCAGTGCTTTAAATCTGTGACGTAATTCTCATATAGTGACTTGAGTAAGAAAGAATCACTTCTTGATCACAGCAGCATGTTGTGTGGCAGTGATTCTATCTTGGGTAAACACCCTTAATATAAATAATTTTAAATTACTAAATTATTTAATACATTAAAGACATTTTCGATTAATAATGTGTGACTGTTCAAAAGGTGGACATGGTTAAATGGGTTTTAGGTTAGACGGGTGTCAGTGTTCAATAAATATAGTAACGGTGCATCCTATTTTCGAATGACTTATGCATTTCAACTTTAATGAATTCGATTAAAATACAACATTTTTAGTTTCTCTGCAGCGTTTTAGTATTGCCATGAGTAATGTTGTATCAAATAGTCAAAATCTCGGCAGGACGCTATTTTAAAAACTATGATATATTCTTTTTTTATGGGAAAATCGATTAAATATAACCGTTTTGTATGACTTTTATTGTATCGTAAAGTTACTCGGCTGCTGGTTGATTGACTGCAGACGGATAAAAAAACTTGACAAACAATAAAGAAGTTGCTGCGCGCTACTCCTTTCACCATAACAGTTTTTTTGGTTTCTATTTGAAATGTACCTTTTTGGTTATAAAATTAAAGATTGTAAATCAACATCAATATTACAAATGCGATACAATATATATATTTGCTTGTTTGGGACCTTTTCACGGTCAAATGGCTCGACAGATATGGCTGAAATATTGCACAGAGATAGCCAATATAGTATATTAGGATATAAGTACACGCGGGTGAAGCTGTGGTGTCCAGCTAGTAGCAATATAATTACGATTGTATCACATATAATTAAAAACTAGGCAGGAAATTTCTAGACATTACACAAGAAGCCCTAAAAGGCGATAAGGAAGAAGAATATTGGATAATATTATCAACTTCAGATCCTGATTACATGCAAATATATGCCTATTCGCATTTCTTGCACAAAATGTTACACCATCGCATTGGTATTCACACGCATTATATACTATTATCGCTTTTAGTTTTATAATAAAAACAAATGTTTACGGCTTCATCTAATCGATAAAATAAACATGAAACTTTATTAAGAGCTTATAATAAAATCAATTAAAACAAGATGAAAGTAGTTTAACTATAACGAACGAGAAACGTTATTAGCGCCACTCATAGTTAAAAATCGATTATCAAAATTCAAAACAAATATATAATGTGGCTATTGAGCTTTATTATTTACTAGGGATGTAAGGGAGCACAAATACGACCTCGGTGCTCCCAGCCAACCTCACCTGCCCGTGGTGCATCCTGCTGACCAACAGACGGGGCTCTGGCGACCGACAAATGGCGGTATAACCATTTCATATCTATGGCGTAGCCAAATTCTACAGGCCGGTGACGGGCAGCAGCGTCACCGGTGCGAGAAGCTACGTCCTGCGATCGCCAACACGCCTGCCCAGCATGGCGATTAGGGCATATCCCTCCCAAGGGATGAAAGAAGGATGGAAAGTCACAATATGCCGCGGCCCCCAGTTCCCGGCCACCCTGCTATTCCTGACCACGGCGGCGGTCACGGTAACGGCAGGGCAGGGGGTGCTAAGAATCCCCGGGTTACGGTAGGCCGCCAGAACAAACTGACCCTCGCAACGTACAATGGACGCACGATTCGGCTAGACGATCATCTGGCGCAGCTAGAGGAGGAGCTGAAACACATAAGATGGCACATTCTGGGGTTATGTGAAGTCCGAAGACAGGGAGAGGACACCATAACCTTAGAATCGGGCCATCTTATGTACTACAGAGAAGGAGATCAGCCATCCCAAGGCGGCGTCGGGTTTCTGGTCAACAAGGCTCTCAGTGACAACGTTGTAGAAATCTCCAGTGTGTCGACCAGGGTAGCGTACCTCATAATTAAGTTAACCAAGAGGTACAGCCTCAAGGTTATCCAGGTCTACGCACCGACCTCGACACACTTGGATGATGAGGTGGAGAGCATGTATGAAGATATCTCCAGAGCTTTACACACCACCTCCAAGGCTCACTACAACGTTGTCATGGGAGACTTTAATGCCAAAGTGGGAGTACAAACTTGCGGCGAATCGTCTATAGGACCACACGGATTTGGGAGTAGGAATCACAGGGGACAAATGCTCGTCAATTTCCTCGAGAGAGAGGGGCTTTTCTTGATGAACTCGTTCTTCAAGAAACAGCCCCAAAGGAAATGGACGTGGCAAAGCCCCGACTTTGTGACTAAAAACGAGATTGACTTCATCATTACGGACAAACGGCGCATATTCAGAGACGTCTCAGTGATCACTAGGTTTAATACTGGAAGTGATCACCGACTTGTACGAGGCACTCTGGATATCGACTTTAAAGCCGAGAGATTCCGATTGATGAAGTCTACGCTCCGTCCGAACCTACTCCAAACCGTTGTTGGGTCCGAAACATTCCAATTAATATTGGAAAATCGATTCGCTGCCTTGGAAACCACTGATGACGTAGACCAGAAACTCAAAGAAGTGGTGGAAATCCTCAGGGATGAAGGGACGAAGTTTTGCGAGAGCAAGCGTACGGGCAAAAAGTCCAAACTCTCGGCAGAAACACTTCGGCTAATGGAAGAGAGACGAACAGACCCTTTGTCAGCTTTGTCAACTAACCTGGTGCGCAACAAATCCATAAAGAAGCTGGTACGACGCGACCTCCGATCCTCTAACACGCTCTTGATTAAAGAATCAATTGAGCAGAATCGGGGGTCGAAAGTGTTCGTCCAGCCTCTGGGTAGAAGCCACCTCACAAAGCTGACAACGTCAACGGGGAACGTCGTCGCATCCAAGCCGGAGATTCTGTCGGAAGTTGAAGACTTCTACGGCAAGCTCTACGCATCGCATGCTTCAAGGCCCGAACCCGATACTGAGGATTCTAGAGCCACCTTAACCCGCCACTTCACAGAAGATCTGCCCGAAATTAGCCGAGACGAAATCGTGATGGCCCTTAAACAACTCAAAAATGGAAAAGCCCCAGGAGAAGACGGAATCACAACGGAGCTTTTAAAAGCCGGAGGAGCTCCAGCAGTTCAACAGCTGCAGCAGCTATTTAATTCCGTTCTTTTTACTGGGAGAACTCCACAGGCATGGAACAGAAGCATGGTGGTTTTGTTTTTCAAAAAAGGAGACAAAACCCTATTGAAAAACTATCGCCCGATTTCGCTTCTGAGCCATGTCTACAAGCTGTTTTCAAGGGTCATCACGAACCGTCTTGCGCGAAGACTCGACGAGTTTCAACCTCCGGAACAGGCCGGGTTTCGAAGCGGTTACGGCACCATAGACCACATCCACACGGTGCGGCAGATTATACAGAAGACCGAAGAGTATAATCGGCCCCTGTGCTTAGCATTTGTGGACTATGAGAAGGCCTTTGACTCAATCGAAACCTGGTCTGTTCTCGAGTCCTTGCAGCGTTGCCAAGTCGATTGGCGATATATCGAAGTGATGAGATGTCTATATAATGCCGCAACGATGACTGTACAAGTACAAAACCAGCGAACTAAACATGTCCACCTGCGTCGAGGAGTGAGACAGGGGGACGTCATATCCCCGAAACTGTTCACTAACGCCTTGGAGGATATGTTTAAGACGCTGGACTGGAAAGATCGTGGCATTAACATCAACGGCAGGTACATCTCTCACTTACGATTCGCAGATGACATCGTCATTATGGCAGAGACGCTGCAGGACCTACAAAGGATGTTGAATGGCCTAGCTGATTCTTCTCGTCGCATCGGTCTCCGGATGAATTTGGATAAAACCAAAGTCATGTACAGCGAGCACGTTGTTCCGGACCCGATTGCCGTAGATGGAATCCCACTCGAAGTTGTCACTAAGTATGTTTACCTAGGGCAAACGCTCCAACTAGGAAAACATAACTTCGAGAAGGAAATCCAGAGAAGAATTCAGCTGGGCTGGGCAGCATTCGGAAAACTCCGTCGAGTCTTCTCGTCGCCTATACCACAGTGTCTAAAGACAAAAGTATTTAACCAGTGCGTCCTACCTGTGATGACATACGGAGCCGAGACGTGGACACTCACAATCCGACTGGTCCACCAGTTTAAAGTCGCTCAGCGAGCTATGGAGAGAGCTATGCTCGGTATTTCTCTGCGGGATCGAATCCGGAACGAAGTAATTCGCCAGAGAACTAAAGTTATCGACATAGCTCAACGGATTAGCAAGCTGAAGTGGCAGTGGGCTGGTCATATCTGCCGCAGGACTGATAACCGTTGGGGCAGACTTGTCCTAGAGTGGAGACCGCGAATCGGCAAACGTAGCGTAGGACGTCCTGTGACCAGGTGGAGCGACGACATACGCAAAGCGGTGGGCAGTGACTGGAAGAGAAGAGCCGAAGATCGGGCTCAGTGGCGCATCTTGGGAGAGGCCTATGTCCGGCAGTGGACTGATACAGGCTGATGATGATGATGATTTACTAAAAATGTATTTATTTCTATATACATTTTTAGTAATTAATAAAACTCAATAACTAAGGAATACGATTAATTTCACCACGAAGGTTTATAAGAACATTCAAACGCAGAGAAACATCAAATTGAATTCCTTTCACCAATTCATTTCGATACGGAAATAAAATTAAAAACATCAATTAGGTTGCAGTTGTTTTTACCTCTGCGTTCCCACGTGTAAAAATAGTAGAGCATCACAAGAAGTGAACTAGAGATGAGTATTAAAGATCGTTAGTTATGCAATGGGTCAACTAAAAGATTCGCATCTGACCGATGCGCCGTACAGTCAACTTTTAGTTACGTCACCTCGGCGCCGAGGCACCGGCGGCGCGACCATCCTTAGTGACCCGCTCTAGCATGCGGAATTATCCAACCAAAGAAACTTTTATTTTATTGCCCCAGATCATGATGCCCTCTCACCTAGTCACGTGAAGATGTTATTTTTAAATAGTAGCATAAAAACTTTCAAAGGTGAATGCCAATACGATTACATATATTTGATGCCACTATACTTGGAAAACAACCAAGTTACATAGGATTCATTTCCAATGTGGGATTCATTTGCAAGTTGAAATAGTGGAACTGTTAGGACTAAACTTAGTGTCAGTTCTGTGTCCCATTTCTGTCAAGCTCTTGCTCTTGCAAAATTATAGCTAAGACTGCATCGTCACTTAACATCTGGAGATACAATGGTCAAGTGCTTGTTAGTTCAATCAAATTAATAATCGAATAGCTATGAAAATGTATGTAGTTAAGAATGTTGATTTTGAGCGCGAAAGCGTATATCGTCTGTAGTAAAAGTAAGTTTATTAAAGGGTGAATTCTTCGAGTTGTATTATTTGTGAAATAGTTACGTTTTTAATTTTATTACTTAACATTCATTGTAAGCATAAATTGCATCACATCCTGCTCAAAAAAATGTTTTGTTAACTAAATGCAATTCAAGACGCGAAGCAGTGTGAGTGTCTGCATTTTGAGTGTCGCAAGTGAATGTTAAACAAACCTATACAAAATATTAATGTCTCAATAATTATTATAATATTGTGTAATTTCGCATAAACACATTATCTTTATTCAGAGAAGACAAATACTTGTGATATCTCTGTTGAAATTTTATGGCCTTATACGCCGTCCTTGAGTTTGGTAACACTACAAAGATATTCCATAGTCGAGTCTTTCACCAAAATATCGTAAAAACATAATCGTTCTAAGTGTTAACCTATGACACGACCTGCATTCCGGCGATTAAGACGTGTGAACTAAAAGCTTTAAAAACAATTACAAAATATGAACGAGTACTAATTTACCTTATTGTATGCGCGGATACGTCTAAGCGCGTTCTTATTTACGTACGAGCCTACTAACGTCTTACGAAGTCTAGGTTATCTAACAAATGACTTAGTTATAATATTGATGAGCTTTTCCGACGTATCATTACTCATAAGTCCCATATAGGTAACTAGGCTCCTTCAGTCATATTGCGTATAATCGATTTATCAAAGATCTCTAGACAGACACTTTCGCTCTCAGCGCAGTGATTTAACATCGTCCTCTATATGAACTGTGAACGAGTTTATTTGACAAATTGTTTCTCTTTGGAAGTTATTTAATTGCTTTAGCTACTGGTTCTAGTTACGGTAATATTTTTAATCAATGGTTCTGTATACATATTCCTCATACGAAATTGCGTTGGAATGGATCTTTTAATGTATTACGTGAAGCACTTAATCTAATGTTATGTGACATAAGGTCTAGAATCTAGACCAGTCACATCATCTATACCAGATGGAACCGCGTTTGTCTGGAAATTGACAGTGGCAGTTAGATTACAGATGATATAGTAGTTACTATGTGTTAGATGTTGAACTGACATTAAATATGTAGTTAAATAATCCACACAGTGCTAACGCTAACGCAAAATACTACACAAAGCTTCGAGCATTTACCAATGGAGATGTTAACGTTGTAATCTGCAAACATTTTTTTCTGCCGATACTTACGGGGGACGAGGTAAACACGCATTGCACACACACAAATCACTCACTTTAACGATCCCGCACACTAGCTTGAAATACGCACACAGTTTTAATAAAACATTAAATTAAAAAATCAAAAAACCCGACTGCGCAAAAAGTGAAGTGTTAAAAAACGAACTGAAAAGAAAAAAACAAGTAAGTCTGGTAGTTTAGACTTCTGTTTAGGGATATCAAAAAACTATACCATTTAAATTCTTTCTCGGTCGATACACTCATAACATAAATTATACATTGTTATATGGAATGTAGAGACTTTAACAGTCGGGACACATTAATGGCTTAACGAATGGGGACTAATTGTGTCCCGGTTTTTTGATTTTTTAATTTAATGTTTTATTTTACACTTTTTAGTTAAGTAAAGGACGGCAAATTCCGTAATCTTCTCATTTCATTTAGAGAGTTGATGAAATTATTAAATTAAATTATTTAATTTACATTTAGTTACTTTTTTTTCCACTATACTTAGAGACTTGAAATCTTCACAAAATATGTATAACTATGACCGTTATTACAATTATGGAAAAAAGAACAAAAAACCAAAATGCGTGAAATAGATAGGGTATTGCTTTTTAAGCTTACTTACTTTACAGTTGTACTATTTAACGACTATACCAAAAGGAAGAGGTTGTTTGTTACTTCAGAACTCCATCAATTCTTAACCGATTTGGAAAATTCTTTTTTTGTTTGAGTTAATATGATTTTCGTTTGGTCTCATTGTAATTTTATTGAGATCTCATAAGTAACTTCAGAGATAAGCATCGCAAACTTGTTACTGAAAGTGACTAACGCGGCATGTAAAATAGTTTTTTTTCGATTTGTACGATCATAAATTATTTATTATAAATATATTTGGAATCTCCACTTTAAGACCTTTAATTCAATACCCCACTCGATAGGTTTTGAAAAAAAAATTTTTTTGAACCCCAAATTTTGGCGTCTGAAATCCGCCATTTTGAATTTTTCAATTTTTTATGTTTTCGTTGACACTCGCGCTAGCATGACGAATCTATTGACGTGCCAATTATCAAAATCGGCCCACGCGTTTGGTCTCTAGTGTGCCACAAAGGAATATACATACATACATACATACATATATAGACTGATAAACACATTACCTCTCCTTTGCGTCGCGCAGTCGGGTAAAAATACAGCGTAGTTACGCACGCTCATATGGCTAAAAATGGCTACATGGCCAGCAGAGGGGTACGCCTTGCGTTAACATCTCCTTTGGTAAATGCTCGAAGACACAAAGGGTACTAATTGACATTATTTATGACATACTTACCTAGTTCGGATTGGAAATTGTGCTGGTCATTAACAGCTGTCAATCTGGTCAAATCACCTTTACAAGTTAAACGAATCTTTCAAACGAAGCCATAGAACAGCTGTTCAGTTATTTCTAGTTATTTAAAAAAAATCGGATGGGTATATAGTTCATTGACATATTTTTACTAGATAAGGCTATTTTTAAAATTTGAGAACTTTGACCGTTACAAACATTTTTCCAGTTATTAATACGTTAAAGTTTTCGTTTCAGAATGTAATTTGATTTAATTAGTTATTTACTGTATGTGCCTACGTCTGTATACTCGTACAGCTTGGTTTTAAAAAGAAGAAAAGAGAGATACATTTTTAATATTTGTTATTTTCAATGATCTATTTTCACTAAAAGAAAGATTGACAAAAACATAAACATCAAAGTATGTTTGCATCAAAAGCCACCTAGGGTGTGTTTAGTGGAACTTATTTTTTATGAAAACGCGCATTATATATACTTACATATATTTCATACACTTATTAAGGACGACTAAGAGACTACATTTGTGTACATATGATACAGTCCCTTGGATTACTCAGTGATGGTGAGTAAACCATCACCGATAGCATTCCCAAGACCTTCGATGAAGCTGTAAATGACGATAGACGCCAACAAAACAAGTTGATTTATACACATAAGAGAAGATAGAAGTTTAATTATGCCGATATTTATCGGCATCGTGAGTATTTACTCATAATCTAATCTAATAATAGCGTAATTTTCACCACAGTTTCACCAAAAAAATCCACATCTTTAGATTGGTTTGATTATAAATGCTAAATTGCATGCAATTAAGCATTTATATATTTGTATTTAAATAAACTAATATTTGTAACAAATAATTTATGGTAATTTATTACTGTCGTATATAAAAAATGCAAATTCGTAAGTTTTGGAATTGTGCCGTACAATATTTTCATAATTACTAGTACTAATTAGTACATAGTTTAGATTTAATGTGTTATCCTCCTTTTCCTTCCACTTTCAATAACTAATCTAATTTTAACTGGCAGTTGCTAAAGCGTCACAGACAGTAATTGCTATATCAATTCCAAAATAAAAATTCCAATTCAATAAATGCATATCTGACAGATAGTCTTCATTTTCATTATTCACTTCATTTTAGCGCTATCAGGAACCGGTCAAACTGGACCTATGTATACTATCCTTTCAGTTTACTATTATTTTTTACAGGCTTCGGCACCTGCAATTTATTTTATTATTTTATATTTAAAATAAATTGTAGGTGCCCAAGTTTCGAAGTTAGAATTCTGCGCGCTAGAGATGAGATCATACGAGATAAAGATTGTAACGTTTAGAAAGCACAAGGTTATCCAACTTCATCACATTACATACATTAAATTAGCATAGTAAATTGTGTAGAATAGAAGTTACATCAATAATAAATAAGAAGAAAGGAAATCCGTGTGTCGCCACTCGTTGCATATCAAACGGAAAGCGAGATGAAGAAAGCGTTCGTGTAGTGTTACTTTCTTAATTACTAGTAATCGATATCTGCTAATTATGTAGATAGGTATCAATTTCTAATTTATTGACATAGACATAATTTAACATAACTTATATCTAGGTCGAAAAGTGAATTTATAATCACCATGTTATAAAAATAGATATCATAAAAAATAATTGCTTCTACTTTGTCTATTGTAAATAGAACCTATTAAGAACTGTTTAATAGAACCTAAATAAAGCACGTGTTGTTTCTACAAAAAGCGCTACGAGTTTCGTAGCGCTCCGTAGCGACTACGATGAATATAATTATATTCATTATCTACATACAAAAGACTTCAACGCGTTACAATTAAATGTCAATACCCTGATATCAAAGTTTAACGACATCTACGTGATTTATTAATATCGAACTGGGTTTATATTTGTTGTTAGTTAACCAATAGGTTATATAGATTTAACTTACTTTTTAAACATTGTAGTATCCGCCATTCACTGTCCCAAACGAAATATCGTCCACTTGACCACTGATACCATGGGCACAAAAGTTCACAGAACGAGTTCAGTTCACGGATTCTAGTTTAGTATGCAGTGTGGTGGCGCGTGGTGACTGCGGTACGACTATCGCAGCACTGATGGTGCGACGACGGAGTGGTGCGTCGAAGCCTGCGCAACTATGAAAGTACCGAGCCACCGCCCTCACACCACCGCCGGGGCAGAAGGACATCCACAATTCGACTCACTACTTCGATCACAAATCAATAGTAAATTAATAATGGAGAACTGTAACTATTAGCAAAGACGTCGTTGATTGGCTCGCCGAGTCGCAACACTTCGAAACCAGGTTGGGTGGGATCGAACTATCCTACTGAATTTTAAGGAACCAACATTGGACTCAAATCAGGTGTCACGCTTTTCGTCTCATTCGTTCTCAATTTCCAGGGGTGGAAGTCTCTACATTGATAGCGATGCGTCTTGTCATCTCAAACTTCTGCTAGAATGAGATGCAGCTAGACAGTTGTTATCTGCATCTCTTTTCGTATCGACGATTATCGCTTAAAATTCAAACTAGACAATTGTATAACTGCATCTCTTTGCTTAACGACAATCATCGTTCGAAATTCATCACCATTAATGTAGAGGCTACCGGCTCAGATAACCACGATACCATCTTAGGCCAGGTCGTCACTAAACATCAAGGAAGATAGTGGATAGTGTGCATAAAAAAATCCGGCCAAGTCGAGTTGGATTCGCCCACCGAGGCTTCCACCAACTTCCACCAACTTCTCAAATTAGGTTAAAAGACAAATTAACTTTGCAGTTCGATCCATAGAAAATGTAATTCACCATCCGCAAATAATAAGTTTGTCACACTATTACGATCTCTAGTACATTTTATTTAGAAGTGTCCTCCTACAGATTTTTACGCGATAATAGCTGTTACATTGAAGATATTATTTATATACGTCAGATATTTATAAGCAGGCCTTCGGGTAAGGTGGTGTACTTTTAGTTGGTATTTTTAAGTGACTTCTCGAAAAGTAGAAGAACTCAAATCTTGTGATTGTTGCTATGTTAAGTATGTGAATTTGTTTCCTTATATATGAAAATCTTTGGGAGCCATGGACCAATGTGGTTTATGTATTTAAAAAAAAATAGAATATGCTTGGATACATATAAATAGCATCACTATAACACCTCCTGACACACCAAATGAAAATCGTACGCGCGTTATGTGAAGTTGCCACTTCAAAGTGTATACCGAAATTATTTAAAACAACCCAGTCAATAAAGATATTTCATATTGTGGTCACTTGATACGAAACATGCGTATTTCCATGCTAAGAGATTTATCAAAGTTGAATTGAGTTGATTGACCTTTCGACTCATCTTCACTCATTGCATATTCATAAGTCTATCTAAATATTTCAAACTCGTTAACATTTTTCATTATGTTCACTGCAGTATTAAGATAAGATAATGAAGATTAGACAGACACTTGTAACTAAAGCTCTTTAGCAATTTGGAGGTCCAGTGGCGCAGTGGGAGAATGGACGGCTTTGACGCCACAGGTAGCGGGTTCAAATCCCCGCCATTGTACACCAATGGATTTTCTATCAAAAAAATGATGTGCGCCCTTCACAGTGGCGCCTTCCGGTGAAGGAAAAACATCAAAATTACTAATTTAAATTAAATTTATTGCAGCTATGCATTGTATGCAATAAATTAGTGTAGTAATATCAACATAATAAATGAATTGTGATTCGTGAGTCTCGCTACAACTCGAAAATGGCTGGACTGATTTGGCTTATTTTGAAGGGAAAGTTTAAATGGTGAGATATGGAAAAATTGCGTGAAAATAAAGTAAGATATAAAGTAAAAAAAATAAGAGGAAATAGTAGGATATATAGAGGATAGATAGTAATAGTACGTAGGTGATACGAAGGTGATCACAGAGTCATCTAGTTTATATATATATATATATATATATATGCCATGGTATGACAAAAAAATGATAATAATGATAAGCCGTCTCTGTGGATTCCCTAGACTTAGTGTCTAGGGAAACGTAATTGCCTTATATCGTAATCAAAACAATCGAGCCAGTCGCATACGTTTTGAACGTGGTATTTCCAATTGCAATTTCTGTCAGTTACGATGCCCAAAAATGTTCACATATCCTCGTGTCCGCCTGGTCAGCTACCAAACTCAAGTTAGAAAATCTGTCGCCAAACATCTAATGACTAATGTGTCTATAAGAGCCTATAGCCATATCCTACTCTAGGCCTAGCGTGCTGCCATCCTCGACTGCCAATAGTAGTCAATAAGTACGCTAGGCAATAATTATAAAAAAAGTGTTTAGTAGTTATCTTCATTGTCTGCCAATCGTTACGAAATATATCGATCGATTTATTTCACGGTAAGTGTATGCAACTGCAGTTTCGCAACAAATCCACTTCAAGCATTTTTATCCGAGTAGAATCCTAAACAAGTTACGGTAAATAAATCTGTTTCCGTGTCATTTCATGTTGTAACGATTTATAAAATACCACACAATTGCAACCATAAATTACAGTGACATAATATTCTTGGCTATTGTACGTCTCGGCCAAAATACTAAAGTGTAATGAAATAATAGCATGTTTTGGTCTATCTCGCAGCGATTTAATGTTGTGGGATTTCTCTGTTATGTATTTACGAGAACGCAAAAATACCTTTCACGGCGAAGTCACGTGTCTTATCATCTGGCCGCTCTAATCGGCTATTTTATAAATCATCGTATGTAGATACACGGCTGATATTTAATAAGGCTGAAATTACCTATAATCATGTGATTTATATGAATTTGAGACTTCGTTAGAATTCTACTTCATTAGCTATAATTTGTGGCGTTGTTTGCATGTGTAACACGTTATCTGTCATATTATCTAGGCGCCGATTTTATTATTTTTTTAATTTTTTGTAGTTAATTTGAAATAGCACGTGTCATATTTATGACTACCATATATGAAGTAGGACTTGATATATGTAATAATATAATGTTAACTACATTACATTCATATTTTGGGTCATAAAAAATTTAAAAGTGTTTAAAACCATCTTGATATTATAAACACGTAAGTCAAATTGAATTGACTTTTAGGGTTCTTTACCTCAAAAGAAAATAAAAACCAGTCAAATGCGAGTTGGACTCGCGCCCTGAGGCTTCAGTACAAACTGGTCAAACTAGGTTAAAGTACAAACTTAACTATCCATAGAAAATGTATTGCACCAACCACAAATAATACTTTTATAATTATAAGTTCCCCTTTTTTTGTTATTAAACTACATATTTACGGTTTTCAGATTTATTCCTATATAATTGCTTCAACACCTACTTTCTTGCCAAATTTCATAATTCTAGGTCAACGGGAAGTACCCTAATAGGTTTTGATTCCCTTGTGAAATCGCAAAATATGCGAAAATACAAAAATAGAACACAAACGGTTATATCTTTTGATCGCGTTGACTTACAATTTTGATATTTTCACAACTAAAAGAGACCGTAAATTTGAGTATTTGATATAAGTTTCAACTTGATATTTTTACGCGTTTCTGAGAAAAATGGGGTTTGACAGATGGACACACAGACAGGCGGACAACAAAGTGATTCTATAAGGGTTCCTTTTGAGGTATGGAACCCTAAAAAGAAACCAAGAACTTTATAAAACATGAGGCACGAATAATTGAATAAACGTTCGCCTACAAGTAGGTACTAAATACAAGTACGTAACACTTGTCAGTTCCTGCTTAGGTTCTTGTCTCTAATTCATCACGATGATGCATTACGGTGCAGGGCATACATCACACATTTGTAGGTACATCGTGCTAGGAGGTGAAAGGCTTGTTTGGTCAATCTAAACAAGTACATTCATTAGCTACAAGCGTGAGCATTAGCTGCGAATAAATTGCGTTGATGTTTATACTAAATAGCTAGATCATGTCATCTTAAATTTTTGTTTGATCAAGTTTTTTAAGGTTTATACTACAGGTAAGGTCAAGTTTAGTATAAATGAAATGCGATAAACATATACAACTTTTATGATGAATAAAAAACCCGGCCAATTCGAGTTGGACTCGCTCACCGAGGCTTCCGTACCAACGTTGGTTTGTAACAATTAAGCTAGACCTCTAAATTGTATGAGCGCTTATATAACTCAGAGGCTTATATTAATTGGCGTATACTATGTATGGGGAGACCCTTTAATTTTATTTTTTTTATTTTTTGGAATTTTTCCTGTTTTTGTGCTGTAAGACCTTGCTTCTTGCCAAATTTCAAGATTCTAGGTCAACGGGAAGTACAATATAACTTTTCGACTCAAAACCTATAGGGCACTCCCGGTTGACCTAGAATTGTCAATTTTGGTTAAAAGCAAGGTCTTACAGCACAAGTAAAGAAAACATTCCAAAAAATAAAATAAGTTGAAAATTAAGGTAAATTTTGGTACTTACAAGTTTTCGCGAAAATCTAAATTTGCCCATATCATTTTATCGAGTTGACTCAGGACCTTGATTTTTATAAACCTAATAGGGACTATAGACTTCAGTATCTGGTATAAATTTCAACTTGCTGGATCTAGCCGTTCCTGAGAAAATCGGTGGTGACACACGGACAGACAGACAGACGGACAGACAGACAGACAGACGGACAGACAGACAAGGCCTCTGAGTTATATGAGCGCTTATACAATTGAGAGGTCTAGCTTAATTGGTACCAACCAATGTTGGTACGGAAGCCTCGGTGGGCGAGTCCGACTTGGCGGGTTTTTCTTATTAAAATTAATTTAAATAATTCATAAAAATATTAATTTTATAATACATATTGCAATTGCTTTGATTTAATGTAGCAATAAAAAATAATATATTGTGTATAAGTAGCTAATATTGTATATATACCTAATGATTGTGTAAATTTGTTATTATATATTGTGTTCAAATGCCTAAACATCTTCTAAGCGCAATAATTTAACACTGAAAAATAACAGTGCAATGCAAATTACCTTCAAATTCGTGGAGTTTAAATCGAACCAGTGATCGACAAGTGAGACAGTAGGTAGGGTCGCATTCGACTCGAATAATGTCTGGCAAGTCTGGTATGCCGGCATGTGATCGCGGACGACATAGATGGAACCAGTCTGCCTGCACAGCATTCTAGAAAGGCTCTGAACATCATGCCTCTTACGAAACACTGCCGCTATAAAATAAATGCTAAATTATTATCGGAAGCTTTCGCTTTATCTGCATTTTTAGTCTTTTTAATACGCTTTTATTAGCTTCAGACGTATGTATGTTTGTATGTTAGTATATAACGGAATCTTTAAACATGATTTTAACCCCCTTCAAAACGTCGGATTAACTCGAAATTTGGCATACTTAGTAAGGACCGATGACAATAAATAAAAAATAATAATAAAAAATTCGACTAAAAAATGAAAAATAAATAATAGTTTAAAAAAACCTAAAAAAATTCGCTTTTATAGAAAATCCAACTAAAAAATAGAAAATAAATTTTAATAAATTTGAATTAAAAATAGTGTGAGAAAAAATGATTTTATTGTAAAAAAAGCGTGGGGTGCTTTTCAGGATATTATCAAAATAACCCTTCTAGTATATCTGTTCATAAAATATTTGGAACTATTGCTTGATACCATGCACCCCACGCTTTTTTTTTACAATAAAATAATTTTTTCTTACACTATTTTTAATTCAAATTTATTAAAATTTATTTTCTATTTTTTTGTTGGATTTTCTATAAAAGCGTATTTTTTTAGTTTTTTTAAACTATTATTTATTTTTTTATCAAACATTGATCGATTTGATTTGCAAAAATTGCTCTCTAAAGCTGATCACGTGTTAACTGCAGCTAAAAATAGGTCTTATCTTATAATTAGTTACTAGCAGCCCGCCCCGGCTTCGCACGGGTAGAACATATATGCCTACAAAATTTGCATCAGTTTGTTGCATCGAATATAAAATATGAACATAGTTAACAATAATCGTCATATTTCATCCAATTTACACAAAACCTTAACGAATTATGCACCTAAACCTTCCTCATAAACACACTGGCTATTGGTGAAAACCGCATGATAATCCGTTCAGTAGCTATTGAGTTTATTGCGAACAGACAGACAGACGCAGTGATGGAATTTGTTTTATAATACTTACGTAGTGATATTGGACGGCCCTTTAGCGTAAAGGATAGTTACCCTGATTCTGACCCGACGGTCGTTGGTTCTAATCCTAGCTATATACCTACCAATGAAAGTTTTATGTGCATTCATGAATCATGAGTTTTCGTACAGTAGTAGTGGGATCATTAAATCTACCAAAAAGTAGCTTAGCACCAAGGAGCCCGGGCCCGGTGGCGTAATCTGGAGAACGGTCGGTTTTGATGCCGTGGTACCGAGTTCAAACCTTACCGTGCACCAATGGATTTTTCCATCGAAAAATTTATGTGCGCTTCTCACATTGGCCCTCCGGTGAAGGAAAACATCGTTAAGAAACCAACAACCCCCGCATGGTGGTAGGACACTATCTAGTGTCCGCCTGGCCAGCTACCACCCTAAAGTTAGAAAATCTGTCGTCAAAAACATCTAATGTGTTCCGGCAGCTATCCTTGAGAGCCAGTTCCGCAGTCTAGGCCTAGCATGCTTACCATCTTCGACCGCATCATCACTTACCAACAGGTGAGATAGTGGTCAAACGCTAGCCTATAAGATATAAAAAAAAAGATAAAAAAAAAGGTGAACATCTGCCGTCGTTCCCTTACGCGTTCCCCGGCGCAAAATGTAGGGGTAATATACGTTTAACGTGAGTATCTGTGTGTCTGTCTGTAGCATCTTAGCACCTAACCGGATGAACCGATTTTGTTTTTATTATTGATAGTTTTTTTTATTTGATAGATGTTTTCTTAGCTTTGATTCATGAAAATTCGTTCAATCGTTATAAAACTATGAGCTTTTTTCTAGTTAATTGCGCTATGAAATCAACTTTCATAGGTCTGATCAATTTGAAAATCTTTTTCTTTAACGATATTGTAAGAACATGGAAGCCTTGACCTGATGCTGGGACATCTCCTAGACTCTACAGAATACTGAAATCCTCACCAACTTACAGCTCAGATTTTAAATGTTGTGTTTAGATTTATTGGAATGCTATTAATGAAAAGATTATAGATAGATCAGTCGGGATGGTTTAAAATATTATATTATTATATATTAGATATAGATGAATATTATTTTATACAATAGATCATATTATTATACTATATTGACTTCAAATTGATTGTGATCGGTGGGGATCTACAGCATAGATAAGCTTATAATAATATGTTCGCAGTAACTATGACCTAATCTGTGATTTCACTGCAAATATTTTATTAATTTTGCGACCCGTGTATGTGAATTTCGTGATATCTTCTAGAGTTTTCATTTGAATTATATACTGTAAAGGACAATTTTAATTTATAATATGTGGCCAAGCTAATTAACGTAACTATTTGGATAAGGATTAATACTATATACTTGAAAATAGCCTTGGAAGTTATGTAATATTTTTTAACAAAAATGTTACGATTAAAATGGTTACTGTGAGTCAACCTTAAGAGATAAACATATGCTGTCGCGGACTTTTTTGTAGGTCTTATTAAGTTGTACAACTCTGCATAGAAAATATTCTTCTATCTATTTTCAATTGAGCAGCGTTCGTAAGAAACGTGTTTTTTCGACCGTTTTTTTGCCGACTTAGGCTGCAAATTAGGTCTCCACGAATGTACCTTTGATTTAAACGGGATAATATATAGCCTATTTTCATTCCGAAAGTCCATTCTACGTATTAGTGAAAGAATTTTTTAAATCGGTTCAGTAGTTTTTGAGCCAAATCTTTACAAACATACAAAAATACAAAAATACAAATGTTCTCTCTTTATAATATTAGTATAGATATAGATATTATAGATTACTAGTTGGGCCTCTCGGCTTGGTAGATTATATTTAGAATATGTATGCATTTGTTATGTATTACAAATATCAAAATCAATTAAGGTATTTGGCTGTGATAGCCTATTAATAAATAAAATTGTCTTTTAAATAAATAACATTGGAGGTTTCGGATGATTACCGCTCTAAACTGTTAAAAGCTTTTAGCTTTAAAGTCAGATTGGAACACTAAGGACTTCATTTTCCGGAATAATTTTTACTTACCCTTCACAAGACAAACCCGTAGACACAAGATTCAAACTCCTAGGACCAAAGGAACGCAAGTAATCGCTAAAACTTATATCCCTATTTCTTGGCAAAAGACCAAACTCTGAAATGGCTTTGCTAAGCCTTGGGAAAGGGGAAAGTGTCAGTTATACCATGGTTATAAGGGCACGCGAGGTGTTTTGTGTCATCATCAGTCAGTGCAGAGCACCCTTTATTGAGACATCTAGATGTTGATTCCCACTTATCCTGTATTTTCACTAATAATACATAACTAGTTAAAATAAAATCTAGCTTCAAGACGTAAAGAGATACACAAAGTAGCGCCTAATCATGTGCGAATAGCGCTTTGTCGAGTTGTTCACAAAAAGTTACAATTAGATATTACGACTGCAGATACATAATACATGTCAATAACGCAAAAAAAAAAACTATTGATTCATTGTTACCAAACCAATGCTAATGTTGTGAATGATTGATTGAAATTAAATATTATGTCTCTCTGCTGAGTTAATCTAAGATTGTTGACGTGTGTATTAATTTACTTATTTGATGCGGGTAATGTTGTGTTTGATAACTTTGAAGTTGTAGGTCATGTGAACATAATGCCTCTATGTTACAGGCGCAGTAGGTACATTTTTTTTTATAATGATTTATCTACTTGATGCAGATATCTCACTACTATTACAATCTAGCCTTAACAACTAGGCTAGTGAGTAATTTGATTTTGACTTAATTTACTATTAGAATATTACTAAGAATGTGTCCATTAACACTTTTCTTAATGTCTCTATTAAGGGGAAGACACTTTGTTCTTGTGTTCTTTTTATAGCGTTCGCGTTTACTATCATTACACTTTGTTCACTTGATAAAGTATCACTAAAGTAACTCGAAGGGTTTGACCCTTTTTAGTCTTCTCACTATTTCCGTGTTGTCGAGGAGCTGGATGGCCTCGACATTCACATGATGGTGAAGTCTACGATCGTGAGCTTCAGCAAACTGTTTGGTTGTTTTAGCGACGTGCTCCACTTTTAGGTCCCAGTGAAGATCGTCATTTCTGATGTACCACGGTACACGTACAATACTCTTGAGTACTTTATTTTGGAATCTTTGTATTATCTGTAAGTTGGTTTGTTTGGTGCAGCCCCATAGCTGGATACCATAAGTCCATATTGGTTTTAGGACTTGTTTATACAATAATAATTTATTATTCACAGACAGGGAAGAATGTCTTCCGAACAGCCAGTGCATATTCTTGTAGCGGAGCTTCTTCTCTTTTCTTTTTGACGTGCAGCTTCCAGCTTAGCTTTGCGCTTAAAGTCATCCTCAGATATTTTGCTTTATAGTCGTATGGTATTGCTTGATTATTTATGAATACCGGATGGTAGTTAGGTCTTTTATTTGTAAAATCTATGTGGACAGATTTAGTTTCATTAAGCTTTATTCGCCATTTCTTTGTCCAATCAACTATGGTGTTGATTGCTGTTTGCGACCTTTGCTGACCTTTGCGACTGCTTCTTCATGGGTGACCCCTGTAGCCATAATGGCTGTGTCATCCGCGAAAGTTGCAATGGTGTTATTTTCTAACTCAGGGATATCACAGGTATATAATAGGTACAGGACCGGATCTAGAACACTGCCCTATGGTACTCCAGCATTAATCCTTTATTTGCATTAAGTCTGAGAACGAGTCATCTTGTCTTATTCTAAACATCCTTTGTGTTAAGTAAGACTCTAGAATATTTACGAACTGTTTCGGAAGCATACTTCTCAATTTGTGTATGAGCCCCTTATGCCAAACTTTGTCAAATGCTTGCGCTACATCTAAGAAGACTGTGGTGCAAACTTTCTTTTCTTCTAGTGCGTTTTCAATGATGTTGGTGATTCGATGAACCTGGTCTATAGTGGAGTGTTTTTCCCTAAATCCAAAATGGTAGTCAGGAATGAGATTTCTAACTTCTATGATAGGTTTCAACCTTTTTAAAAGCAGTTTCTAGAATAACTTTGATATTATTGGTAACAAAGAAATTGGTCGGTATGATGTTGCATCTTGGGGTGGCTTACCAGGCTTTTGGATCATAATCAACTCAGCTATTTCCACAAGTCGGGTACGTACTGAAGTTTAAATGATGCATTGATGAGTGTAGTAAGTTTGACTAACGCTTTTCGAGGTAGATTTTGTAGTATTTCTCCTGTAATCAAATCATAGCCCGGTTTTTTTCTTTTCAAGCTTTTTTATTTCAGTATACACTTCTCTTGGCGTTGTAAGTTGAATTTCGATACCATCCTGGGCTGTCTCAGTTAGCGTGAAGTCATGGTACGTATCATCATTAGGCTGAAAGATAAACTGTAAATTTTGTGCAAATCTAAATGCTTTCTGTTTATTGTTGATGGCCCAACTCCCGTCATTTTCTTTTATAGGTGGGACCTGCAGAGTTGGCTTTTTGAGATTTTTAGTTGTTTTCCACAATGAATAGTTAGTTGAACGATAACGATCACTTGTCAGCTGGCTCAAGTAAGTGTTCATAGACTCATCATTGAAAGCTTGTATTATCTTTCCAAGCTTTTTTGTTAGCTTGTTCAATAGCGTTTTGTCTTTAGGATATCTTGTCATATGCCATCGCTTTCGCTGTCTTCTTTTATTAACAATCAAATCTCTTATTACTATAGGATAATAATGACTCTGATTTTCTTTTTGTATTCTGGTGTATTTTACCAGGCACAGAGTTGAATGTCAGTAATAATTTTTTTCCAGTCTATATCTACTTCATTTGGACATTTCAATGAAGTTTTCAAGTCAATTATACAATCTAAATCTAATTTGAAACTTTCCCGGTCTTTATTTTTATTTACCAAGGAAGGCTGGCTTCTTTCTCAATAAGATTTTGACTTATAGTTAAAAATATCGGCGAGTGGTCAGAATTCATATAATAACCATCCTGAATATGAAGAAAGCTTAGTGATATGTCTTTGTAAATAAAAAAATCTATGGGATCTGGAATCTTCATAGGGTCTGTGGGCCAGTAAGTTGGCTTTCCTATAGATATAACGTCCCAGTTACATTCTCTAATAGCTGTTAATAGTTCTTTACCTTTAGTTGAAATAAGTCTTGATGCCCAGTAGGTATTCTTAGCATTAAAATCACCTCCCAGTATAAATCTGTTACCTAGTGCTTTCAGTATACTTTTGTACTGTTCAACTTTCAGCGCGTGCTCCGGTGGACAATAAATTGATGATAATGTTATGAGATGTCTTTTAGTTTTAAGTTAAATAGCTACAGCTTGCATGTGTTGTTCTTCAAACTTATGTGTTTCGTAATGGTAAATGTTATCCTTTATTATGATGTTGCTGCCTCCTCTTGCGGTATTATCAGGATGCAGTGCGTGATAAGTTTTATAACCTTTTTATAGCGTGTAAAATGTGATTCAGAGACCAAGCACACCTCGATATTTTCTGTGTTTAGGACTACCTGTAGCTCATTTCGATGATGTAGTAGTCCATTAGTATTCCAGGCCATTATCTTTAGTGACTTGTTCATGAATGTTTTGCTGTAGCCATTTTAGTGCTATTTTCCAGTTTTTTCAACCTACTATCAAATAAGGTCATAAGAGACAACATTTGATTTATTTTCTCGTCAATGTTGGAACTTTTCTGCTGGATTTGAGTCTGTGGTAATCTCTATTGCTGAGTTCCTTTGGTTATTTGAGCGTACGTGATATTTTTAGTTACGTTTTGTACCGCAATGGACTTTTTGGTTTTATTTACAATTGAAGCCTGCGGCGTGGTGGTAGGTGCGACATTTTTCTTTATTTGCTTATTTTTTAAGCTTTGGAGTTCTTTGGCTACTATACACCCTCTATAGTTAGCAGGGTGCGGTTCACCACAGTGAACACATTTAGGTTTAGAATCCACTGGCTTATTACAGTCTCTGGTCAGATGCTTGCCCATGCATTTCACGCATCTTGGCTCCTTAGAGCAGTACTTTTGCGTGTGCCCGCTTGCATTGGCACCGCTTGCATTGAGGGAGAAGTCTGGAGGTTTTAATAGGTTCAATCTCTTCATCCTAAGATTGTTCTAATGTTGTAAGTTTTATTTATATCCTCTTGTTTTTCGAATGAAAGTAGAAACATATTTAGCGGTTCTTTATTCTTCCAGCTAAGCTTATTGACGGCATTTTGTATTTTAAGCCCGTTGAGAGTCAAATAACTTACAATTCTATCTGGTTTGCATGTAGAATGTAGATTTTTGGCCATAACTCTTATACCCATATACTCTTATATTTCGCTTATTCTCGTAAGAATGCCAGTGTTAGTTTCCATCTGACAGCAATTTAGTAATAGCTCTGTACGAGTCTTCATCGCGTTCATTTATTTTAGCACATTCTCCTTTCAATACTTTTATAGTGAACGCATCTCACGGGCCTGATAGTTTCGGACGTTCTCCACAACAATAGGTGGAGGCTGGGGAGGTTTTTTTACTTTTTTCTTGGTGGCCTCACTAGGAGGATCATCTTGCATCGGGGAGGGAGACTTTAGCAACTTCCTTTTTTTCCTACTCTTTTCTCGCACCCACCCGGTTTCTCTCGCTAGTTCTTCTTCGTCAGTCTTGTACTGGACTGATGCTGAAGGTTCCTCATTACTGGGCTGTTGAGTTGAAGGAGTGTCATACTGCTCCCGAACATGCTTCACATGGCACTGAAGCTCGTGTATCTGATTTTTTAGGTCGCTAACAAGATCTTATAATTTTATTCTTTGTCTTCTTTCGTCTTCAAAACGATTGTATAACAGTTGTTCTGTCTCGGTTGTTAAAGTTATCTTAGCAGGAGAAGCCATGATTATAAATAGCTTCGCCTTAACATTTGTTTACACAAAATGTACGCGTTTCACTCACTACGTGTACCTGGGTCATCGCGGTGACCGTATAAACAATACACTCGCGACGGCTAAGTAGGCTGCTGCGTCAGCGCCTTACCCGAGTGGACTAGAGCAAGTGCAACGCGAACGCGACCTCACTGACAAGTAGGTACAATAACGAGCTAAATTCTGACAATCCAGAGTTTTGTGCGCCACAGATTCTGTTATAAGTAGACTTCATCACTTACCATCAGACGAGCGCCTGGCTCGTCCTTGTTACCTTGAACTTTTTATTAAAATACCAGAAACCTGGCGTTACCAACTGTTCGTATATTAAAAATACTATTACATGCCTTGATTGACTTTGATTGTAAATTAAAATATTTATAGACGATAATATATGTTTAAAAAATACATATACTATTATGCTAACGTATAAATACCTAATCTAGCAAGCCCCTGGCTGATGGTAAAACGCCCAAATTGCCGCAAGTGTACATTTTAACTAATAGTTCAACATAAGTTCAGACAGACAGATAAGATAGCAATTACTACATAAGTTTTGATGCTGAAATTGTAGAATGGTTACGAGATAAGTTTTAACATTGATATTTTTGAAGACATGCACTTGATGTCATCCGTTAGTTGTACTATTATTTATTATGTGCCGTTAGCAAGTTATCCATTCATAGTTGTTTAAATTACTATTTCTTAATCTTACTATAACTATTTATTGTATATTACTAAAATATATTATGTAAGACATAATTGCGCCCAGTCAGTTTAAAAAAGATTCACCTTTGTTTTGAAACTTTCTTCAGTGATATATGATTGTTGGCAACAACAATATTTTTGTAGTATGTAATAATAAAACATAAGTAATTTACATTAATTTGCATAGAAATTGTTGATTAATTAATTATAATGTGCCATAATACCCACCTCTTGACAGACGTGAGTCATAAATTGGTGTAATAACATGTTTCCTAATGTTAAATGAACTTGTGAACAAAAACTAGTGATATTATATCGAATACTAGAACTATATTTTCCTGGATAACTTATATGGAATCTCGAACCAAAAAATGTGAGATAGTCTATAATTTAGTTTTAATCTAAGTTTATTAGGATACTGGTTTAAATTTATGACGCTGTTATAAGGAAGGACTATAATAGTAAAATGCTATGTTTGGGATACTAAAAAAAATGTAACAGATAGGAGTATTAAAATGTTTGTCAAGGATATAATATATTATCTATATTAATATAGATGTATGTGATTGGGGTGGATACGGAACTAACAGCGAATAGAGTTAATTTTATACGTTATAGGGTCACCTACATAGTTGGGATAAGGGTAAAAGTATGATGAGAATAGGTAATTAAATAATGTTGACTATAGGTCTAATTTTAAATTCCATTCGTATTTCAAAAGCTTCTATTTCTATGCATGATATAGCTTATTCATAATCTTATTTATTACAACCTCGAAACTAACAATACAGAACAGGAGATTAAGCCTGAATTAGCTAAAATGACCTTACTTATATATTCAGCTTTAAGTAATGTGATCGTTTATCGCACTCTCTAAGCGGCCAAGTGCGTGTTAGGCCACGCCACGCGTGTGGTTCCTATGTTGCCTGTCACAAAATGAGAATTTTAACTGTTAGCATTTGTACTTGTATTATATTTATTTTGTGGCATTTGGTTGACAAAAGTTATATAATAGAGTAATAACTAGACCTACCTTGGAGAAAACAAATACCTACAAAACCAATTTTGTTAGAGCCAAGTGTCTTTCATATGTGGGTAGAACACATTTTTGTTTTTTAAAGATTAATATTTCGCAAACGGTACCTTGAAAAGAAAAATGGTTTCCACCATACCAACTATATTTTATCATACAATAATTTTATAGGTCCTATTCAACGACGAATCGGGACATTTTATTATAACCACTCATTGCAGAAATGCAGACTGCCTATTATCTTAACACGGTTAGACACGAATACTTGCAAATTTTATATTATTAGAGAATGTAGTAGAAATAAATGTATAATTAAAGTATATTTTTATATCTCGAAAGTATCACCGACAATAAAATGTGACGATAAAATAGTTATGTAAAGTAACATAATAGCCTGGTCATGTGATGCATCTAAATATTATTATGAGAAAACCACTCTCATCTTTATTCAGAGTTATGCAATACGTATGCGTTGCTTAATTTGGACCATCAATGGAAACAGCCTGAGACAACAATAGGTTTTTATGTACATGCACAAAGTCAAATTTCGATGCTGAAATTTGCAAATATTACTTATTTTTGTTTATGTCGAGGTCCTTCAAATGCAATGTTAACAAGATGTAAATACGTAGGTAATTGATTTACTAAATTAATAAATATTAATATATCATTCTGAATATACGAACTTTCAAGCTCGGTGCGTGATGAACTCTCTTGGCAATTAAGACCGCACAACATATAAATTCCTGTTTTTATCGAAGTTTTATATAATTTGTACGGAAGTAACACAACAATAAAAAAATTTAGCAGATACGGGTTAATAATAATAAGAGAATGACGGTTTACCACTGAAACTTAACGTCCACGCGAGCGGAGCGAGCGCAAAATGATGGTAGTGTTAGGAGGGACGCCTAATGAGCACTCACCTTGAGCAGCCATGTAATTAAAAATGTAGAAAAAAAATTTTTGTTTGTAATGTTCAGTTTCGAAGGGAGTACCCTAAGGTTGTGGGGCTCTGGTGGCACTTGCCCACAGTGAAAAAGAGGGAAAGACGACTCTGGCGGCAGACGGGAATTAGCCAAAGACAAATATTGTTGGATTAATATTTAATTAAAATTATGTAAATCAGTCCATGCATGTCGGAGATAAAACGAACGTTGTATAATGAATGATGTTCAAGTTTTATATCATACTTTGTTGATTTATTCCGCATCCGTTTGATCCAACAATGACAATGCAAAAACCTGTCAATGTAAATGCATCCGCTGCCTACATATGAGACAATATTTTAAACTCAGTGACAACCTTGGTACTCCACATTAATGTAGGTATAACACAAATGTAACAATAGTAACAAACCTGCTTGAATACTATTGATGTCTTCATTTTCTTGTCAGCCATTGTATTAAAATTACAACATTTGAAATTCGCGAAAGGACAAAGCAATAAAAATATGGTCGATCAAAGTTTACCTTCCAAATAATAAATGTATACATTTAAGGTACGGCCACACCGCGGCGTCCTGCGATTTGCGGGCGCAATCTCAGTACTTTTCAATTGTTTTCTGATCGCGTTTGGTGTGAACCAGTCGGTACAAATACTACTGCGCCATCTGATCGCCGCCTAGATCGCGCACGCAGGACGCTGCGGTGTGTCCGTACCTTTATTTAAACAACTTAAAAATAATTACCTAATGACAATATCAATATTATATAAACTACAATATATAATACTTAAACTATAAATAAAAGTCAGAACCTAGACAAAAAGACACCACCTGCCGGTAATGGTCCCAAAAAGATAGCGATAATAATACTAATAATAATAGTAACACCAGGGGCCTTATTCAGTATGGCCAATGAGATAACGCGTTCCTTAACGCGTCACGTTACGTTATTGAAAAATTGTATTTTGTATGCCACACGATAGATAAATTATACAAAACGCGCGCGTTACACGTCCTCATATGTCACGATATTTTGACAGCTCAAAACGCGCTCATAACCGTACCCTACCGCATTTTAATTGGCATAGAGAATACCATAACGCGGAGATAACGTAACACGGCACCGTAAGACTTTAAAATGGTCATACTGAATAAGGCCCCAGTGCCAGAAAATGCAGATCACTAAAAATTTATTTTGATCGCGCTTTATTGACGGACAAAACCGTACACAATATATAGACCAGGGGCCTTATTCAGTATGACCATTTTAAAGTCTTACCGTGCCGTGTTACGTTATCTCCGCGTTATGGTATTCTCTATGCCAATTAAATCGCGGTAGGGTAAGGTTATGAGCGCGTTTTGAGCTGTCAAAATATCGTGACATATGAGGACGTGTATCGCGCGCGTTTTGTATAATTTACCTATCGTGTGGCATATAGGAATACTATTTTTCAATAGCGTGACGTGGCGCGTTAAGGAACGCGTTATCTCATTTGTCATACTGAATAAGGCCCCAGATATAGCTCAACAAAACTGATAAAACTGTATATGTACCTTATCGATGTAGCTGTCCCTAAAGGTACAGCTACACCGTGGCGTCCTGCGTTCTGCGGGCGCGTTCTCAGTACTTTTCAATTGTTTTCTGATCGCATTTTGTGTGAACAAGTCGGTACAAATACTACTGCGCTATCTGATCGCGCACGCAGGACGCTGCGGTGTGTATAATAATCATAATGTTCAAAAACCTATTACAGAAAAAATATAAAAATACACAGAGCTGAAGGAAGAGATTCACAGAATCTGGAAGATGAACAACGTGTATATCGCTCCGCTTGTACTCTCTAGCACTGGAGTTATCCCTAAATACCTTTTAAATTCCTCAAAAGTAATCGATCTGCCGGCAAACACATAAATGAATATGCAAAAAGCAGCTATTCTAAATATATGCCGCATTGTTCTTACAGCACGATTCCCTGACCTAAACGATACCAGAACATACAGCACACTTGGCTTAGGCCCGTGGATTTTATTTATTACCAAAGTGTCTTCAACACTTTGTGAATGTGTAAGCTAAACTGACTAACTACTACTACTTACTAAACCTGTGAGAATATGCTTCGTATAACCAAAATAGCTGATCCACAGTCACGATATTTTTCATTACAGAAGTAATTCACATCGGATTGGAATCTTTGCAGCTCACAACCTTCACCGAAAGCCACCGTGTGTTAAATCAAATAGCTCACACACGATTCGTAACGGCAAGTAGTCCGAGGTCGGTATCTCCAGCTGTAAACTCTTATCGACCATGTCGCAACCGCCCCGAGACAAACCCCGACCATTAATCTCTATATCAAACAACCTTTTTAATCGATAATGAATAATCAACATTCCGTTTGTGTATTAGTTATTGAATCGGGACTAATTAATAAACCTATTTACATCTCTCATATTCGGTATGTAGGTCCTTATGGGGCTTGTGGGTAACCAATTAGCGCTCTAGGGTAATAATGTAGATAGAAAAGCCCTAGGGCGGTAAGTAATAAAAAAAAAACTCTTCACTCTTTTAAAAAGTTCGTGTACATCTAACCATCATAATGGCAATAGACATCATGCATTCAGCCCAATGACAAAAGAGGTCGCTTCGATACGATATTCAGCCTTGTCTTCGTATGAGTATAATAGTCATCAATTTTAAATATCGAACAGTGAAGCTCAATTTTATCACAATCACAAACTATTAACATACCCAAAAAACACCTATCCCTAAAATTTGAAAATTGTTCTCATTTCACTATAAATTTTAACTAATAAAATGTTTTATTCTTGTAATGCCGGTTTTTTCTACTTACCTCACAATCGAGATGTAAAGCAGAGTAGTTAGCTCGGGTGTAAGCATCAATTGCACCCTCGAACTATAGGCGCCCTCGCTGCGCTCGTGCGCCTAAATATCTCGGGCTGCAATTGATGCCTTACAGCCCTTGGCTACTAATCTACTATTATTTGACTATATATATATATAGAATTATTATAGAATCATATTATTGACCGAGCGAGCGTAGCGAGCGAAGCTTCGCAGTTTCAACTAGGCCAAAAATGCTTTTGTCCGGATGTTTGTTCGTCTGTTCTCGCCTCAAGGTCGCATTTTTCAACTGATTTTTTCAATAATTTCAGAATTTTTGTCGAGTTTTTTTGATTTGCGGAAAATAGAGGAGGAAAAGCGAGAAGTTTGCTGTAGCCATTAATCTATGCTGTAGCGTTATTTATCGATGGATTTCAATCAAATTTGAGAGGCACACTAAGGACTTCGTTCTACATAGGTAAGATGTGGCGAAAAAATGTACAAGATGGGGCACAGGAGGGCAGAAAGGGGGTGAAGTTTGCTATAGAGTTATATATGGACGGATTTCAATTTTTATAAGGGCATGCAAGGTCTACTGTTCTCACAGAACTACTAGTCAAAGTCAATCTCAACACTGACGTTACATTCATTTTGTTTCAGCATTTTTTGTGTTAGTTGCATGGTTTATTTGTAAAGGCGATTTCCGTAAATCGTTTTATTGTTTAATTATTACCCAAGCTTGCATTAAACAAAAAAGTTCATGATCTTCGCGTTGAAAAACTAAGACCACTTATGTAAGTAAGCTATTACTAAATTAAATGAGTGATATAAAGATGTGTACAGTTTTTGCGATGTCTGTAAAGGTTTTTATGCTCATGTCCAACTTTGACCAGCGCAGTGCAAAGAGCCCATGTGTCGAGCTGTCAGCGACCGACCTTTAGTAAATAAAGTAAATTGAAGCCAATTAGCGTGACCCTTTTCGAAAGAGTTTTGTAAAATATGGTAGAGCTGGTTATGCTACGGTACTTTATAAAACAACTTCAATTTCTATGTTCATTAGATTTACTTTTAGATATTTTCGTGACTTATGAAAGTTTTACTTATTACTATATTGCATGCGGATTCTTTAGTAATGTTATTCTTTCCCTTTTCTAAAAGGTATTTAAAAAATCTCGAGCAATCGAACAAATTAATGAATTACTAATACATGATTACACTCAAATATCTTGAATGAGATCTAAAAATCACCGAACATTCAATGTTCATGCAAATTACTTCACAGTCAATTATTCAGTTATCTTGAAGAGTCAATAAAATAAGGAGTGTTCACAATTATTGAGCTGGTTATTTTCGAAGGCGAGTATGTGTAATTTAACAATTTTCAAAGTCATGCTGGCAGTTTTATTACTCTTGCTTAATTCCGGCCACTCTGATATGTAGTCTCTCTTAAAATCTCTAATTGAGTTTTATCTCCGAGTAATAAAAACAAGAAACATGATACGTTGATTATGTTTGTTTGGCAGTTTGTGGGTGGATTATCGCGAGTTAGCTATCACTTAAATATGATTGATAAATAATTGCTAATCGTTTAGCTGTTAATAATTTTAATTTGCATCTTGATTGAGCGCAGTATATTATATAGTCGATAAACCGCCGCTGCATAAATGGCTACTTTGCCATATATTGACATTATTTACTTGCAGAGAATATGTAATTTTAAACTCGATTGCATTATACATTTCCGCAAACGAAAATGGAGCATAATGAAAATAGACTGTTCATGACATATACTTTTTGGGCAATGTCAAACCTGTGCAGGTAAGGACAAAAGACGACAGTATCTAGAAAGTTACCAAAACCGGTGCGACCTCATAGATTAATGAGGAGTAACTCTTTCCGGTTTGTTTAATTTTATTGGCTGTTTTCCGCAATCAGTTTGGGTAAGAGCATGTCTGAGTTGTGAAACCGCGTAATGTGCAAAGCTAGCCCGAGAGACGGCCGTGGTTATGCAAGAATATCCAAACGCCCGTCTGCCCACAATAATACAAGTTCAATCTATTGTCCGGAACCACTCGCCATCCAAAATCACAAAATTCGAGCAGACAACTCTTAACTAAACGATGACATGTAGTATGTAGTAATGAGAGACATTCGAGGCTCGTACGCTCATAAAGACTTATTTGGTTAATTCTTATATGTAGAAGCGACACGCGCAAGCATTTCGGGACAGTCATGTGGAGCGGAATCTCTACTAAGAAGTTAACTGGTTTTTTTTCTGTGGAAACAAAGATTTATTTAAGGTAGTTACTTATATAAGTAATGATAATGTTGGTTTTACTGTACTTAGTTTGAAATACATGACGTTAGCAACCGTTATTGAAATCTGATATGATCCAGAGTGGAATGTGACCTTCGTTGTGCCTTCGTGTCAGATCAATTCCTTCGTAAGTACTAAACAAAAGTAACACTTCAATCGTTTTATGGTAAACGCCGGATGTTGCGCCAGACCATAGCAATAAGTTCGGTTTACTTGTTTAATGGTAAGTAGACAAATTGTAAACTTTGACCTAGTTACAAAATAAATAAAAACTTGTTTGACGCTTAGAGCTCCGTTTCGACTGGAATCAATGAAAACGTGATAATTTATGCGAGCACATTTAAAATAGTAAGCCTAGGATTAGATTACCTACATATTAAGTTACTGCTAACGACATTCTTAAGTTACACGTATTTCATGCATCGACTACTGCCGCTGTCTTGTGATTAGTGATGTCAGATTAATGTATGTATGTAACTCAATTCATAACATAATCTAAGCAGATTTTTAAAATTTTAAAGAATACTATATATAATACTACAATATTTTAAATCCCTCAAAGTGTTAGTGTTCCATAACTTGGTTAAAATGTATTTCGTTTTTAATTATGGAAGAGCAGCAAACAAGCAAGCAGCCCTGATGGTAAGTGGTTATCACTATCTATTGACACCTGAAGTACCAGAGTCGATACTGGCGTGTTGCATGTCGTGTCGAGAGATGGGCGTAACTATTTTTTAAAAATTCAGAAAAGCGATTCAGATTGTACCAATGCACCCTCGCAGATTGACCGTAACCTATAATACTAACTACGTCAAACAAGATATTTGCAACAATAGTCAATATACTCGCTCTAGAGCGCTTAGCTCCTGAAGTCTAGAGTCTGTAGTCTTGGTCTATAGAATGTATCTAATACATAAGTAGATGCAACGGTAACATTAGAACAAGCGATTTTATATACTTATGCCTAAAAATATGTTAATTATTTACCTTCAAAAACATCATGCATGAGTGGGTGAATACGAAATATGTGCTAATCTGTTTATAATAGCTGGTGGCTTTGTAATATTTATGCAATAATGTTATATCACAAATGATCATCTCACGCACTTCTCGTTAATATGGGTAGATACCTAAATAGCCGTAGAGCTGTTATTTTATAACAGTTTTGTTCTAACCATGTAAGCTATAATCTATACTAATAATATAAAGAGAGAACATTTGTATTTTTGTATTTTGTATTTTTGTATTTTTGTATTTTTGTATTTTTGTATTTTTGTATTTTTGTATTTTTGTATTTTTGTATTTTTGTATTTTTGTATTTTTGTATTTTTGTATTTTTGTATTTTTGTATTTTTGTATTTTTGTATTTTTGTATTTTTGTATTTTTGTATTTTTGTATTTTTGTATTTTTGTATTTTTGTATTTTTGTATTTTTGTATTTTTGTATTTTTGTATTTTTGTATTTTTGTATTTTTGTATTTTTGTATTTTTGTATTTTTGTATTTTTGTATTTTTGTATTTTTGTATTTTTGTATTTTTGTATTTTTGTATTTTTGTATTTTTGTATTTTTGTATTTTTGTATTTTTGTATTTTTGTATTTTTGTATTTTTGTATTTTTGTATTTTTGTATTTTTGTATTTTTGTATTTTTGTATTTTTGTATTTTTGTATTTTTGTATGTTTGTATAATTTGGCTCAAAAACTACTGGACCGATTTAAAAAATTATTTCACTAATATATAGAATGGACTTTCGAAATGAAAATAGGCTATATATTATCCCGATTAAATTAAAGGTACATTCGTGGAGACCTAATTTGCAACCTAAGTCGTCAAAAAAACGGTCGAAAAAACACGTTTCTTACGATCGCTGCTCAATTGAAAATAGATGGAAGAATATTTTCTATGAAAGAGTTGTACAACTTAATAAGACCTACAAAAAAGTCTGCGACAGCATATGTCTATCTCTGAAGGTTGACTCACAGTAACCATTTTAATCTTAAAATTTTTGTTAAAAAATATTACTTCACTTCCAGGGCTATTTTCAAGTATATAGTATTAATCCTTATCCAAATATATATACGTTAATTAGCTTGGCCACATATTATACATAAAAATTGTCCTTTACAGTATATAATTCTAATGAAAACTCTAGAAGATATCACGGATTTCACATACACGCATCGCAAAATTAATAAAATATTTGCAGTCAAACCACAGAATAGGTCATAGTTACTACGAAAATATTATTATAAGCTTAGCTTTTCTGTAGATCCCCACCGATCGCAATCAATTTGAAGTCAATATAGTATAATAATATGATCTATTGTATAAAATAATAATGACCTATTTACAATTTACAAAAATATAAAGTGTGAAACACTTCAAAGAAACATAATATTTGATTTACGCAGTGCAACATCTCTCGTCGGATTTGAAAACTGTAATGATTTCTTCCGAATGATTAACTTACGTAATAAGTAGTCATAGATGGCGTCACCAATGCATAATTGGGTTAACAAATGCAATCCACTAATTTCGTCGTAACGATACTTCGCACCGTGGCTTAATTGGCAAAGCACCGGAACATGTTATTCCGGAGGTTGCGGGTTCAAGTCCCGTCGGTACGATGAAATTTTGGATTGTGTTTAACAATTTACAAGAATATAAAGTGTGAAACACTTCAAAGAAACATAATATTTAATAATGACCTATATATATAATATAATATTTTAAACCACCCCGACTGATCTATGTATAATCTTTTCATTAAAAGCATTCCAATGACTCTAAACACGACATTTAAAATCTGAGCTGTAAGTTGGTGAGGATTTGAGTATTCTGTAGAGTCCAGGAGATGTCCCAGCATCAGGTCAATGCTTCCATGTTCTTACAATATCGTTGAAGAAGAAGATTTTTGAATCGATCAGACCTATTAAAGTTGATTAAAGCTCATAGTTTTATAACAATTGAACGAATTTTCATGAATCAAAGCTAAGAACACTCTCGATGAAGACATCTATCAAAAAAAAAACTATCAATAATAAAATCAAAATCGGTTCATCCGGTTAGGTGCTAAGATGCTACAGACAGACACACAGATAGGCACGTTAAACGTATAATACCCCTACTTTAAATCAAAATCGGTTCATCCGGTTGGGTGCTAAGATGATACAGACAGACACACAGATACACACGTTAAACGTATAATACCCCTACTTTTTGCGTCGGGGAACGCCGTAAGGTTACGGCGGCAGATGTTCTGCTTGGTGGTAAGCTACTTTTCAACCGACTTCCAAAAAGAAGGAAGTTCTCAATTCGTCTGTATGTTTCATTTTTCTTTCTTTTTTTGTGTTTGTATGTAACGTGATTACTCCGTCAATTGTGAACCGATTCGAATTATTATTTTTGTAATCGGTAGGGTACGTTTTCGAGGTGGTCCCATTGTAATTTCATTGAGATGTGATAAATATCTTCAGAGATATGACGATAAACGTCTCAAACTTGCTACTGAAATTGACTCGCGGGGCATTGAAGTCAGTTGTTTTAGTTTTTAAACTTTCTTAATTATTGGTAGATTTAATGATTCCTCGAAAACCCATGATTCATGAATGCTCATAAAACTTTCATTGGTAGGTATATAGCTAGGATTAGAACCAACGACCCTCGGGTCAGAATCAGGGTAACTATCCTTTACGCCAAAGGGCCGTCCAATATCACTACGTAAGTATTATAAAACAATGGCCATCACTGCGTCTGTCTGTCTGTTCGCAATAATCTCAATAGCTACTGAACGGATTATCATGCGGTTTTCACCAATAGCCAGAGTGTTTATGAGGAAGGTTTAGGTGCATGATACGTTAAGGTTTTGTGTAAATTGGTTGACATATGACGATGATTGTTAAATATGTTAATATTTTATATTCGATGCAACAAACTGATGCACATTTTGTAGGCATATATGTTCTACCCGTGCGAAGCCGGGGCAGGCTGCTAGTGGTGTTATAAATAATAGTAAAGTTCACATCATTAGGTACATAGTAAGTCTTACGACTTACGATCTGTGAATAATTTAATAACTCATGCTTCAAAGTAAATAAAACTTCGTATTATTTGAATGCTTTGCTGTTGTTACTAAGTATCTAATCTTTTTTTTATTTATAAAAGCTAACTAGCAATCTGGGTTGCACTTTACTAGTATTCTTGTTAACCCCTCCAATTAAGCTAAATATGCTTGTCTCTGGAGTGGGTTGATGTCAATAGTACAATCGGTGGGGATCGAACTCACGACCTCTCGATCGCCAGTTCGACACCTTATCTATTGGGCTATTGCCGCATATATTATTGGATGTACGTAATTAGTATTATCTAATAATTTATTTTTACCTGAAGTTGATACCTTCTGAGTAACTAAATATTAAAGTTCTTTAAATTTTAATAAACACATCATCATCATCATCATTATAAGCCGGTATCAGTCTATTGCTGGGCATAGGCCTCTCCCGGGTAGTTAAAAACAAGCAATTAAAATTAGGTGCTAATAGTTAGTTACATTGTGTAAGTTACTAGTTAATTAGCGCGTAAAGAAATATTTGAAAAATGCATTTTACCATCTCGTCTAACCTTCAGAACCGAACTTTCAGTTTAAGTGTAAAAAATAAACAAGATGATATATTGTTCAATACCTACTGTGATGTAAAAATGTATAATCGTGTTTTAATTGGCATGTGCTTACAAGTTACACGAAGTGCAATATTTACTTCATATTACGTTGTTAGTCTGGCTACTGATCCTGGTTAGTCAATGCTGTGGACGTGTAAACTAACTCAATAAAAAAAATTAGTTCTTTTTTACAAATGCACATATTTAAAACAATCATTAATATGTTTTTGAATTACTGAATATTAAGACGGTTATTTTTTAAATCAACATCAGGACTATGCCCCACTGCTGGTAGAAGTATTTATTTCATTGTTCCGCCTGACATACCATAAAGTAGCTGGTAAGCTTTTGTGATTTTCTCTTAAATAGTGGTACATTAATACGAAAATCGAATACGAAAATCTGCCCCCACAACCATATAGTGTTCCGGCAGCACATAGCACTTGAGAATCACACTATTCTAGGCCTAGCGTGTTCACCATCCTTGACCTCGACTAAACGTTACTCTATCAATATAAAAATATCACCAGACTTATCTATCTCCTTAAACAGATTTTTATATCTATAGATAATTTAGATGAATCAACCCGCATAAATGATTATTTATCATTAACTTTCTTTCACTGAGCGATCAGAAATTTACCGCGACCTATTTATTGACATGTAAATAATTTCGCGAAGATAACTAAGCGATACACACACTGCCACGCGTGCGGGTGCGCGAGTGCAGCCAGGCTATTCTGTAAGCTAGTTTACGCATCTCGCAAGCGGAATACGGTTCAATTTCGTACCACGAAATTCAAATCTCACTGCAAAGTTCGCTTCCGAGTTTAGCTTACAGAATAGCCCTACAGATCTGTATCATCATACAGATTTTTTGTATTGATTTCTTGGACCCGCGCGCGGGGGTGCGTATTTCCCGGTATGTAGGCGCGTGATCTGTAACACTGCGAGTGAATGCGTATTCAGTGTGTTGCACTACGCGTGTTTTCTATGCAAGCACAGATACTTGCAAGCAGCGTAAGATCACGCACTCCCGCGCTACGCTGCGTGATGCCGTACAGTGTAAGAATCGCCTTACATGTAGCATAACTTAGTTGGCTATTGTGAAGCAGTGAAAGTTAGCAATCCCGCCAACACGAATGCGACTACGGATTAGAACGCACGCTGAAGGGCACTAGATCTCTTTGTACCTAGAGCTTGTCTTGAAAAGTGGATCGATCCACGAAGCTCCGAGTCATGTGATTGTGAAGGCCGAGAAGCGGGGGAAGGGGTAGAGGGGTATCAATCACATGAGCTGGTTACGATTGCCTTCAAGCGTATTAATTTGAAGTTTATTGTTTGTATCGCTTGCTAGACGGTCTTAGCTTAGCTATTAGCTAATAAGAGTTGGGAATGAAAGTGGTTACAATAGATACTAATATTAATGAGGTCTCCAAACACTATTCTATTTATGTTTAGTAAGTCACGAGACAGTTGGAACTTGCTTTAATCTGCCTAGTCACGGTCATGGTTTATAGGTACCCGGGAAGGTAATAATGGTAACCCCAAAGTTCTGTCGTACAACTTCTGGCCTTCAGTTGCATTGATGGATTTCCCTGGTAAGATTTACCGCCTACCATTACAATGACGTATAAATATAAAGTATATAAAGAATAGTATAAAATTTTGGCGTGCTTTGAAGATGCAATAAATAGATCTGTAGTATTGAGTCTCAGAAATATGAATAATAAATATTTCTGTGTATAGAGCCTTGTTATTTATTACAATACTTTACCTACTCATAGGTACTTCTGCACTTCCATTTGAGCTTCTTGGGTAGCAAGAGTAGGTAAAAGTCATCGCTTACTATCTGGCGTCTTACTTACTTGTCCTGTTACTCAATAGCTACCATAAAAACTTAGAAATATAATTAAACTAAAAATCGTCTTCGGGATCCTAGAATACCTATACCTACTCGTACCCAGCAAAGCAAGCTATGGATTGTAAGTAATTTTGATTTCCGAATACTAGAAGAATAAACGTCCTATTTTAAACCTTTGGCAAAATAGTCCCTAATCATATTTCATTAAGACGATTTAAGTAATGATCGTTTAGCAATATTTCCCCATGATTACAGAGATCGTGACAGCAATCGGCGATCAGAGATAAAACGTTCCCCAACAATTGCGATACCAACTCAGCTAATGAATGACTATCCGTGAAATTAACGCAGATAATTATAATTACAACATGATATTTTCCAAATATTTTTACTTATCTTGCACAATTTTTTATTGTCTTCTGTATTTCACAACGTGGTAACTGGTAAGTAACTAGCTGACCACAGTGTAGTTGCGGTATAGTTACTAGCTGACTTATGAAGATAAATGAGGCATTTTCCCTAAGCTTTTTTTATATAATAATACTAGCAGCCCGCCCCGGCTTCGCACGGGTAGAACATATATGCCTACAAAATTTGCATCAGTTTGTTGTATCGAATATAAAATATTAACAAATTTAACAATCATCGTCATATGTCAACCAATTTACACAAAACCTTAACGAATTATGCACCTAAGACCTAAACCTTCCTCATAAACACTCTGGCTATTAGTGAAAACCGCATGATAATCCGTTCAGAAGCTATTGAGATTATTGCGAACAGACAGACAGACACAGTGATGGACATTGTTTTATAACACTTACGTAGTGATATTGGACGGCCCTTTGGCATAAAGGATAGTTACCCTGATTCTGACCCGAGGGTCGTTGGTTCTAATCCTAGCTATATACCTACCAATGAAAGTTTTATGAGCATTCATGAATCATGAGTTTTCGAGGGATCATTAACTCTACCAATAATTAAGATAGTTTAAAAACTAAAACAATTGACTTCCATATGCCCCGCGAGTCCATTTCAGTAGCAAGTTTGAGACGTTTATCGTCATATCTCTGAAGGTACTTATCACATCTCAATTAAATTACAATGGGACCACCTCGGAAACGTACCCTACCGATTACAAAAATAATCATTCGAATCGGTTCACAATTGACGGAGTAATCGCGTAACATACACACACAAAAAAAAATATTTAAAAAACGTTCGAATTGAGAAACCTCCTCCTTTTTTTGAAGTCGGTTCAAAAAGAAACATATAGACGAATTGAGATCCCCTTCTTTTTGTAGTCAGTTGAAAAGTAGGTTACCACCAGGAGAACATCTGCCGCCGTAACCTTACGGTACGGCGTTCCCCGACGCAAAAAGTAGGGGTATTATACTTTTAACGTGTGTATCTGTGTGTCTGTCTGTAGCATCTGAGCACCCAAACGGATGAACCGATTTTGATTTTACTATAGATAGGTTTTTTTTTATACACGTCTTCATCGAGAGTGTTCTTAGCTTTGATTCTTGAAAATTCGTTCAATCGTTATAAAACTATGAGCTTTAATCAACTTTCATAGGTCTGATCAATTCGAAAATCTTCTTCTTCAACGATATTGTAAAAACATGGTAGCATTGACCTGATGCTGGGACATCTCCTGGACTCTACAGAATACTCAAATCCTCACCAACTTACAGCTCATTTAAATGTCGTGTTTAGAGTCATTGAAATGCTTTTAATAAAAAGATTATACATAGATCAGTCGGGGTGGTTTAAAATATTATATTATGTATATAGATCATCATTATTTTGTACAATAGATCATACTATTATACTATATTGACTTCAATTGATTGCGATCGGTGGGGATCTACAGAAAACCTAACCTTATAATAATACTTTCGCAGTAACTATGACCTATTCTGTGGTTTGACTGCAAATATTTTATTAATTTTGCGATGCGTGTTTGTGAAATCCGTGATATCTTCTTGAGTTTTCATTAGAATTATATACTGTAAAGGACAATTTTAATCTATAATATGTGGCCAAGCTAATTAATGTAATTATTTGGATAAGGATTAATACTATATACTTGAAAATAGCCCTGGAAGTTATGTAATATTTTTTAACAAAAAATTAAAGATTAAAATGGTTACTGTGAGTCAACCTTAAGAGATAGACATATGCTGTCGCGGACTTTTTTGTAGGTCTTGTTAAGTTGTACAACTCTTCCATAGAAAATATTCTTCCATCTGTTTTCAATTGAGCAGCTTTCGTAAGAAACGTGTTATTTCGACCGTTTTTTTGTCGACTTAGGTTGAAAATTAGGTCTCCACGAATTTACCTTTGATTTAAACGGGATAATATATAGCCTATTTTCATTCTAAATGTCCATTCTATGTATTAGTGACAGAATTTTTTAAATCGGTTCAGTAGTTTTTGAGCCAAATCATTACAAACATACAAAAATACAAAAACACAAATGTTCTCTCTTTATAATATTAGTATAGAAGTATAGATAAAAACCTACAGAACTGTAAGTACCCCAGTAAGTACTAAACCCTAACTAAAAGGGAAAAGCAAGAATACAGTCCACAAGTTATAATTCAAATTTAACATTGTTCTGGCCTTAACACTTTCCACTGTATACTTATATATTTTTCAAATGCTTCGCTTCCACTCTCAACTGGGTTTAATGTTAAGAAATTGTATAATAATTACGCGAACTCTTAACGAAGCTGTGCTCCTGGTCTTTATCCTTATCATTTTCTGCATCTATACAATCGTTATCAATTTTATAAATAGCTTCTGAGCCCTCATTGGTAAACTTTAGCTTGACCCATGGCTGTTCAAAAGCTTCATATGTACGAAGCGCTCTTATCTTTTTATCAGACTAAACATGTTCTTAGATCAGACATAAACAGGAACTTGAAGTAGCGCCGCGGGCACCGCGACTCGACGATTCTGCAAATGAACTTCCAATGGACATTAAATCCAATCCGTATACTATATTTTTGATTTTCTCACCTAGATTGTCTTGATTTATTTTTCGGGAACTACATACATATTTACCATTCTATTGATTTCTCTAGACTGAATGTCATTCCTCTCATATTTTCCGCTGTCATTTTATTTTCCGTATTTTAAAACCGTTCTATCTTTCCGCTGACAAGGTGATTATTATAAATATAAAAGTATGAATTATGAAAACTGAATGAAGGTGTACTCGTATTATGAAATTTTACAATATCTTATAGGCTAGCGTTTGATCACTATCTCGCCTGGTGGTATGCGTGAAGCGGTGATGTGGTCGTAGATGGTGAACACGCTAGGCATAGAATACTCTGACTCTCAAGGGCAATCTCATACAGCCAAATAGTGCCGAAATGTTTGAGGTATATATATATATATATTTAAAATACAAATGAACATTCACACGAATTAGGTAAATAGGTAGGTCCTTTTGGGAAATCGGTAAAAATGTAAATTAACGGAACTTGAAAATCATGGTTTAATTTTTGTTATTTCCACTTACTTACATTATAAATAACGATTATAAACCATTGGAAAAATATATTCCATGAGCGACAACGCAAAAACAATTTTACGTACTCTAGTTAAGCTTTAAATCTTGCAGCCTTCCTTTTTAGAAACCTGTTGATAAGATTTACTTAAGCCTATAAAAGGCGTTACCCGATAAATAAATATTGTTTTTATTCTGTAATTGTTATTGCTATAATAACTTCGTCTGACCCATATACAAGGTTTCACTATATATAAACTGTGAGGTCAATACAATGTTTATCAATTTTCAATACCTCAAAATTTGCAGTAGGTACATTACAATTATGTCAATTGTTTTCGGTAGACTATCAATTGTCAGTTACACCTTACTGCCGTCTTCTACTTGGAGAATATAATGTTTTTTTAAAGCACATTGCTTTAAAAAAACATAACTAGTAGGTTGCACATCACTAGTAGTCTTGTTAACCCCTCCAAGTAAGTTTAATATGCTTGTGTCTTGAAAGTCAATCTAGACACAAGCATATTCTTTTTCGATCCCCACCCATTGCACAATATAGTGCAATCGAGTCGATCGAACTCATGACCTCTCGAATGCCAGGCCGATGCCTTAGCCTTTGGGCTATTACCGCTTATATTAGGTTACATCTTAGACCGCATCACCACTTAACATCAGTTGAGATCGTGGACGAGTATTTGTCTGATAACAATAAAAAGTTTTTTGTGCATATTTACCGCATATGTGGGTATGTACTAGGTAACACATATAACCTTCGTAATTTTCCTATATTGTGTTAATGAAGATGCTACCTCGAATGTGGTCGTAATATTATCGTCATTATTTTTATGACAACATTGTCTGTAAATAACTCTGAAAATACAGATAGTGGTCAAATGTTTGTATTTGAGTATTTTTATCCCTGCTGGACAGATCCAGCAGATATCAATAATGATAGATCGTTTGAAAAACAAAAATTAGGACGTAGCTAGTTTGAGGTGTTTATATCTCCATATCTCTGGAGATACTCCTTAAATCTCGATGAATTTACAATAGGACCACTTCAGGAATGTACTCTTTTAAATAAAAATCGGTCCACAAAAGACAAAGAAATCGATGAACATAAAAAAATATACGATGAACTGAGAACTTCTTCCTTTTTGAAGTCACTTAAGAAGACTTAAATACCTGAACGTCCAATGGAATATTATGTTCACTTCTTCTGGGAAAAAATCCACCTTAATAGGTACTAAGATTCCAAATATCAATTAATAATTGACTAAAAAGACATCATCTAGCTCCAAGAAAAATCTCGGGAATGCCGGAATGTAAGACACACACCTATAAAATGCTATACCTACTCGATGCAAGTATTTCTAGTAGGTATGTTACATTCGTGGGTCACCCTTGACAAGCGGCAGTTAAGCCTCAACGACAGCTATAAACCGTCGGCAGTAATTATTTGCAATCGGTGGCCGATCCCGTTCACGCTTCTAAATTACATTTGCGCAATCGCAAGCTCAAGCCGTTCATTATAATTAAATCACATAGAAATGTACGCGCATTAACGATATCATCTGCGGCCTTGTAACACTTGATGCGAACCATCCTCATCCTATGCCAGATCTAGAGCGCAATACATTCTTGTTCATTTTGGTAGGTTAGGTGTACGTCTGACGTCACATATACGAACTCATGCATCTATACGAGTGCATGTATTTTCGGTCTTTCTAAGGTTGCGTTTTCACCGGTGATATGCTAGTTAAAAGAACAAGAATAATGATAAGTTTATTTTCATAGCCTCGCTAAATTGAAACGATGATTTATGGCCTCACTCATCGCTTAGATTTATATTGCACATCTCTGGCGGTGAAGCAGCCTTAGTAACTATAAACAGGGATTTGTGTACGGGTAAAATATCTGAGTGCGTTGCATTGCAGTGAAGTTTTGCTAACATTCCGTCAGGTCACAGACTCACAGAGCACTGAAATATCTACAAGGTACCTTGTAGGTATTTCATTTATGTTCTGTGTGCCAGGAATCCCGAAAAACTAATTAAAAAACTTTTACGACTCACATTTTCCTTTTGTGGATTTTCTGTACTCTCACAGATATGACATTACAAATTTTACTAAATTTCATTATAAGTTAGAATCACGTCAACGACTTGAAAGCTTTGCACCGTATTCTTATAATACGACATAATATGTTTTTTTTAATAACAGCTGCGTATATATATTATTTGTATATAATATAACTCGATTCATAGGGTTACGGGTTATTATAAATATTGTACATATTTAAGCAAAAGCCTAAAAATTCTGTCTTCATTTACCAATTTTTCGACTGCAAAACTATTCAGTCTTTTAACTTGCCTAAGTTCAAATTAAAAATACGGGTGGTACCTAGTTGTAAGCGATAAATTGTAGCTATTATATCCGATAATAATTCATCAGTTCTCGTTACATATGTTGTCCAGTATCTGATCCTAGACGAGGGCGCGCCTGTCCAGTGGGCGGATTTACCACACAACTAGTCACTGTAGGTAGTACCTATATAGGTGTGTATATTGTTTTATGTGTATGTTGTTAGGACCACATTTCGTAATATATCGGGTCACGAACAACCGAGTCGTGGGGCTATATTCTGTCAGGTGTTCAACCTAACTTCACTAATAAGCACAATATTAATTGTGCTTTTAACAGCAGCTTAAATGAAGAATGGCAGTTACAATGTGACAGCATTTTGAAAAGCTGCCACTTGGACGATGAGGAATTTGTAATTAAGTAAGTAAGGTACTACAGAATATTAAAAGAAAGAGCTTTATCTGAGGTTTGTACTAATTTGAATAAACAATATAAAATATAAGGCAACGGGTGCAGATATTTTATTAAATTTAAGGAAGTATCAAAAAACGATGTATATGGATGGATACATTGTCTTTTTAGGGTTCCGTAGCCGAATGGCAAAAAACGGAATCCTTATAGATTCGCCATGTCTGTCTGTCTGTCTGTCCGTCCGTATGTAACAGCCATTTTATTCCGAAACTATTAGGACTACAGAATTGAAACTTGGTAGGTAGATGTATTCTGTAAACCGCTTTCCGATTCTTATACAAAAATAAAAAATATAAAAGTTTAAAGGGGGGCATCCCATACATGGAACAGTAACAAAAAAAAAATTTTTTCATCAAACCTATACGTGTGGGATGGATACGTCTATGGATAGGTCTTTAAAAATGACATTGAGGTTTCTACAATAATTTTTTCTCAAAGTCAATCGTTTCAAAGATAGGCGCGTCTAAAGTGGTAAAATGTGTGTCCCCCCCCCCCCCCCCCTCTAACTTTTAAAGTAAGGGAGTGAAAAATCTAGAAAAAATATATGCTGTAGATCTCAATAAAAACTTTCAACGAAAATTGGTTTGAACGAGATACAGTCAGCAGTTGTTGAGATACAGCGACCGCAAGTATAACTTTGTTTTTCATACAAACACTATGAAAAACAAAGTTATTTTTGTAGTTGCGAAAAATCAAAGTTATAGAATACTCTACTGTGTTACGGAACCCTACGAGTGCGAGTCCGACTTGCACTTGGCCAGTTTTTTTGGACTTTCAATTCGTGATATTTCTTATGCAATGAGAGTTTATTAGAGCAACAGAAATCTTGAAACTACAAACAAACAATTCGTGAGTTCGTAGTTATTTGCAATCATTTTGCCATATCTGTTCATATCTTAATGTGTGTGCAATAAATCTCAAAGTAAGTAAGCATCGACCTTTGTGCGCCGGTAATTTTTAATTCGTGCATACATTTACCATATAAGTACACACCAGTTCCATTTTGATGGTGGTTTCATAATCACGGGACTTCTTGCAAGTGCTTCGAAATAAATTGTTCCACAAAGTGCTTTAGTACTTAGGTACCTATACGTTTTTACTTTGTTTAATTCATATGAGGTTCGAAAGGCTTTCACTATAGGATAACAGCTGTCCTTGAGAGCCAGTTCCTATTCTATAAGCCTAGCGTGCTACCATGCTCGACCAGATCGTCACGGATAGTTGAGATAGTGGTAAAACTATAGATATCGAATAGCGTAAGCCAGTGCATGTAGCTCTAACGCTAGCTCATTTTTTTTTCAATTTTTGATATTTTTTAATCGCTCATTAATAAACAGGCTAAGTGCGAGTGTCTACCCTTAAATTTTTCATTTCATTTAGTTTTTATTATTTGATGATAATATAGCGATCGTTTTTATACACCCTATTTCAAGTCTCTATCTATTACGGTTTGTAAGATCGAGCATAAAACGCCTGAAAAAATACGCTTCTTGTATGGGGACCCTCTTGTTATAGTGGCCATAGTAAATAATACATACTTTGAGAAGATTTTAAGTCTCTATCTGTTATGTTATGGTTTATAAGTTCAAGCAAAAAACGCCGAAAAACATGTTTATTGTATGGGGACTCCCTTTCATTTAAATTTAAATTTGTTTTTAGAGTAAGTAAAACATTCTTCGTGAAAATTTCTAGTATCTACCTATTACGGTAGATGCGGACAGGCAGACGGACGGACAGCGTAGTCTCAGTAATAAGGTTCCTTTGGTAATCTTTGGGTACCTATGGAACTCTAAAAAGTATACGCTCCAAAAAAGGTTGTTCGTAAACGTCGTCACGTTCAGCACGTTGTCTCAATGTAGCCGTCATTTATTCAGTAAAAATAAGAGTGCTGAAACCCGCATTCGCATTCGCTAATCTAAAACTTTGAGAAAAGTAATAGAGAATTAGCTATAATGATTTCGCTCAGACGAAGCTTGCTACCTGCATACCTTGAGCCTGACGAAGCAACGGTGCTCTATGTACCTACTCTAGGCGTTTTATAGGTTTGTGATTTCATCAGACAACACCATTTACAATAGATTCGATACTATCTTTCTATCAACTGTCAATATTGTGTCGGCGCCATGGCCACCAAGCTGTGATCAGTATATCTCATATCTCATTGTGATTTCTATAAGGCATCAAGTTCAATGGTTATTCAACTTTTGTTCAAGTCCCAAAACAGTTCTTAGAATCTCGGCCTCGCTTAGATTCAAAACGCCTGGGGGGCCTACGAATATAAGAGTTAATTGTTTATTTGTATTTATTTAGCTTTATACTAGCGTCAATTTCTTAAGCTCACGCTTGAGCAATAAGGTTATAAAAGCAAAAAAGTTTTATGGAGTTTTAATTAACTTTGATATCTTAAATGTTATAGAATTTTAATTAGTATCCTTTGCCTGGGTCTCATAAATCACGTCAAGTGTCATTCTAAGTTGAATGGCGCTAGTGACGTTTCCTTCGTGGCCAAACTAGTCTAGGTCTAGACTCTAGACGGGTTGCGTAATGAATAATATTGATATTCGATGCAGACAGTGGCGTAGCTAGGGGGGCGTTGGGTGCGGTCCGCTCCGGTCGGTACATTTTGCGGCTGAATATAGCTGAATTGTGCAAAAAACTTAAACAATACTTGTATATCCAGTCTCTCTTTGCATTGTTAAACATAATATTTATCGATCTCACTAACTCACTTGTTATAAAATATAGAGCATTTTTTCAGTACGTTGGTCATTTCAAAACACTCCAAAAATATGCAAGATATGTACCTAACTATACGCAGAAAAATCACGACAGGATCATAAAATAAAATAAAAATTGTAAAAAATAATAACTTACATTGATCTTTTATAAAAGATGACTTTTTGACAAGTTTTTTGACATGCTATTTAGCCGATGGGGCGGTAAAATTGGCTTCGGCCCCGAGCGGCCCAAACCCACGCTACGCCACTGGATGCTGACCTAAAAATACAAACTTGTATTGATGCATTTTTGTATTGACTTACAACCTAGACCAATATGGTTCTTAGCGAAATTGTGTGACCTACTGCGGTAGATTTTCTATTATAATATTGGTGGAAAGGGAGAGCTTCTCTAAACTTTAAAACCTTAATAGGTTTCTGTTTCGCTATCTACCAAAGTTAACTTATATTGCTTATGAATCAAAGTAAATATAAACTTAGATGTCATCCTATATAACCTATGGTCAGGCAATATGCTTTTGTCGGCGTTTTTTGTTTCCTTATAATCACTCTTAATGTCAATGTTTTATAATCACTGCTAATCATAAAATAAGTAAACTATTACAATTCACATAATATCATGTTTCAAAACTTGTCCTCTATAGAGTGACCACAACACGACAAAGTTGTGTCTGAAAGCGATATCCTTATGTCCATGTCCATATACTACACAACTGTCAAGTCATACCAGTCACAGTATATGTAAGCTTCATTACAAGATGTAACGCCACTATTAACATATCCGTTAGTACAGTTACAATACCCACCGATTACAACATTGCTTCAATGCTACGCGAAACGACTGATCAGTGACAACTAGGTGAGTTGGTACTCACCTACTTACTGTGTCAAGTTTAGACTATGCATGATACAGGGATATAAAGATAATTGAGACATTAGATTTAATTAATAAATTACAGTGATAAAGCCAGTAAAACTTGTTCTAGGACCTCTAACCACGTAGTTGAAACCCCATATGTGGTTCGACACCATAAGGATTGTATGTCTGTAATATGCAAAGTTATTTGTAATGAAACGTTGACGTACATAGATAAGAAACCATAATTTTTGGCTAGGTTTGACAAGTTACGATTAAACTTACCTTTATTTCATACATGAGAGTACTAACATAAAGGATTCAAACTTAGTATTATGAGGTCTCAAAAATAGCAAATTATCTACATCTATCAATGATCTATATCTTTTTGAGGGCCCGGTTGTGTAAGTGGAAGAATGGTCGGCGTTGATGCCAAAGGTACCGAGTTCAAACCAGCCGTACACCGAGGATGTTTCTATCGCAAATGCGCTATGTGCGCTATGCTATGTGCGCTTTTCACAGTGGCCCTCCGGTTAAGGAAAAACATTGTTAAGAAACCAACGACCCCCGCATGGTGGTAGGAAGTGTCCTACCAACATGAGGGTCTATTACCCGCCTAACCAGCTACCAAGTTAGAGAATCTGTAGCCAAACATCTAATGTGTTCCGGCAGCTATCCTTGAGAGCCAGTTCCCAATTTTGGCCTAGCGTGCTTACCATCTTCGACCGCATCATCACTTACCAACAGGTGGTCAATCGCTAGCCTATAAAATATAAAAATAATCTAAATACGTGTAGATGCAAAAGTATAAGTAAGTACATATAGTATAATAATACTTATAGCTATGATAAGTTCAATTGATGTTGTAAATAAGTGGCATTGCATTAATATAAAACGTTTAAAGATACTTCGGAAGCTGCCTTCACATAATTATACTCTATACATAACTCCTATTCGATACTAATTCGATAGGCATCTGATCAAGACACGATTCTCATTTCCTCTACAAGGCAATACATTTGTAGCAAGTTTTAAAGGCTCACGAAGATATTATTATGCTAGTGCAGATATGTTTAAAGCTATCTTAATATATCTTGAATATAGGAAACTGCATAACAACTTTACAGATGAGACTTCTAAATGCTGCATTGTTTCAGTTGTAGGTATAAGACCCTTTTGACCACAGACCTAGGATTTCACTACGTTATAGAAATACTAGGTCTGTGCTTTTGACATAATGTGGTTATTGTAGAGCCATACACGTCAGACGTAATATAAATTCATCAACATCATTATCAGCCGGTGTCCGTCTACTGCTGGACGTAGGCCTCTCCCAAGGTGCGCCACTGAGCCCGATCTTCGGCTCTTCCTTTCCAGCCACTGCCTGCCTGCTTTGCGTATGTCGTCGCTCCACCTAGTCACAGGACGTCCTACGCTACGTTTGCCGATTCGCGGTCTCCACTCAAGGACAAGTCTACCCCAACGGTTATCAGTCCTGCGGCAGATATGACCAGCCCACTGCCACTTCAGCTTACTAATCCGTTGAGCTATGTCGATAACTTTAGTTCTCTGACGAATAACTTCGTTCCGGATTCGATCCTGCAGAGAAATACCGAGCATAGCTCTCTCCATAGCTCGCTGAACGATTTTAAATTGGTGGACCAGTCGAACTGTGAGTGTCCACGTCTCGGCTCCGAAATATAAATTAACTGCGCAAAACGGCCCCGATGAGACCGACCTAGAACGGAGTTTGTCTCTTTCTTTTGTATGGACGACTTATATATATACTATACATATAGTATAGAACGTATATATCACTAGCAGGTTGTTAGACAAGGACACACTTCCACCATGGTGCCTTTCAATAGGGCCGTTTTGATTTACAATACAATTACAACCTTATTGTTACAGAATACGGATTAAATTGAATTTGTCAAAACATCTGAAGTGCACCATCCTTTTATATATAGAGCAATGTGCCAAACAGGAAACGGATAAACCAGTAGGGCAAAGGTAATTATTTTGTGGCAATAATAAAACTGAATCTACCTACCTTGGACAACGAAAAATCAGAAATGGCACTGATATCTAACGTAATATTAAGCGATCATAAGCTTTTTAGTTTTCTATTCCTTCGCATTATGTCATTATTTTCAACCCATATTATATTCATCAGGCATCCTTTACATTTTTCTAATCCAACCATCCTCTTATAGTACTTCCTGATAGTCTTGATGTCGTCTATACATTTTACCAATGGACATCTTTATCATCACGTTTTGGTCACTAGTCAAGCGGAACATCAATATAATATGATCCTACCACCTGTGCACGAACACCCGTGCTAGGATTTGAATCGGCGATATCCCACTTATAAGTCCAGCCATCTATTACGCCAACCGAAGTCTCAAGAAGTAATCACTATCGATTTTATATGGCCTCGTATAAAGCCAATCGCACATGTCATGTATTACATGTCCTAATTCTGTACACGAACGTTTTAGTAACTGATCTTAACCAAAGATTATCTGAGATTGTGCATCGAATTGCGTTATTACTCTACCTTTAGGATTTACATTCTTATACATATTTACCTAATGTTAGGAATTTAACTTTTAAGATAGATTTGAAAGCAGACGTGAGTCATTTTACACGCCTAAATAGAAATTGACACGCCTTGTAGCAGGTATCGACGCCTAGGAATTTGCATAAAGAAAAAAAAACAACATACCTACTTAAAGAAAAAACCAGCTAAGTGCGAGTTGGACTCGCTTACCAAGGGTCCCGTACAGACTTGTAGACAGAATTGCTTTAAAGATAAACTAGGTTAAAGTGCAAACTAAACTTCGCTGTTCGATCTATATACACGGCTATTGCACCAACCACAAATAATAAGTTGTGTTTGTATTATTAAATTCGCTTTTGTTGTTACTAAACTACATATGTACAGATTTCATATTATTTCCTTTACATCTGCAGTAAGCTGTAAGACATTACTTCTTGCCAAATTTCACGACTTTCACGGGAAGTACCCTATATATTGTATATAGGTTTTGAATTTGAAGTGAAAATGTGCAATCGCAATACTTATATGTGAAAAAAACGGTCATATTTTTGATTACGTTGACTTACAAGTTTGATTTTTTTGACAGCTAAAAGAGACCGTAGATGTAGATCTAGGTACATATAAAAAATATTACTCAAATTATATCAACTGTTGCAAGAAATTTCATATTCTACCATCGACTTAATAGCATATTCTACCTTTGAAGATAAGGAGATTAGTAGCTGATATTGGTTTCTTATTAAAAATAGCCAAGGGCTCAGTAGATTGTCCTGAATTGCTCAGAAGACTAGGTCCGAAGGTACCATATAACCCATTTAGAAGACAGTGTTCACTAAAACTTCCTTGGGCAAGCACGAACTATAGCAAAAATGTTTATTTGTCAAGAGCGAGCCGTAGTTTCAATGAGTTGGCTGTGCAACATGACTTAGACTTGTTTAATCCTAACTAATATTATAAATGCGAAAGAAAGTAACTCTGTCTGCATCGATTTAATTGCTATGAAGTCGCTCATTTTACTTAAAGGAGACATTCCTTTATATTTGAAAAGAAACAAATCTGCATTAAAAGATTTTTTAAAACTCGCTTGCTTCGCCCGGGACTCGAACCAACTAAAATTAAAAAAAATAAACACTCTTTATTTTATTATACTAATCGGTAGTATTAATATTCAGGATAAAGTTTCTCTAAAAAATGTTTGGTTACTGTTCACTTTTAACAAGTAAAAGACACGTAACAGTTCTGTTATCTCTCCAACACTCAAAGACTTCGTATGAAGTACACGCTTGCTAATTTATCGTTAAGTACCTTGTTGAAATCTTCGATAAGAAAATTGTTCAATGGTGGTAATACCTCCATGCACATTTCCTTCTTACATGATCCGAGGCGTTCAGTGGAGAAGTTTAAAAATGGAACGTTTGACTTTGTTTGCAATGCGGGACAATAATTTTAAAATTCGAACGATTTTTATCAACAGATTTTATTTAAGTAGTGTTGCTTTCCTTACGTATTTAAATTATCTCATAATGGCGTATCAAGAACAATTCGAGTTATTAGAAGCTTACTTTGTTTGCAACAAGAGCTACGATTTAGCTCTGCAGTGGTATCGCGAGAAGTATCCAGACAGAGAACTACCATCTAGAAAAGTTTTGTCTCGAATTGTGAATAATTTACTGACCGTTGAAAGTTTTAAAAAGAAGACTGGACGCCCACAGCAACAAAATTTGGACTATAGCGATGTTGAGTTAAACATTTTGACATACTTCGAGTGTTACCCGAAGGCTTCAAGCAGGGAAGCTGCTCAAGAGATAGGCATCAACCATACTAGTATACTTAAAGTTCTGAAAAAATACAAATACAAATGTTATCGTGATGGGCGATTGGTGCAGAAACTACATCCCGGAGATAGTGACAGGAGATTACAGTTTTGTGAAAATATTCAAACAGAAATAGCCCGCAACCCAAATTTCTTGGACTGTATTGTATGGTCTGACGAAACAAATTTTAGTAATAATGGAATGTATAACAGACATAACAATCATTATTGGTCTCGTCAAAATCCATTCCGTGTCCGTGAAACGAACAATCAGGTCAGATTTTCGTTTAATGTTTGGTGTGGAATCAAAAGTAACGTGGTTGTTTTGATGCACATTTACGAAGGACATCTGAATGCAGCAAAATACATTGAAATATTGGAGCTTTTACAAAATCAATTAAACCTTCTGCCAGAAGAGGAACGAAATAATATCATTTTTCAACAAGATGGTGCACCTGCCCACAACAGCAGAATTGCCAGGGCATACCTTAATGAAAATTTCAATGCCTGGATAGGTACAAACGGGACAATGAAATTAGCCGGAACGACGGGGCTCATTTCGAACAATTTATCAGTTAAATAATTTAAGTGTTACAAAATTGATAGTAAAATAAAGTTGATGTTAGATTTAACGATTATTTTTATTTTTAAGACCTAATGTTTGTTAGAGAAACTTTATCCTGAATATTAATACTACCGATTAGTATATTAAAATAAAGAGTGTTTATTTTTTTTAATTTTAGTTGGTCCCGGGCGATGCAAGCGAGTTTTAAAAAATCTTTTAATGCAGATTTGTTTCTTTTCAAAAATAAAGGAATGTCTCCTTTAAGTAAAATGAGCTAGCTTAAGGATTTAAAGTAGTTTCCCTCCAGGGCCTGAGTTTAATTTCCACACTGTAGATCAGTCGGGGTGGCTTAAATTACTATATTATTATATATATATAAAATGATGTTTCTCAATTCGACCGTGTATATTGTTTATGTTTGCTCGCGGATAACTTCGTAGTTTAGAAATCGATTTTGATGATATTTTTTTTGTTGGAAAGAAGATATCCCAAGGGTGGTACCATAGTAATTTCATAGAGATCTGATAAGTATCTCCAGAGATATGTCGATAAACGTCTCAAACTTGCAACTGAAACTGACTCGCGCGGCATTGAAGTCGGTTGTTTTAGTTTTTAAACTATCTTAATAATTCTTATTTAAAAGAAGTGGAATTAGCAATGAAATTAACATTAAATGACCTTAGGTAAGTTGATATATAAATAATTCTCCAGGCGTTAAATTACGACGAAAACTGAATTGTACAAAAAAGTGGATCAAATGCAATATATGGCAAAGCAAACGGAATGATTAGAAAAAATGTCCATATGTCGAAATGACATACCTCACGTAGCCCTTTTAGAGCACGTGGGTAACCTTAGGTAAGTTAGGTGCCGAGGCGTAGAATGGTTCAACAAGATGGTGCACCTGCCCACAACAGCAGAATTGCCAGGGCATACCTTAATGAAAATTTCAATGCCTGGATAGGTACACACGGGACAATTAGATGGCCTGCAAGAAGTCCAGACCTGACGCCCATGGACTTCTTTTTATGGGGTCATGTAAAAAATGTTGTTTATGAAACTTGCTATGAAACCGTTCAAGAGCTAAGGATTGCAATAGAAAATGTTATTAGGGGCATACACCACAACACTTTGCTGAAGGCTACAAGAAATGAATTTCAACGGCGACTAATGTTGTGTAGCCGGAACGACGGGGCTCATTTCGAACAATTTATCAGTTAAATAATTTAAGTGTTACAAAATTGATAGTAAAATAAAGTTGATGTTAGATTTAACGATTATTTTTATTTTTAAGACCTAATGTTTGTTAGAGAAACTTTATCCTGAATATTAATACTACCGATTAGACAGTCATTATACAGATACGTGGGTACCTGTCCACGAGTTAAGTAGCTCCCGAGTTTTTATTTATTTACGTGAGTTTAGAAGCAAATTGGATAGTATTTCTCTACGTACTTTAATAACAAGGACTGTGAATTAAGTGAAGTTTTAAATGATAACAGATAAAAATCATTATATGCAAAGAAAACAACAAAATAGTGATCTAATTATCAAGTGTTCTGCAATATCTACGTAGTTTCGACGTAAACGCGTAAGCGGCTTCGAAATCGGCGGCGCTTACGACGTTCTGGGCGCGAGGTATTAACTTACTTGTTTACTTCTACCTACGCGAACTCGCTCACTGTGAAATAGATTTATTGTTATCATAATACAATTTATTACTTTAACAATGTCTGAGCCTAAGACAATTATGTCATGGGGATGCTGCAATCAGGAAGGCGATGATAAGGAAAATATTACATGCATAGTATGTGACCTAAGCTTTCATCTAGCTTGCCTGGCGACTACTAACTCGCAATTCTCGGCTAAGCAGTCGGAACTGCCGTCGGATTGGAAGTGTCCGTTATGTTTTAAGAAACCAAGAGGAGTTTATAAGGACAACACTCCTGTGCGCGCCAGTTCGTCCTCGCGAGCTCAAAAAAGAGTCGCACCTACCTCGTCCCCCCAGGTGGACTTAGAGTGCCCGCTTACTCGAGATGACGTCAGAACGGTGGTGCAGGAAATCTTTAGCACTGAAATGGATAATCTTTTCATTCGCCTAGGTCAACAAATGCGCAGTATTATAACGACCGAAACTGCACCTATGAAGCAGGATATCCAGGACCTCCAGGAGTCCATGGCTTACACGAGTGGACAATGTGAGGAAAACACCAAAAAGGGCACCGAGATCATTGTATTTATTAAAAAAATACAGGACGAGAATGTAACCTTGCGCGAGGAGAACCGTAACTTGTCAGTACGTATAAATCAGTTGGAGCAACACGCTAGAAGTAATAACGTTGAGATCCAGTGTGTTCCGGAGAAGGTAACGGAGAATTTGGTACAAGTTGTATCTAACCTAATGAAGACTGTGAGCTGTGACGTTAAAGAAGAATGCATCTTAAATTGCACTCGTATTGCAAAGCTTAACCCTACGAGTACCAGACCCCGCTCCCTAGTTGTTCAGCTTAGCTCACCAAGAGCTCGGGACACCCTTATCGCGTCTGCCATCAAGTACAATAGAGCTAACCCAAACAACAGGCTCAATAGCTCTCATATTGGATTTGTGGGCGAGAAATCTCCTATTTTTATAGTGGAACACCTATCTGCCTCCAACAAGGCGCTGCACGCTGCGGCCAGGACAGCAGCCAAAGAGAAGAATTACAAGTTTGTGTGGGTGCGCAACGGACGTATATACATGAGGAAGTCGGAGACATCAGATCACAAACTAATAAAGGACTTGGAGTCCTTACAAAAATTAGACTACGTTGCCTCAACCTCACTACATACAAACATTTCATCACCGCTAAGTATATATTACCAGAATTCACGGGGACTTAGAACAAAAACGCATAGCTTTCTCTGTAACGTGGTATGTTGTGACTACGATGTTATTATACTAACTGAGACCTGGCTTCATGAGGGCGTTTTAAGTAAAGAGCTATTCGATGATAGATATACCGTCTATAGAAGAGATAGAGAGACATCGGGTTTCCATTGCGGTAGAGAAGGCGGAGGTGTCTTAATAGCAGTATCTACGCGTCTGCAGTCTGTTAGGATGTTGGGATGGGAAAGCGATTGTGAAGATTTATGGGTCACGATTGACCTCCCAACGTATGGAGATTCGCAATCTTTCAGCAGAGTGTACGTGTGTGGCATTTATCTTCCTCCTCCAGTGCAAAAGACGATGTTGGAACATTTCGTAACCAATTGCAATAAGATTCTAGATAATTGTGATCATCCCGTATGTATTGTAGGTGATTTTAATCTAAGCGGTATACATTGGAATGTTATTAATCGACCTCTAACAAATTACAAGTCGTCTAGTTTGGAACAAATTTTAGTAGATTTTACTTTTTTAAACCATTTACTGCAAAGTAACAACATAATGAATAGTAGAAATAAAATCCTAGACTTAGTACTAACTGATAATACATTTTGTACTGTAAATGCTGCCTCCCAACCCCTTTCAAAAGTAGACCTCTTCCACCCACCTCTATTACTAACATTTCCGATCTTGCACGAAAGTAACTTAAAACATAACTCCGATATAAGTATTCCTAATTTCCGTAAAGCTGATTACCACTTAATTAATAATTACTTGAAGGACCAAGACTGGGACCAATTATTTAACGAACATGATAATGTTAATGAAATGGTCAGCAAATTTATGAGTGTAATTAAATCAGCTGTTGCCAAATATGTTCCACAGCACAAAATAAATACTCAAAAATATCCCGTTTGGTTTAACAGAGACTTAATAAAATTGTTTAAAAGAAAAGACCGCATTAGGCATCGTTATAAAACTTATTCTAATCCACTTGATCAGCTCCTTTTACAGTCACTCAATAAATTAGTCGAAACAAAATCACGGGATTGTTATCACTCATACATAGTAAGTATTGAGGATGCTATTGGTACTAATATAAAAAGTTTTTGGTCATTTATCAAATCAAAGCGACAGGAAAGAAGCAGTTACCCTAATAGTATTACATATGGCAATAAAACTGTGTCTACCGGACCAGATATGTGTGATTTATATGCCAAATACTTTGCGTCAGTATACGATAGTACAAATATCAACACGATTTTACCAGTTGTTCATAAAATTGAAGGAGAAACTTTAGCTACTATCCAAATAGATATCAAAATAATCACACAAAAACTAAAACAGTTGGATTGTAATAAAGGCGCAGGCCCTGATGGTATTCCGGCTTTTTTTATAACAAAATGTAATCACAACCTTGCAATTCCATTACACAAAATATTTAATAAATCGTTAAAAACAGGTATTTTCCCTGATCCTTGGAAGATTGCTAAGGTGGTTCCTGTATTTAAGAGTGGCCATGATTCATTAGTTAATAACTACAGGCCAATATCTATTCTCAGCACATTTGCGAAAATTTTCGAATCCATAATCTGTCCTATTATTCAATCTCATTTTAAACAGAATCTCACTCCTCACCAACATGGTTTCGTCTCCGCTCGCTCAACTTCCACGAATTTAGTATGTTTTACAGAAATGCTAGCTGAGTCTATTGATAAAAACAGTCAAGTTGACGTTATATATACTGACTTAAGTAAGGCATTTGATCGCGTATCTCACAGGGTGCTGCTTGCTAAGCTTTTCAATTATGGTTTTGCAGGAAATTTGTTAGCATGGCTACAATCCTATCTTAGTAATAGACATTTCTTTGTCGTAATGTGTGGGTATATTTCCAACTTAACGGAAATAGCTTCCGGAGTACCTCAGGGCTCACATTTAGGACCTATTCTTTTCAACATTTTTATTAATGACATAACCGATTGCTTTTCCAACTCAACTCCCTATTTGTATGCTGATGATCTCAAATTTGCTAGACGTATTTCAACTCCCATAGATATCAATCTTCTTCAAAATGATTTAGACAGACTTTATAAATGGTGTTGCGATAATAAAATGTCTCTTAATTGTAATAAATGTTTCCATATTAAATTTTCAAGAAAGTTACACATATTACCTTCAAGATACTTTATTTCACATGATGAGGTAAAAGAAGTTGAAGTAATAAAAGATTTGGGAGTCTTATTAGATAAAAAACTCACTTTTGTGCCACATATAGAGCATATTGTCAAAAAAGCTTCCAAAATGTTAGGATTTATTATAAGAAACGGTAAAATATTTCGCAAACCTTCAACTAAAAAAGTTCTTTATAATTCTTTAGTTCGTAGTATTCTTGAGTATTGTAGTGTAGTTTGGCGACCACACTATGCCACGCACAGTCTCAGAATCGAGAGAATACAAAAACGTTTTGTTTGGCACCTGTCTCGGTTCACTAAGTTTGCACGTAAATCAGTATCGTATAACGACAGGCTCAGTTATTTTAAATTAAAAACATTAGAAAAACGAAGAGAGTACATAGATTTAATCTTCTTGGTTAAAATTGTAAGAAACCACATAGACTGCCCTGCACTTCTAGAAAATATTCATTTCAGAGTTCCATACCATTATCCTCGTTCAAGAATCACTCCCTTGGCTCCTCCACTAAGACGGACAGTATTAGGTGCAAACTCCCCTATTCCACGTATTTGCAAAATATGCAACCATTATGACAATATTGACATACAATCTGATAGTCTATATAAAATCCGCCGTGTTATGTTACAGGACTTGTATGAGTCCACCTAATTCCCTTTTCATACTTATGTAAACCAATGTAACTATATAAATCTACCACTTCATTATTCCTTTACCCAGTCCTTGTTTTAGCTTAGCAAAACATATTTAAGCCTGGTTACCTATATCCCTATCCTAATATGCAGCTAACATAAATTTTTGTTTTTCATAATATTTTGTATTACTTACTATTTGGTATCTAAGCAGTTACCCATTTTAACTTTATATAATGCGTGCATGCTGTGTTTGCCTGTAATTGGATGCGCACGTAATCTATAATACCTAGGTTTAATATACTGTAATGTAATGTGTGTCATCTGTTGGCAAACCAAATAAATAAATAAAAAATAAAAATAAATTAGTATATTAAAATAATGAGTGTTTATTTTTTTTAATTTTAATTGGTTCGAGGCCCGGCGATGCAAGCGAGTTTTAAAAAATCTTTTAATTCAGATTTGTTTCTTTTCAAAAATAAAGGAATGTCTCCTTTAAGTAAAATGAGTTAGCTTAAGGATTTAAAGTAGTTTCCCTCCAGGGCCTGAGTTTCATTTCCACACTGTAGATCAGTCGGGGTGGCTTAAATTACTATATTATTATATATATAGATGAATATTATTTTATACAATAGATCATATTATTATACTATATTGACTTCAAATTGATTGTGATCGGTGAGGATCTACAGCATAGCTAAGCTTATAATAATATTTTCGTAGTAACTATGACCTAATCTGTGGTTTCACTGCAAATATTTTATTAATTTTGCGATGCGTGTTTCTGAAATTCGTGATATCTTCTAGAGTTTTCATTTGAATTATATACTGTAAAGGACAATTTTAATCTATAATATGTGGCCAAGCTAATTAACGTAATTATTTGGATAAGGATTAATACTATATACTTGAAAATAGCCTTGGAAGTTATGTCATATTTTTTAACAAAAAATGTAAGATTAAAATGGTTACTGTGAGTCAACCTTAAGAGATAGACATATGCTGCCGCGGACTTTTTTGTAGGTCTTATTAAGTTGTACAACTCTTGCATAGAAAATATTCTTCTATCTATTTTCAATTAAGCAGCGTTCGTAAGAAACGTGTTTTTTCGACCGTTTTTTTGCCGACTTAGGTTGCAAATTAGGTCTCCACGAATACGGGATAATATATAGCCTATTTTCATTCCGAAAGTCCATCCTATGTATTAGTGAAAGAATTTTTTTAATCGGTTCAGTAGTTTTTGAGCCAAATCATTACAAACATACAAAATACAAAAATACAAATGTTCTCTCTTTATAATATTAGTATAGATTAGTATGTATGTAATGGAGGGTAAGTAAATGTAACAAAAGAACATCGTGAATTCATAATTGGACAATGAGCCGTCGTAATCAGCTGTGTATGCTAAGGAACCGCGCACAACTTAGGTATCCTAGTTTAGACTACACTGCCACATAAATGGGTGTCAAAATATCATTAGCACCTTCACTCATTAGAACAAATAAAAACAACATATAAACCGACTTCAAAAAATGATGTTTCTCAATTCGACCGTGTATATTGTTTATGTTTGCTCGCGGATAACTTCGTAGTTTAGAAATCGATTTTGATGATATTTTTTTTGTTGGAAAGAAGATATCCCAAGGGTGGTACCATAGTAATTTCATAGAGATCTGATAAGTATCTCCAGAGATATGTCGATAAACGTCTCAAACTTGCAACTGAAACTGACTCGCGCGGCATTGAAGTCGGTTGTTTTAGTTTTTAAACTATCTTAATAATTCTTATTTAAAAGAAGTGGAATTAGCAATGAAATTAACATTAAATGACCTTAGGTAAGTTGATATATAAATAATTCTCCAGGCGTTAAATTACGACGAAAACTGAATTGTACAAAAAAGTGGATCAAATGCAATATATGGCAAAGCAAACGGAATGATTAGAAAAAATGCCCATATGTCGAAATGACATACCTCACGTAGCCCTTTTAGAGCACGTGGGTAACCTTAGGTAAGTTAGGTGCCGAGGCGTAGAATAAACAAAAGTAGGTAATTATAGCTACTTTTAAGACCCCTGTGACGATCGACTTGGCCGTACAAACGTAATATTATAATACCATATACCTAACAATAATAAAATCTTGGACAGTTTATGTTTTAAACCACTCCTCACTGATCTATGTATAATCTGTTCATTGAGACCATTCCAATGAGCCTAAATACGACATCTATGCTGTTAGTTGGTGAGGAGTTGAGTATTCTGCAGATTCCAAGATATTTCTCAGCTTTAAGTCAAGGTTACCATGTTCGCAATAGGACAGTCAAATTAGGGCTAGTATGGAATTGGATTGTTACCTGTCATTAGTAGATACCTTGGCACTTAGCGAGTTTTTGGTATTACAAAACACACGTTTGCATTATATGGCAGTTGAGATCAGCTGTCGCCAGAGCCTTAAGTAAACGTTGATTTAACATTTTTATTAAATAGTTTTTATGGGCAAGTCCACACCTGCGATCGAATTCCTGTAGCGATCATTGCACGTGCATTTGATAGTAGTTTTGCAGTGTATTAAAATTGTTGCATGTGCTATAAGTACGTACTTGCAATGAAAATACTCATGATAACAAAACATTACTAACAAAGCCAAGCCCAGCCCAAGCTTACCTGGTAACTATTATATAATCTGTGCCCAAGCTCGATTGCCTTAGCACTTTGCATCTGGTAGTTCTAATGGTACTTACTTTTTCAGCTCCATCTTCAGACCTTCGTTATCATGAGTATCGAATCGTTATAGACACTTGACATCTTCACAGAGTGTGCATTACTATGGTTGCTATGACAACCAATAATAAATAAATGTTATTAAAAAATTAAAGGATTACAAGAAATGTTTTATTTAAAATTGTACAGTGGTACAATTTATGTTCAAGTAAGGGTTAGACTCGCATTTGGTCGGTTTGTTTATTAGCCGACTTCACAAAAAATGAGGTTCTCAATTCGACTGTATTTTTTTATGTTTGTTACCTCAGAAATCCGTCAAATCTTGACCGATTTAAAAAAAACTTTTTTTGTTTCAGAGAATATGCCACATGAGTAAAGAAGGAACAGAGACAAACCTTCTTAAGAACGGAAAAAATGTTTACCTATTCTTGTAGGGTTGGTACAAAAAAAAAACAAGAAAAATCTTCATCGTAATAAAATCCTCCTTCAAAGTAAACATGACCTGCTTTTTAATTTTCAAGTTCCATCATTGTCGACAACGATGTATGTCGATCATGATCATGAGATGTCACGAAATGTCATGATGTGCCATATGTCATAAATGTCATGATATATTACAAAATGTCATGAAATTTCATGAAATGTCATTTTATGTCATGAAATGTTACAAAATGTCACGAAATGTCATGTAAAGTAATTAATGTCATTAAATGTCAAAGAATTTCATTGAGCCTCCTTAGACCGAGCACTATAGAAGAACACAAATAAGCCAAAAATTAAAAAAATACTTTCCCGCCCTAGGGCAGAAATGACCTACTTTGCGCGCACTTATCGAGGAACAAACCATCACTTTTCGAATAGATGGGATTAAAAATAATATAATATAACGTGACGCGTCGCGAGAGACAGCCCTGTGTTAAAGCACCAGCCGAGCCACTATAAACCGGTTTCACTCCGTACGTGACAGGCGGCACACAGGCCGCTGGTGCTCACGCACTCACGTGCGTCTACGTCATCATCACAGCGCAGTTGTATGAAGCTTTGTCTCTGTTCCTTCTTTACTCATGTGATTATGCCTCCCATTTGGTCCAATTTTCCAATTTTATCTAGATATTCTGATAATCATCTCCGGAGGTATGAGGATAAACACATAAACAAATTTGATACCTATATGACATGATTATGACTAGTGGATATTTTCACTACCGCGACATGTGAAGTCGGTTTTTTTGTTTTTTTACGACCATAAATTATAACATTAGTGTAGGTCACTATTCCATATTATAAACGCTAAATAGAGATTATAAACCGCACACTTTACCTGAACATACCAAATATGTTAAACACTCGTGTAATTTGCATTCTTACCATAATCAGTGAGTCAACTTACAGGAAAAACTACGGTTGTTTTTGCACTTAATTCTGGGTTAACGTACGATTAGTCTCGATAAAGTAATGAGACATCTTTGCAAAAATAGAGGCGACGTTCCGAACTGTTAAACACGACTTTACATCGAGGAAAAACATTATACGGCCAGAAGTTGTCTAATAAGATCTGACAAAACATTGCACTTGCTATCTTTCTATATTTTAAATTTTTTACCGACTTCACAAAAAAAGGCGGAGGTTCTCAATTCGTCTGTATGTTTTTTTTTTGTGTGTATGTTACATTTTAACCCATTGTTACCCATTTTAATTTAATGGAGATCTGATTAGTATCTCCAGAGATATGGAGATAAATACCTCAAACATAGGAGAATGTACTGGTTTTAGAAGAAGAGTCCCAAGAAGATTATACACAAAGGAGGTTGCTATTGCATATACTTTTGAAGACTACAAAAATATGACCTTGAATAATGTTTTTACATCTTACTTCACGTTGATTTTGGTAATTGACAGATATTCTTACGGTAACTTCTTACGGTAGCGAGATAGAAACAAAGGTGGGGAGAAATAATTTGTCTTCACAGGAATGTTCTACCGGGCAAAGTCTTGTTAGGGTGCAAACTTTTTTAAACATACCTAATATTTATTGACATGGCATGACGTTTGGCGAAGATGGCGGCCATATCAGTCCCGCGACACTGCATACATCATTAAATAACTCAGAATTATGAACGTACTTTGTACCAACCAACACTGCAAAAAATAATTCATAAGCATAATACCACAGAGTATATAATAGTTACTACGTAAATAATTTCCGTTGTTAGGTTGGCTACACAGTGCTTTCATAATTCGGGTATCAACAATGTAGGGAACTCTTATAACGTAGTAGAGTGATTCAGTGGTGTGGGCCATATGGTGGCAATTAATGTTAATAATCGCAAATAATACTTTATAATACCTATTCATTTTGGAATACAACTAGTCCGTGTTATAAAAGTATTTGGAATTATTTTAATAAAATAGACAATTAATTATCGTGTGTGTCAGATGCTTTTATTGCACAGGGCTATCTTGGACATTGTCCTTTGATACTTTGGTGACATCATTATGACTAGTGAATATTTTCACTAGCGCGGCATTTAAAATCAATTTTTTAGGGTTAGGTAGGTAGGTAGTTTAGGTTAGGTTAGGGTTAGGGCCAAACCTATAGGGGATCCAAATGAACACTTTCTGAGACTTTGTTGTCCGTTTGTCCGTCCGTGTGCTATATGTGTTATATACTTTACAGATATGTATCTTCTTAACCGCAATAAGTACATACTTGACATTTTCACAAAGTATATATCCGTCAGCGTATAACGGCTAACGGCCCAGACGCGAAATTTTATATGCATGTAATTTAATAAAAACTTATTTTGCACTAAAAAGGGTAAAATAAGCAATGAAAAAAAACCGATTCATAACCACAAACAGGCACTCAAAAGCGAAAAATAAATTACTTAATATAATTATTATAAGCGCTACTCACTTATCTATTTGAAGTCGGTGCCAGCCAAGTCTAATAGGTAGTAGATAGATACTACCTACATGTATCTACCTACTTACTACTACTACATACATAGTATCTATCTACTATCCAATGGACTTGGCTGGCACCGACTTCAAATAGATAAGTGGGTAGCGCTTATAATAATTATATTAAGTAATTTATTTTTCGCTTTTGAGTGCCTGTTTGTGGTTATGAAGTCGGTTTTTTTTTTAAATAACTTATTAAGTGAGTAATGTATTATAGAGAGAAGTCAAAAGTACCTACCTATAGCCGGCGAGCATGTATGAAGGCGCTCATGAAAGTGGAAGAAGCGAAAGAGGTATGCCAGGATCGATCGATCGACAGGAGGATGTGGAAATAAGTAGTCTGCTCTGCCTACCCCAACGGGAAAAAGGTGTGATTGTATGTATGTATGTACCTATGAAAAGTATTTGAAGTTTCGCTTTATTTAAATGTATCCGAGGTGTAGGTAAAGCGTGTTCCTGTTCAAAAATATTCAACGTTAACATGTTTATTTTTTAGAAATAAACATAATGTTTAACATATTTTTTAAATACATTACCTAAATCAAGACACTTGAGAAATCTGGCGATGACAACTGCCTTTACAAATATGGCACGCATAACTCCAGTATGTAGCGTAATACCTACATACAAATACCTAGATATGCAGTGCGTCCGTTACCTTGAGAGTCCCGAAATAAATCTAGTTGACTGATATTGAACTACCTTATACAGGGTGTGGCGTAAACAGTAGTCAAGCCGTTACCTGTGGGTGGAGGGCTTCACGACTGATCAGAAAATCAAAATTTGGGTTCGATAAAAGTATCATGGTTTTCGAGTTATTGAACATTTTCAAAATTTCATAATAATGTACAGCCATGGTAACTCTTTTCAATGGTATGACCACAAAACAAAGATTTTTTTCATTCTGATTTTTGAGAAATACTCTTGGATAAATGCGCTATCAAATGTAAACTGTCTTTTTTATACGGTTACCTTGATTCTTGTATTATTTGAAATTTTACTAAACATTTACTGAGAGGTCAAAGAAAATTAAAAATGTATGGAAACATGTGTGACCAAGCTACAATAAATTTGCTTATATAGCTTATATATAATTTGCTATTCTACAATTTTGAAAATAATCAATAACTCGAAAACAATGATACTTTTACTGAACACAAATTTTGATTTTCTGATCAGTCGTGAAGCCCTCTCTCTACCCACAGGTGACGACTTGACTACTACTGTTTACGTCACAACCGGGGGGCTGATCACTAAAATCATTGAATGAACAAAATGACGGGGACGCAGCTATGTAGGCTGTATAGCTCCGTCCCCGTCATTTAGTTCATTTCGTTCATTCAATGGTATACGTGATCCAGGGGCTGTATTGTAAAAAAAACGTCTAAAAATTATATAATTATACTTACTTACTTATATAAGCTATAAAGGTAAGCTAAAAAACATGACGCAGGTAGATTTTTTTTAAATGTTCTTGATAACTGATGACCGATCGCTGATACGATAAATGAGATATTTCAGTTTACTCATGTACATTCTAAAACTTTTTGCATACAATAACTAGGTCATTCCAAGTTCAAGAAATTCTCAAATAAAACGCAAATACATCACTAACTAGTGGTTCTGTGAGCTGTGAACCTCGCGAGTCTATCTTTGCATAGCACACCGACCCCTTGAAGTTTATCGGATGAAAAAGTTGTTCGGACAAAAACATTGACATTTTTTTTATATTTTTAACCGACTTCACAAAAAAGGAGGAGGTTCTCAATTCGTCTGTTAGGTTTTTTTTTTTGTATGGTACGCGATTTCTCCGTCAATTGTGAACGGATTCAAATGATTCTTTTTCTAAATTACTGAAATAGGTTCTTTTTACGTTTTCAACCAACATGGGAGATATTTAAAAAAAATCCAACAACTGAATGGACAAAAAAATCATCGGGTAAGACAAGACCGGCATAAGACCGTCATTAAGTTAAATTATAGCAAGTTTTCTCGTACTATAGTGTTGCTAGCGACATTTATGACACAAAATTGAACCAAACTATAATACTGTTTTTTTATTTATTTATTTATTTATTTATTGATAATGAGAAAGGTTATTACCATTTACACTAATTAACACATTACATTCATAAAAATAATAATAGGTAGGTAGTCACATTAACAATTATTACACACAAAAACATTAAAATTACAAAGAACCATCAAATACAGAATAAGTCAAATAACAAAATCAGCTAAAGCATAAATATTTGTCAAACTATAAATAGTACATAACAATTAATTAAAGGGTCTCACAAAAATTCTGGCACATAGCCAAAACTACCCTCCATTCGTCCGCAAAAATATCAAAGCCCGGGCATAGAAAAGATAATAATACTACGTAGCCCGGGTTCGTTTTGAGCAGAGTGTTGAGTGAAGAGAGGGCGCGAGGAATAGGTGAGCTGCTACTTGTCCACCGCGACTCGGTGGCACGGCAAACATCGTATGTCTCCGGACGGAGATATTTGTCAGGAGTAAACAATCGAAACAACTCGTTATGGAGATCAGGAGCGTCGATGACGTTCCGAAAAACTTTCATCATGGTTACTATCTGAACCTCTGCTCGCCTAGTCTTAAGGGAATTGTAATTGAGGCATCCCAGGAGAAAGGCAGTGGGGTACATAAATGGGTAAAAGCCACAACTACGCATGTATAAGTACCTTAGAAAGGCCTTTTGTACTTTCTCTAATAAAAGTGTATATGTGACTCGTAGGGGTTCCAGACTGAAGAACTCGCTTACAAAGTCACGCGAGTTTCGGAGCACGAATCCTAGTTGCCTAAACGACTCTTTTGCAACAGCTGTAATATGCTCATGAAAAGTGAGCTTTTGGTCGAATGCAACGCCCAAGTCTTTCATTATAGTAGTTCTGGATAATATGATGTTGCCAATTTCATAATCAAATATTACCGGACTTTGCCCTCGACCAAAGCTCATAACAAAACATTTGGATAGATTATAATCCATTTTATTCTTAATGCTCCACTCATGTACCGCACTAACATCCTCCTGGAGTACCCTACAGTCAGCAACGGATCTAATTTCAGCGAAGGGCTTTATGTCATCCGCATACAATCGTACAACGTAAAACACTGTTGTATCGATACTGTCAATTCTAACTGCATAGCTACTCAAAACCGAAAGTTATTGCGCGTAGACGATCTTGCCTTGTAGACAGTCTTCCCAATGTTGACTTAACTATCAAACCTGCAAAAAAAAATCACGACAATCGGTTGAGAAATGCGTAGGTAGAAGAGGTATATAAAAATATATATAGTGCAAATGAAAATGAATATAAGACAAAAAGCGAGAGTACCCACCCAAAGAATTGCCAATTGATTAGATCGGTGATCGATGATTAGTCACCAGGGCCGGTGCAACATTGATTTAGTTTCGTAACTGGCCAACCGTCCCGGCCGATTACCGTGAAATTACCCGTTTTAGATGGTTACAAATTGCATTTGCCATTCAAGTTAGGTACAGATTCTTCGGCGGTTTTATCAATCGGTTTCGACAATTGTTATTTGTAATATGATTTCAGTTACACAAGCTGGTTGGAAAATCTCTTGTTTACATAAGTAGGACGAGCCACTTCTAATTTCAGTTGTAGACATAATGTTGCAGCGAATTATGAATCATTTTGTGGGTTACTTTAAAATAATATTATGCTGTTTTGTAGTAACTGAAATGTTCTTTTAACGATGTGGTTATATGTTAAAAAATAAAAAGTACAAACTTACGTTTTACTTTTTAATAAATAAACCACATACAGATAAATACTATGTTTACCTAAAAGTGTATTTAGGTAAAAAGTTCGCGACTTCGTTCACGTATACCAAGTATTTAGTAGCCTATGTTCATCCTCATGCTATAAAGTATCTCCTTGTTAAATAACAGTAAGATAGGAACGTCCGTTTAGGCGGGATTAGGTAACAAACAGACAGATTGACAGAGCTACAAACGTTTTATAATATAAGTATGGATGGATGTAGATACTATTTTATTTAGATTTCTTAACCTGTAATGTCCCACTGCTGGCCAAAGGTCTCCTCCATAGTAATGTATGTTATAGAAAATGTATTTTTTTAAATCGCTATGATGCATAGTTATCCATGAATGCCTCCTGCCTCACCACGTCCCACAGGTTCAGGACCAGGTTGCCCCGCCAGGTTTATTTATATTGGTTTGCTTGCAATTGCATGGTTATTCAAAGTTCCAAGTCTGGAGAATGCCATAGATCTAGAACTTATATTAGACGGTCCTGCCATTATACCCTATCAAACAAAAAATGACTATCCAAATCCGTCACCGAATACTAAGTAGACTTCTGAGATAACATAGGTACATACAACAGCAACATTAACACGAATTGGTACTTCTTACATTTTTACCCAGGACGGAACGGAGACTGTGTATGCGTTTGGGGTTAGAGGATGTTTGTTTGTGTATGCAAATCCATGTTGCCATTTTTCTCCAAAACTACTAGTCCGATTTTGATGCAGTTTTCAGTTATGGGTTCAGGTGTAATTGGTGCATGTTTTTAGTTAGGTGTTACGGTGCTAACTCACCAGAGGACGCTGCAGTAATCATTTGTTGGTGCTAATCGATGTTGCCATTTTTCTTCAAAACGACTTGTCTGATTTTGATGCAGTTTTCAGTTATGGGTTCGTGTTTGATTGGTGCATGTTCTTAAATAGGTGTTACGGTATCAACTCACCAGGGGGCGCTGCAGTAAACATTTGTTTGTGCAAATCCATGTTGCCATTTTTCTCCAAAACTATTAATCATTGGTGATTCTTAGATAGATGTTATGACGTTAATTTTCTAAAGGACATTGTCGTGGGTGTTTATTCAAATTTTTAATTTTGTTACTTGTTTAATATCATCCTCCTTGTCGATCAAAAATGTAGTCAAACTTAATCAATCAATTACGAAGAACGTCAAAGAACCCAGTTCTTTGATGTTCTTCGTGTCAGTTTTATATTATTATATTCTTGATACGGAATAGTTGCTATTTCTCAGAAAATAATAAACAAAAACATGAAATAATATACATTTTATTGATTCATAATTAACAATAACAAGTTCACAGTTCTTCAAACAGTTCTTTAAATAGGTACCGAAGTTTAGGAACAGCATCTCACTTTTTGCGTTACTACTCTAATAATTGTGACATTTTACTATTTCTTATTAATAAAATAACACTTATATTTTGGGTAAAAAGTACAAAATTAGTAGAGGCTAATTATACCTAACCTACTTATACTACTAATATAAAATATTATTATACACTTGTAATAAGTAAATTGTGAGAAAAAATCTGATACAACTTAAAAGCACTAATGTAATTTTATGTTGCACAATCATATTTTAAAATAAACACAAATATTGGTTGTAACAAAAAAGTCATCTGGGGTAGATTATAGGACGTCCTCAGACTAGGTTGAGCGATGATCTTTACAATGCCTGGAGCTGGATAAGATCATCTGAGGATTATACTTATTAGCATGTAATTAGAGAAGTATTGTCTAGCAGTAGATACCGTAAGCGGATGTTATGCTATGTATATTTAATTTAAGATCGTTTAAAAAAACTAAAAGAACAGACTTTAAATGCCGCGCTAGCAGGCCTCCCTCACTCGCCCTTACCTACTGCACTTTATACCTAAACTTTCGTCAACGCCGGCGGTACTATCTGCCAGTCGGTTGTCACTGCTCACGCGTGCGCAACTTATATTATTATTCAAATGACGGGATAACTGCTAAGTTTTTCAAAGTCATTTTGCGGGTCTGACAAAAACCAACATAATATTTTTCATTTTTTTATGCTAACTATAATAAAATGACAAGACGGCGTAAAATTCACATTTTTCGACTTCAAATTCGACTCTTAGTTAAGAATTTTGATGTTATTTTGTGAGGTGAATAAAAATAATTCGTAAACTTTTTTTTACTTAATTGGGTCACCCTTTACTTTATCACGCGCGCCGGTACATCGCGCGCTGAACGAAGTAATAACAACGCTAGGTCGAGCGCCTTAGACACATTTTTGCTTGTATTGTCTGAAATAAACGTTGGTATTGTGTTTTTGTAGGGGAGTGAAATATCTGTTACGTAGTAACTATTATATAATCAGTGGCGCTAGTCATTTTCAGAACCAAGTTTGAAGTTTTTATCTCCATATCTCTGGAGATACTCGTTAGATCTCGATGAAATGTTAATGGCACCACCTAGGAAATATAACCATAATTTTTTTAATTGGTCCAGGCGTATTTGAGTAATCGGTGAACATACAAAAAAAGAGATTCCGACGAATTGAGAACGTCCTGCTTTTTGGTGAAGTCGGTTAAAAATCGTCCAGGGTAGATAAGGACATCCTCAGATTAGGTTGAGCGTTGATCTTTATCGGATGCCTGGCAAGAGATGGATGAGATTATTCGAGGATCGTATTCATTAGTATGCAATGAGAGAAGTATTATCCAGCAGTGGATACTGGATTAGTAGTACTCATAACGGCTCTAAACGCAAAACGCATTGTAACGAAACGCGTAGTAAAAAGCGCAGAATGTTTTTTATGCTATATATAGCAAGTCTTCTCATTCGTTTTAAATCGCAGTTATGTTCGGCGCCGCGTTTGGACGAAACGAAATGCTCAATAATATATTAGTGTGTGATGTTCTTGTTTGTTGAACACGTAGAGATTAAAATAAACGAAGTGCGTTTTACAATTTACTACATTTTATATACAGTCAACGAATATTTTTTATTACTATAAAACTGCTTACTAGAGTGCGGCGCCATTGCGATGCTGCGCCGCAGAAAGCAGTCTGCTGTAGATATAACAAGCAGACTGCGTCTGCTATAGTTTTTAATCTGCGCTTTTAAACTGCTATCTAATATAACGAGCACCTCTATACGGGATACCGTATGCTGACGATAATGCTAAGGTAAAATAGTCTAAGAGCCAACGTTACATATAGCTTGATACGCTTCCAAGTGGCTTCCTTCTTGAGGCGTGAGAGTGAGTTGTCGACTGGCCTTCAAGAAGAGGACGACTCCAGGTGTTGCTCGCACGGGCTCCGTGTCGCACACCTCGCCCGAGCCCGACGTGATGATCACCAGGCTCGGGCTGGGACGGTTGATGGTGTTGTATGACTCGCCGCTTTCAACCTGTTACCAAACAAATACTTCGTTATTTTTCATCACTGAGATTTGTTTAACATATATCCTACTTCGATGATAACATATATGATACTTCGTTAACGTACACCAAGAATTTTATCAGTCTCTCTCAGCTCTGTCACTGAATATTTATTTAAATTACTTTTGTGAAAACTCAAGATTTTAACCGATTTAGGTTTCTCAATTCAAATGCCAGAGATAATGAATTTACGCGGCTATACGTCATTTATTTTATTAAAATGGCAACTCCACACAACATAGTTGACGTCTTACAGTTTGTCAGTTGTCAAAGTCAATGTCAACGTGTCAGTAGTGCGCGTGATCGTTTGTCAAGGGGAACTTGCTCTCTCGGAACAACGCCTGCGCCAGACGTGCGCGCTGACTCATTAACATAAAATCATCATGTCGGTCGACGAGGACGGCCATTTAGATGGCAATCCATTTGAATCTGCGACATATATTTTTTATGTGTGTACGCGGATAATATCGTCGGTTATGAACCGATTTTGATGATTACTTTTTTGTTCGAAACGAGATATCCCAAGGGTACCATTGCAATATCATCAAAATCTGATAAGTATCTCCAGAGATATGTCAATAAACGTCTCAAACTTGCAACTAAAACTGACTCGCTCGGCATGGAAGTCGGTTGTTTTAGTTTTTAAACTATTTTAATTATATTGTCACAAAAAGTAGCCTAAGCTCTAAAGATGAGTTATACTACGTAAATTTAGGACTAGGTGCACCTATTCCTAGTCCTTAATACGTGATCTGAATATCGGTTCCACCTAGTATTGAACGTGTATGTATTGCATCATTTTGCTCTCACATACTAGAGTGCGAGCGAGAGAGTAGTATAGTATCATACTACCCTCCCACTCGCACAGTTCGCATTGCACCGCTTCTTCGTTATACGGCGGTACTATGTCAGTGAAAATACGGCATAGATTTGCGTGAAACATTTTTTTTTTAATAAAGATTACTCGCAATGTGGGTTGCACATTAATAGTATTCATGTTAACCCTATACCATAAAGCCCGTTACCCGCAACTTTTTGGTAGTAAGTCAGGTGGAGCATCGATATAATATGTTCCTACCACCACCTTTGGACAATTCATCCCGGCAATTGAAGTAGAGGATCTACGTCAATTTAGATATAATATATATTTAATATAATAGCCGCAGGGCAAAGTTAGTTATAATAAATAAAATATTATTATACTGACCCGAATTCGAACAACAGCAAAGTCAGGCACGGGCGGTCTCCAGATACAGCTGTTCGAGTCTTCTAATTGTGGTTGAAACAACAGCTGGTCTTTAGCATAGCTGCTATAGTCTAGCATAGAGACTAGGGTTGGCACGTCGATGTGCTTCGGAGTTAGTCCTGCCCTGACAACATTGTCAGAACATGCCATGCACTCTACACAATCTGTGCAACAAAACAATATTGATTTAGAACCACGATGCTCGAGCCCTTAGCCAGGCCTCCCTCACTCGCCCATAGCTACAGCGCTTTATACCTAAACTTTCGAGCACCGCCGGCGCTGCTATCCGGCAGTCGGTTGTCACTGCTGACGTGCGCCCAACGTATATTATTATTCAAATGGCGGGATAACTGCGCATTCGTATTCTATATCAAAAATGATTTATGTTTTCCATAGTCATATTGCGGATTTGACAAAAAACAAGCATAATATTTTCAATTTTTTTATGCTAACTAAACTATAATGACAAGACCGCGTAAAATTCACTTTTTCGACTTAAAATTCGACTCTTCATTAGGGACTTTGATGTTATTTTGTGAGGTAAATAAAACGAATTCGTACACTTTTTTTATTTAATTGAGTCAAACCTTCTCTAATGCACATCGTACCGGGCGCGCAAAAATGTATGTGCGCTTTTCACAGTAGCCCTCCGGTGAAGGAAAAAACATCGTTAAGAAACCAATAACCCCGCATGGTGGTAAGACACTATCTTGTATCCGCCTGGCCAGCTACCACCACCCTTAAGTTAGAAAATCTGTCGCCAAACATCTAATGTTTTCCGGCAGCTATTCTTGGGGGCCAGTTCCCATTCTAGGCCTAACGTGCTTACCATCTTCGACCGCACATCACTTACCAACAGGTGAGATAGTGGTCAAACGGTAGCCTATATGATATAAAAAGTAAGATGTAAAATGTTTCTGAACAGTAGATAAGTACACATTTTCTGACATTTTTTGACGAATCTGTACTTGCATCTGGTAACAACGGTAACTAATAACATCTCAGAAAACAGCGTAAGCGCTATGCAGGATATCATAATACATTTAGGCAATATCTACAAGCATAAAGCGGTGCAAAATGCTTCAGCATCATTCTGTCGCCAAACATCTAATGTTTTCCGGCAGCTATCCTTGGGGGCCAGTTCCCATTCCAGACCTAACGTGGTTACCATCTTCGACCGCATCATCACTTACCAATAGGTGAGATATTGGTCAAACGGTAGCCTATAAGATATTTTAAAAAAAGTTCAAAATACGCTACATGACTTGACGCTACGCTACGCGACCTTGAATTTGAGTGGCTGAAACTACTGCTTATTCAGTCGTGTGGTGGCGCTCGTATTAAGCCAAAATGAGCCGTAACTCCGCACAACGAGAATCTGAATCACTTAGCCGGTCACGCGCCTTTGATAAGGCCGCTTCTACTGTAGGGTTGAGTGTTGAGAAAAAACAAAATATTGAATAGGGAATATGCATGTAGCTCAGAATTATTGGAAATAATTTTTTTTCGTATCTTTTATGTCTTGGAGTTACATGTAAAACCTTTTTTTTATTTAATTCCATTTTATTTGCTTACAATAATAAATGAAAAATGTAATTTAAGCGAGGGAAATTTAAGTTTGTAAAACAGATCACCATTGGTTGAATCAAAGTTGACGTCATAATTCACTACTCCGCGTGATAGAAACATTGCGCGGGGGGAACATAAAAATGAATGTATGGTGTGATCTTATTGTATTTATTTCCAAATATTGTGTTTGCCGCGTATTATTGTGCAAAAATGTATATTACTAACCATTTAATGTAGGTAATAAATCTGGCCAAGTCAGACTTTTGTCTCGCACACGGAGGGTTCCAAACCACAGTTTAATAATATATAAGTATAATATTATATTATATTATATTACCGGGTCAATACCAAACATGCTTATTAACTACAACGCCATCTAACGAATGTCTTACGAACTTCTAACACCAACTAAGCGAACGTTAACACAAAGGTAGGTAGGTAATTAATATTATTTATTAATAAGGTTATTTTAATCGTTCATAGATGGCGCTATAGTAAAAACACGTTTTTTGTATGGGGACCCCCTTTAATTTTTAACTTTGTTCTGTTTTTAGTATATTTTGTTATAGCGGCAACAGAAATACATAATCTATGAAAATTTCAACCGTCTAACTATCACGGTTCATGAGATACAGCCTGGTGACAGACGGACGGACAGACAGACAGACAGACAGACAGACAAACAGACGGACAGCGTAGTCTCAGTAATAGGGTTCCGTTGGTACCCTTTGGGTTCGGAACCCTAAAAATGAGTACGAGATTAGAGAAACCGCATAATTTAATAAAAACATGCCATTGTCTAAATACAATAATCGCGCGGAGTCTTAGTTTTAAAAGAAAAAAAAGCTAGTTTGCTTCAAGCGGCGTGTGTCTGACGTAATTGCGTGACGTCACAATTCACTACCAAAGAGCCCGGGAAATGATGGCTAAACGCCATCATTTCCCTCTGCTGCTATTAACTAACTGCTCAAATTTATTTGTATATTTATTATTAAATATTTATTTAAAATATAAATAGACCAATTCCAGCAGTATTTTATTTTTTTATTGTGTTACATTGATGTAATGAGTGAAATAAAAATATTTAAAAAAAAAACATGCATATTCCCTATTGGTAGTACAATAATATCGATGTCACGGTAATTTTATTTATCTTGTATATACATACGAGGTGCATTCAATAAGTACCTAGCCTCATCGCCAGAGGGCGCTGTAGTTTCAAAAGAGTTTTACCACAGTGTAGCACATTCTTTTTTAATTCCTTTTTCAAATTTTCATTCCAATCCCTTCATTTGTTTTATTTTGACAACTTATGGAAGCGAACGTATCGATCGGTTTTACAAAAATGGAAAAAGAGCAATATCGTTCGGTGATTCGATTCCTATTTTTGGAAGGGAAAACGCGCATCGAAATCAAAGAGCGTTTGGATGCTGTGTACGGTGACTCTTCTCCATCGATGGCCACCGTCAAGAATTGGTTCAACGAGTTTGCACGTGGCCGTACGTCGGTTTTGGATGAACCACGTCCAGGTGCACCGAAAACAGCTGCTACGGAGGAAAAAAATAAAAAAATCCATGATCTCGTATTGGCAGATCGCCGATTGAAGGTTCGGGAGCTAGCTGAGACTGTAGGCATTTCAGAAGGAACAGTGCATCATATTCTTCACGAGGAACTCGGCATGAGAAAGCTGTCGGCGCGATGGGTGCCGCGTTTACTCATACTGGAAAACAAGTGCAACCGTGAGACCACATCGGAGACGTGTTTGGCGCTGTTTAAGCGGAAGCCAGCGGAGTTTTTACGTCGTTTTGTGACCGTCGATGAAACCTGGATCCACTGGTACACACCAGAGACCAAGGAGCAATCAAAACAATGGATCCAGACCGGGGAACGTGCTCCAAAGAAGGCGAAAACTGTAAAATCGGCCGGAAAAGTTATGGCCACCGTTTTCTGGGATTCACAAGGTGTGATCTACATCGATTACCTCGAGAAGGGTAAAACAATTATAGGGCTTTACTATGCCGGTTTATTGGGCCGATTCGACGCCGAATTAAAGAAAAAACGACCCCATCTGGCTAAGAAAAAAGTGCTGTTTCACCACGACAACGCACCGGTTCACACGTCTGCCGTTGCCATGGCCAAATTGGTCGAATTACACTACGAATTGCTGCCCCATCCACCGTATTCTCCAGATTTGGCCCCTTGTGACTTCTTTCTATTTCCTAATCTGAAAAAATCTCTCGCCGGGAATAGATATGGATCAAATGAGGAGGTCATCGCCGCTGCGGAGGCCTATTTTGCAGAATTTGACAAAAATTATATTTCGGACGGGTTAAAAAAGTTGGAGCATCGCTGGGCTAAGTGTATCGAACTAAAAGGAGACTATGTTGAAATAAATTGCCACTTTTCCAAAATTTTCGTTTACTTTTTGTAGGCTAAGTATTTATTGAATGACCCTTGTAACATGTAAATCTTAATATCTTTAAACATATCTCAGTGTTTACAGCAAGGTTATATCTAATTAATATTATCTACTCTCATAATAATTTCAGTGATATTTCGTCTAATTCAATAACATAATATCTAAGAAGCTAAGGACATAATTAAGTAGGTAGATAGCCTAGCCGAGGAAAAGCTTTTTTTAACGCAAGCATAGGTAGGTCACTCGAAGCTCGTGTCACTTTTGACCCTTATTATCCAGGGGCAACGAGCAGCGGCCCGCAGTGCGAGGCTGAACGCGTCGGGGAGCGCCCCGCACTCAAGATCCTGAAGAAGGCCTCCGGATGAGGGCGAAACCTATCTCGATCGCTATATCGACATCGTGTAAGTCACGTTAAATACCCGTTTTTAAATCTATAAACCTTATTATCCACTTCTTTGTTTATTAATCTTAGGTATATTTTTTATATCTTATAGGCTAGCGTTTGACCACTTTCTCACCTGTTGGTAAGTGATTCAAACTATTTTTCATACGTTATATACTCGTTATATACTATATTTTGCTTAGTAGTGAAAACTGGATGTCGGAAACGTTGTATTTGTGACTGCAGCGCCACGTCGTCTACAGGACTTCATTAGTAGCGGGGACTTTTACAGCTTGGTGTTGCTATGTTGCAAAAAGTACTAGATGTTGAAAAAACATCGATGATACTTATCGATGCATCGGAAAATATTGATACATAGCCTCGGTGTATTGCATCGAAAAAAATCATCGATGTATTTTCTAAGTGGACACACCCCTGCTGTCCGTTGTGTCGTGGACGACACGCGAAGCGGTAGGTACGTATTGATCGCGTGTCCTTAAGCGAGTGAATGACGCCTGACGTGAGTTTAACTATATGAATATTACTCACGGTTCGTTCAGCAATAAGGTAAGTTTAATATATTGATTTGATTTACCTCCACTCAAATATGCATGTGGCAAGTTAGGCTTGAGGAAGATGGCCTGTCCAGAGTGTAGAACCATATAGTTCATGAAGTAAGGCGCCCAACAACCCACGTCACCCGGGTAGTCTGCGTGTAGACGTTGAAGCAGAGGATATAGCAACGTCGATTGTGTCGACACATCTGAAATAGATACATTTAACGCCTCATTGCTTGGAAGGTACCACAGGTGGTAGGAGCATATTATATCGATTATTATGTTTCTTTGAAGTGTTTCACACTTTATATTTTTGTAAATTGTTAAACACAATCCAAAATTTCATCGTACCGACGGGACTTGAACCCGCAACCTCCGGAATAACATGTCCACTAATTTCGTCGTAACGATATTTCGCACCGTGGCTTAATTGGCAAAGCACCGGAACATGTTATTCCGGAGGTTGCGGGTTCAAGTCCCGTCGGTACGATGAAATTTTGGATGGTGTTTAACAATTTACAAAAATATTATATCGATGTTCCGCCTTACTTGCGACCAAAAAGTAGCTTACCACCATCAAGGAGAAAATCTGCCGCCAGAACCTTACGGTGTTCCGGTAGTACACAGCCCTTAGGGTCAAGAGTATTCTAGGCCTAGCGTGTTCACCATCTTCGACCACATCATCGCTTACCACTAGGCGAGGTAGTGGTCAAACGCTAGCCTATAAGATATTGAAAAAGACGGGTTGAGATAGTTGCGAAGTATTCAGTATTCAGTATTTTATTAATATATAATCATAATCAAAGTAAGTGGTCCTACGCTACGTCTCATTGCCGTTTTCATTTCCAGACACGATTACCTTATTATATTAGACCACATTGTCACGTCAAGTGGGATGATGGTCAAGCTGTTCTTTATCAGGTTTTTTTTTAATTTAAATTTTATCAGGATCTTATAAATTTCTCTAGATATATTGAGATAACCGAATCGTCTCAAACTCGCAACTGAAACTGACTCGCGCGGCGACTGAAATCTTACTAATATTATAAACGCGAAAGTTTGTAAGAATGCATGGATGTCTGGATGTATGTTTGTTACTTTTTAAAACTACTGAACCGATTGAGCTGAAATTTATGTAGATAACCTAGACCCTGGAATAACACATTGGATATTGTTAAACACAATCCAAAATTGTGGATTGTGTTTAACAATTTACAAAAATATAAAGTGTGAAACACTTCAAAGAAACAAAACACATTGGATACTTTTTATCCCGATATTCCTACGGAAACGATGTCTACGCGGGTAAAACTGCGGGGCACAGCTAGTCAGTTATATTATAGTAATTTAGAGTCAAGTTATCACTATCTCATCTATATACAATTTAATATGCTCACAGTGGAAGTAAATAATAAGGCCTCAGGTTGTATATAACTTGCCCTTGAAACAATGTGTTATTGCTCCACTGATAAGACTTACTCAAACATACAAGCAATATTGCTGTAAAATTGCCACCATATAAAGTGTGATTAAATTGATGTTTCCATTATTTGTACTTACATGACTCGCTCAAGTATACTATAATAACCGTCCAAGTGCATGTCGGGACACGCGCAGTGTAGGTTTCCGTAGTAGCCCGTTATTCAATGCAAGTCTTTACCCGTTATAAACAAACAACTAGGTACTTCGTCTTTGTCACTATAAAGTATTTATTCTAAGGATTTTGTATTTGGTACAAAACTATCCGACACCCAAGTTCAACGACTATTACTGCTAAACTAATAAAGTTTAGTTTTCCTTTAAAGTTCATGAGATGGACTATTATCCCGAATTTTTCCAGATTTTTTTAAGTCAGCTGTTTAGCTTTTACACGGGGGGGGGGGGGGACGCTTTTTTTTTTTCCTTGTCAGGACTACGGAACCCTAAAAAAATTAGATTGTATGTAGGTTCATCTTGAGCATTCGAGAAAAAGTCTATCTTGTAATCCGTATCTCACGAGCAATTCCTCACTCTGCATGTTAATCCAGTCAAAGTCAAAATAGACTAAATTATGATTCCAGTTTGCATTAATTCCCAACAAGCTGGATTTTTGTGCAGGCCTTGGATGCGTCATCACAAATGACATGTCAAAAGTCCCAATCGATCCCGCTTGTGCGTTGTTTTTTATTCGAGGTCAAAGGTCACAAATTTGCGTTTTTCGCGATTTTCAGAAAAACGGCAAGTTTTATCATAAAAGTACCATAGACAAAATTGTAGACCATAAAATTATCTATAAAAATTGTATCAATACTTTTTTTCCTATATCATCATCATCATGGGCATCCCATACATGGAACTGAAACAAAAAAAATTTTTCAAACCTATACGTGTGTCTATGGATAGGTCTTTAAAAATGACATTGAGGTACCTAAAATTATTTTTTCTCAAAGTCAATCATTTAAAAGATAGGCGCGTCTAAAGTGGTATAATGTGTGTCCCCATCCGCCCTTTAACTTTTAAAGTAAGGGAATGAAAAATCTAGAAAAATTATATTCTGTAGATCTCAATAAAAACTTCCAACGGAAAATTGGTTTGAACGAGATACAGTCAGCAGTTTTTGAGATATAGCGACCGCAAATATAACTTGGTTTTTCATACAAACACAATGAAAAACAAAGTTATTTTTGTAGTTGCGAAAATCATACATCATATATACGTGGCGTACTCATGCATATTATGACGATAACAACTTTTATAACTTTTTGAATCGTTATATCTCAGAAACGGTGGCTCGTACAAAAAAAAGTATTGATAATTTTTTTATAGATAATTTTATGATCTACAATTTTATCAAAGGTACTTTAATGATAAAACTTATCGTTTTTCAAAAAATTGCGAAAAACGCAAATTTGTGACCTTTGACCTCGAATAAAAAACAACGCACAAGCGGGATCGATGGGGACTTTTGACATATCATTTGTAATGACGTATTCAAGGCCTGCACAAAAATCCAGCTTGTTGGAATTAATGAAAACTGTAATGTCTATTTTGACTGGACTATGTTACTATATTTATAAATAGAGATCAGATAATCGGATGCATATGTTAATTTCTGGGTAACATATTATGGAAGAGGCTTCTTAGAATATGTTGTTTCGTCAAAAATCAGTTCATAAAAATAGGGAAAAACAACTACATTACATTGTAACAAGACACCTGTATCGGGTTGAATACATCTCATGGAGTAAACACGGAAGAGGCTTCTTAGAATATTTTGCTTGGTCAAAAATCAGTCAATAAATGTAGGGAAAGGCAATCATGTTACATTGTATTAGGGAAACTTTAATTTGTGTCAAATGGGGTTTATTACATCTTAAGGAGTATACGCGGAAGAGGTTTCTTAGAATCTTTTGCTTCATCAAAAATAATTCAATAAAAGTAGGGACCATATTACATTTTAACAGGGCAACTGTTTCCTGTCAAGCATATATACATAAATTGGTTAATCCCCGAATTGCGGATTTTTTCCGATAAATAATTCGATAAATATTTTAAAAACTAAAACAACCGACTTCCACGCCGCGCGAGTCAGTTTCAGTACTAAGTTTGAGGTGTTAATCTCCATATTTCTGGAGTGGAGATCTTATCAGCTCTCGATGAAATTACAATGGGACGACCTTGGAAATGAACCCTATCAATTAAAAAAATAATCATTCGAATCAGGATACTATTGACGGAGTAATTGAGGAACATAATCGAACATAACCGAAATCCCCTGTAAGTATACTAAATTTTATTTAATCGTTGGAGCCGCTTCCGAGATTCATATTAAGGTAAAGACGATAGCGCCATCTTTGATGCTAGATGGCGCTGCGCTATCGGAAAAAACTTTTTTTAAACTTTTCCTTATTTTGTAACTTTGTTCTGTTCTTAGTATTTGTTGTTATAGCGGCAACAGAAATACATCATCTGTGTAAATTTCAACCGTCTAACTATCACGGTTCATGAGATACAGCCTGGTGCCAGACAGACAGACAGACAGACAGACAGACAGACAGACAGACAGACAGACAGACGGACAGCGGAGTCTCAGTAATAGGGTTCCGTTGGTACCCTTTGGGTTCGGAACCCTAAAAAACATACAAGTGAATTGAAAACCTCCTCCTTTTTGGAAGACATTACAAAAGATGCTTTTCATAATAGCCAACATCTAGGTAACTAGTGAACTTTAGGTAAATATCCATCCAAATATCCGATCACTTCTTATAAAGCAACAATTTCTTTGATTTATCTGTATAGGGTAAGAAAACCTACCTCTAACTGCTGAACAACAAGGAACCAACTAAATGGGTGGCGCCATAGCAGGTTGACAATCTTACACACATTAGTTCGTTTATTATTTGTAAGGTACACCTTACCTTCTTTCTCTAACCTAGCCAATACTGTCCGCAGGCTCCTGGCAATGGCATCCTTATCGCTAGTCATCAACGATTGAAACACAGGTTTCAGTACTTTATCACTGTCACCTTGTTCACTGTGTGATAGGAGATTCTCAACAAGATCATTAGATAGTACTTCTACTAGTTCTGGCAATTCTGGAATAATAAAAGATCAATGTCAATTAAAGGAGTTTGGTCAATGACTTTGAATTGAAATAAATTAAAAGAATCAGGGCTAGTTTCAGCGGTTACTGATAGTGCTAACATGAAGAAATCTGACAGATTTTTGACAGCTTTTATATGGTGTCATGTGTCAGATAACTATCTAACCCATAATCAGGAACCGTTGAAACTGGCCCTCCGTATATTAAGTTTCACTAAATTGTCATTTATCATATATGACATGTGTATAATATTTTAAAACTTTGAGTAGTTTATATTGTAGTTACAGTTTTAAATAAATTTTAATCATGTTGATGTTATTTTAAGTTTTTAAAATGAATAACATTTTCAAGCAATTTAAAACTTTGCCAGATATACTTTTAATCTACATATAGAAGAATATTGAATACAACTTACTTTTAAGATATTCTTGAATTTCCTTTAGAGGTCGGAATCCACATAGTGCTTCAAAGGGAGTTAGTGCAATGGCAAGTTCTGGTTTATGATTAGGATCTTTATACATATCAGGGAAATTTCTATGCAACTCTTCTGCATGGTCCTGAAAAAGTACACAATATATCTCAGTACTATTGTATTGTATGTGGGTCAGTAAAATACAATATTTATATACATAGTATATTTTTATAGAAGACTAGCTGTGCCCCGCGGATTTACACACATAGACATCGTTCCTGTGGGAATATCGGGATAAAAAGTATCCTATGTGTTATTCCAGGGTCTAGGCTATCTAAATACCAAATTTCAGCTCAATCGGTTCAGTAGTTTTTGCTTGAAAGAGTAACAAACATACATCCATACATTCTTACAAACTCGCGTTTATAATATTAGTAGGATAGTAGGATAGAGATGGTGCTAGCATTGATTTTAATAGCTCTCCTTTAAACATTGCCTAAATGTATGAGATCCTGCATTGTGCAAACAATATTTTTCGCGATATTGGAACTGATGCACTTGCTTTGTAATAAAACATCTCAAAAGTTGAACTCGTTACAAAACGTTTTCTCTTATATTAGTGGGGATAAGCAATTTTGATCACTATCTCACCTCATGTTAAGCGAAGATGTGATCGACAATATATAATAGCAAGCTTGCCTAGAAGATAACTGTTCACTCGCGATTTAAAGACCGGGTTGTACTTAACAGGAAATTCCATTCCTTTGCTGTGAGTCTACAAATTTCTTACTACTATAGTGCAGTCTTTAGCCACTGGTTCTGATTTTCTTGTAATTTATAATGTCAACAATGATTTAAAGTTGTTAGGTTAAGTACTTACTTTCTGAGGATGTGCCTGAATAGATAAGGCTTTTCTTACAGACAATATCTTGAGAAGGAAGGGCACTGTAACACCAAACTTAGACCTCACAGCAGGTCCTATGGCATCGAGGTTATCTTTGATATATTCTGACAAGAGAATATTTCTGTCGATGATCAGCGCTGGTCCATTAGGGTGTGTTCCCATCCATAGCTCTGCATATGGTTTAGATTCCTCGATCACAGAATTTGGGTTGGAACTTTTCAGTAATTTGGCAACAGTGCTCTCTTGGCCCAACTTTCCCCAATCGTAATTTTGCACCTTACATTGTAGCTCCATTTCGAGTATCTGAGAGAGAAATAGAGGACTGGTTTTTGACTAAAAAATTTTTTTAAAACTATAAAAAACTTCAAAAGAAATTTACTTATCTAAAACTGATAATATAATAAATGATCATAGGATTGTAACTGAAATTTTATCCGATTCAAACCTTGAGACGCCTTGAGTAATCCTAGACTGTTCAAACAAGTTCAACACATGGTGGTAGGACACTATCTAGTGTCTACCTGGCCAGCTACCACCCTCAAGTTAGAAAATCTGTCGCCTAACATCTAATGTGTTAAGACAGCTATCCTTGAGAGCCAGTTCCCATTCTAGGCCTAGCGTGCTTACCATCTTCGACTGCATCATCACTTAACAACAGGTGAGATAGTGGTCAATGGTAATGGCATGTCAATATATATATGAAAATATTATGTATGTACGCAAAAATTTGAATGAGTATGATAAGAGGTCCGATGTACATAATTTCAATACAAGACACAAAAATAGATTAATTCTACCTCAATTCAGGTTGTGGAAAGTTAGTGGTTCTTTTCTGGGGAACTGTATACGATTTTATAATAAACTTCCTAAAGATATTGATCAACTGTCTATAAGCAGATTTAAAACCTTTGTAAAATCCAATTTAATGAAGAAATCGTACTATACAATAAATGACTATATGAATGACAAAAATGCTTGGCCTGAATGCCCCAAGCTCCAAGATATAATATAAATTGTATGATAATAGAATTACTTATTGTACATTAAACATTTATTTAATATGAATTAAAAAAAATGAATTAAAATAAGTGACAAGCCCCATAGAGTTTCTTGGTGTTTCTTCTCTGATGGGAGTACTTCCGAAACACCAGTAGATTCAACAGTCAATCAGTTTTCATCTTTTGTTTGCAGATCTAGGGTTGCCTGTTACGACGGTATTATGCGGCTGATAGTCGGACAATCAGTTCCATTCGGAACATGATTTGTACTGCAATTAGTCTGCGTTTTATTTATCTATTATGTTTCATTATTTCACAATTTTTTGGATAAAAATTGTCTGAAGTACTGAAACATGCACTGGGTTGCGGGTGCACGTAATGGTACGGTTGGCAACCCTACATTAATAAGGGGAATTAAACATGTGTTTTAAGTGTGACGTTCGACGTCTAGATGAAAGCTGAATGGCTCAATACCTTTGTTTTTTTTTTGTAAATTCAAAGCGTCATGTTTCTGTTATATCTATATTTTTTGTTGAATATGATCTATTTAATGTTATTTGACGTGTGTAAGTGCTAATTTTTAATTTGCCCATATACTGAATAAATGCTTTGACTTTGACTTTGAATGGTAGCCTATATCATTAAGATAGTTTAAAAACTAAAACAACAGACTTCTATGCCCCGCGAGTCAATTTCAATAGCAAGTTTGAGACGTTTATCGTCATATCTCTGGAGAAACTTATCAGATCTCAATGAAATTAAAATAGGACCATTCCGGAAACGTACCCTACCGATTAAAAAAAGGATCATTCAAATCGGTTCACAATTGATGGAGTAATCGCGTAAACATACACAAAAAATAAAAAATAAATAAACATACAGATGAATTGACAATCTCCTTCTTTTTGGAAGTCGGTTGAAAATATACAAAATAAAAAACACTTAACTTTGCTTCATGAGATTTTCGCAAGTTGGCAAGCAAGCTACACTACAAGTTTAAAAAAAATACTGTTAACTCGTGCTATATTGATAAAAAACGGTGGCGACGAAGGTACCATAATTAACTTTTTGAGGCAAATTATAGTAGGTTTAGTGAGGTACTTTTAAACTTGTTTATTTATTTTCCTTATTATATATTTACTTATTACTCTTTATAATATTAGTATAGATAAGTTAGGTAATATTTACAAATAGTACATATATATACAACTTAAAACTAAATTAAGATAAAAACTATTTAAACTAATACAAATAGGTAAAATGTTATAAATAAAAAACAGAACCTAGGTCGCAGCTGTCTGCCGGTAATGTTCCCAAAAAGCTGGCGACGTTACCTCGTTGAATTGCTAGGCTAATCCGTTGGCCGAGGTAAGCACCAGCTCTTTGGTCATGAGTGAAGTCTATTAATCGTCTGGACAGCTCCTTTACAAAACCTCGTGCATCTCGACCCCACGGACCCATTGTTTCGACCACAAACGGCAGAAAAATGTAGCCTCGTAGTAGCTGCTCGTGAGGTCCCGCATATGTGGGACGCCGCTAATGTGTTAGCACACGTCGCGTCCCACACCAACGGTCTCCCTCGGCACCACGGAACCAACGTCATACCGTCGGGCCTCTTACCATCGTCACGTGATATACCGTTCGGCTCTAATATAGCCGGCACGTTCACGGTGGCAAGGGCCTGACGAATGACGTCATTCAAGGAGGCGTGACGTGATAGAAATAGCTGGATATCATTCAGGAATTTAGTTGAACGGTGCTGTTTAGTTAAGAGGTTACGCTAATTATTACTTTTAAATAAAATAATATTTACCTGATAACTATCGTGAAATTTAATTGGTATTGCACAGAATAAGTGGAGATACCAGTACCACAGAACAGAATAATATATATGTGTCGCAGGCAGATAACTGCCAAACAAACTGGAAAATGGCAAACTGGAAAAATTAAGCAGAGGGACGGTAAAATTATGTTAAAAGTTAATAATAAATTAATCATAGATAATAATGATGTCGCTAACACATTTGTTGAGTACTTCTCACAAGTACCTATTATTACTACTCAGCCTTTAAACTCTTCCCCTAAGGATGCTTTTGTTTTACTATCGAAGTGTGTGAATGTATGTGACTCTATGTTTGAGTTCAGACACATAACTTCAATATCAATTATCAAAACTTTTAAAATGCTCAATCAAAAGAATACCGAGGATCTGTGGGGTATGTCAACCAAAGTACTTAGTTATATTATTAATGCAATTAGCCCTCACTTAGCGTTTATTTTTAACAGATGCGTCGATGAAGGTGTCTTTCCTGATGTAATGAAAAAAAGTAAATTAATTCCCCTATACAAATCAGTGAACAAAAATGACCCTTCAAACTATAGACCAATCTCTATATTACCGGCGCTCAGTAAAGTTTTTGAAAAAGTTATATTAGACCAGCTTTTGGCACATTTTAATATTAATCATCTTTTAAATCACAAACAATATGGTTTCACTAAGGGGCGTTCTACTACTGATGCTGGAGTAGATCTTCTTAAACATATATTTGATGCCTGGGAGAAAGCACAAGATGCTATCGGCGTTTTCTGTGACTTATCTAAAGCGTTTGATTGTGTCTGTCACAAAACGCTAATTTGCAAATTAAAACACTACGGCGTTAACGGAAAAGCACTTGATCTGGTCTCATCCTACCTCAGTAATAGAATACAGATGGTTGAGGTCAATGGCGTCAGGTCATCTGGATCCCTCATAAAAATGGGAGTTCCGCAGGGATCGATCTTAGGACCATTTTTATTTCTAGTTTATATTAATGACTTGCCGTCTTTCGTGCAAAACTTATGTGACATTGTTTTGTTCGCGGATGATACATCCTTAATATTCAAAATAGATAGGATTGCGCCTGGATTTGACGATGTTAACAAATCAATCGCACAGGTTTTGAATTGGTTTACAACCAATAACTTATTACTGAACGCCAAAAAAACTAAATGTATTAAATTCTCGCTGCCAAATGTAAGAAAGGGTGTCATTAATAGCAGGATATTAATAAACGATGTACCGATAGAATTTGTTGAATCCGCTACATTCTTGGGCATCACCCTGGATTCAAAACTACAATGGGGTTCTCAAATATCGGCTCTGGCAGGTAGATTGAGCTCCGCTGCATACGCAGTACGTAAAATCAGAAACTTGACTGACGAATCCACTGATTGGTTTACTTTAGCTACTTCCATAGTATAATGTCCTATGGCATTTTATTGTGGGGGAAAGCCGCCGAAATCCAATCTATATTTGTTTTACAAAAAAGAGCTATTCGATCTATATATACCATGAAGTCACGAGACTCACTTCGTGAAAAATTTAAGGAGATTAAAATTCTCACAGTGGCATGTCAATATATATATGAAAATATTATGTATGTACGCAAAAATTTGAATGAGTATGATAAGAGGTCCGATGTACATAATTTCAATACAAGACACAAAAATAGATTAATTCTACCTCAATTCAGGTTGTGGAAAGTTAGTGGTTCTTTTCTGGGGAACTGTATACGATTTTATAATAAACTTCCTAAAGATATTGATCAACTGTCTATAAGCAGATTTAAAACCTTTGTAAAATCCAATTTAATGAAGAAATCGTACTATACAATAAATGACTATATGAATGACAAAAATGCTTGGCCTGAATGCCCCAAGCTCCAAGATATAATATAAATTGTATGATAATAGAATTACTTATTGTACATTAAACATTTATTTAATATGAATTAAAAAAAATGAATTAAAATAAGTGACATGCCCCATAGAGTTTCTTGGTGTTTCTTCTCTGATGGGAGTACTTCCGAAACACCAGTAGATTCAACAGTCAATCAGTTTTCATCTTTTGTTTGCAGATCTAGGGTTGCCTGTTACGACGGTATTATGCGGCTGATAGTCGGACAATCAGTTCCATTCGGAACATGATTTGTACTGCAATTAGTCTGCGTTTTATTTATCTATTATGTTTCATTATTTCACAATTTTTTGGATAAAAATTGTCTGAAGTACTGAAACATGCACTGGGTTGCGGGTGCACGTAATGGTACGGTTGGCAACCCTACATTAATAAGGGGAATTAAACATGTGTTTTAAGTGTGACGTTCGACGTCTAGATGAAAGCTGAATGGCTCAATACCTTTGTTTTTTTTTTGTAAATTCAAAGCGTTATGTTTCTGTTATATCTATATTTTTTGTTGAATATGATCTATTTAATGTTATTTGACGTGTGTAAGTGCTAATTTTTAATTTGCCCATATACTGAATAAATGCTTTGACTTTGACTTTGATAGCTGAATAAGCTGTTCAATTGAACGCGTAACCTCTTAACTAAAAAGCACCGTTCAACTAAATTCCTGAATGATATCCAGCTATTTGATCAAACAGCCCGGCAAATGACTTGTGAGTGTCAGACTAAGATATTATATGACTGGCCTAACCATTAGCCAGCCAGTTAATTAAATGTTGTAATAAACGCTACGGCTGGATATCATTCAGGAATTTAGTTGAACGGCGCTGTTTAGTTAAGCTTTGTGAGGCTAAGCGTTCAATGGAACGGCTAATTTAAGCTATCTGCCTGCGACATATACACGAGGAGAGAGATACTACGCTACCATCCCCGTCCGTATATAATATTTCTCAATTCTCATGTACTACGCATTGGTACATAATGAGTTATTGGTAGCCGTTAGCCGTACGGGTACTCAACCAAAGATGAAAGAATAACAACACAAAAACCGTACCTGTGAGCCGTACTATAGGCTAGGTGGTAGGCACAGAGTACTTTTTTATATGTGGTAGGCAAACAACGTGGACGGAGTATTAAGTCTACGGTAAAAAATTATGGACAAACGAAACTCTGCAAACTCACATTTCTTTCACATCACATCATAATGAAACAATGGGAGAAATGGTAAGTATAAGAAAAGTGAAAACTGAAGTGAAAATAAAAAGTTGAAATTTATTTTTAATTTATAGTATAGAAGCAAGCAGTGCTGCCAGTAGTGCCTGTATTTTTTTTTTTTTTTTTTTAGTTTTTTTATGGCTCCACACGATTAGTGTATTTAGCCAGTGTCAAGTATTGAAATTCTTTAAGTTTTTATGAATTTAAGTCGTAGAGATGGGTCAAAGTCATATTTCAGGTCAGTTTTCAAGTAAAAGTCTAGTCGAAGTCATACCTTCAGTAAAGATATGGTGTTTACTGAAGATTTTCAGTGGCATTTTAGTGAGAACGCAAATAGCATGTTTTTCAACATTGTGCTGTTTCCCTACACTCGCACTCATTCACCGGCACTTAATGGTTAATAATCCACATTTATTACACATTAACTCGCGGAAGAACACAAGTTTTAGGAAAAAATACAATGAGACCACACACACTTTTCCACGTTCCCGCCAAAAAACCGTGCCGGTATTTATTTTATATTCTCTTTGGTGCCAGTACTGTAGAGATGGGCGTTGATTAAACGAACTAGTTGAAAAAACCGTCCATCGACTGTCAACGTTTCGACCGTTAATCGTTTACCGATCAACTAGTTGAATCCATAGACGGCAAATTTCAAGAGTATAGAGAAAGAGAGGCGCGTTGCGCGATTAACTGTCAACGTGATTTCGAACGGTAACATTCGTTTTTAGTGTGAGGGAATTTCAACTACGTAAGTATTTTTTATAGAAAAAACAATAGCTCGTTATTCAAAGACATTAGTATTTTAATTTCTTAGAATTTTACGTCTTAGAATTATTTCTATCTTCTATCTATTTCTTAGAAATTTACGTCATGAGTAAAACTAAAACTTAAAATCAAAAAATTACAATTAACGTACAGCGCTATTTGGATTAAACGATTGTATTATCAATACTTCGTTAGTGGTTGAATTCATACGAGCATATGTGAAATCGACTATTGTTGAAGCATTAACTAGTTAATCAATTCAACTAGTTAATCGACTAGTTGACGGAGGTTAATTTAACGGACTAGTTGCGATAACGAAAAATACGTCAACGACCCATCGCTACAGTACTGAAGTGCCAGCAGCAGCTCGTGAGTAATAGTGTTCTGTGAGTGCCAGGCCAGTGTGACTAACTAACTGACTAATGCCACAGCTAATGCTATGTTTTGGATTTTATTTATTTACGAGCCCCTCGGCTTCGCCCGCGTTATTAACTTCATTCATTTATTTAATTTTGTTTCGTAAAAACACATGAAAAACTGAATTAGCCATATCTGCGAAATAAATAACTATGAATATAACTATATGAATAAAAATCGGACTACCCGTTTTCAAGTTGTGGCGTGACCAAGGCACATAGGGACTCTTTTTTATAAAACCCAAAGAACCCATATTGATTGTCAAACTTTGTTTTGTTTGTACCCCATTTAACTCTCTTAAAGGTGGAATTTCTAAATAGCCTGAAACACATATTTACATACGTATTTTCAGAAGTATTTGTGTGAAGTTTCCAATAAAATAGACTATCTTATGTTGTTTCTATATAGAAACTTTGAACTTCCGTTTCATCCCTATAAGGGGTGAATTTTGGAAAATCCTTTCTTAGCGGATACCTACGTTATAACTCATAACAACTATCTGCATGCCAAATTTGGTTTGAGCTGTGGTTGATAGATCAGTCAGTTAGTCCATCAGGTCAGTCGGTAACGTTTGCCGTTTATATATACAGATTTCATTATTTACGTTAAACTGTATTTCCCTACATAGTGAATGGAACCAGGGAATACATGTTTTCTATACTCACAAATTTCATTTTGCATACGAATGTTGAGGGAATCAAACCAAGTATGTAATAAAATTTTCCAATGAAACTTTATCACCCTGTTTAACCATTTAAGGGCATGATTTTGAAAATTAAAGTACCTTATTTTTTTTTTTTCAGGAACTACACTATCTATATTTCCAATATCATCAAAATAGATTTAGTAGTTATGCAGATACGTGGAAACAAACATTAATGTATTTTCTATGGTTTCTCCAGATAAAATTAAATTTTCACTCCGGCATTTGAAGTCAGTTATTTTAGTTTTTTAAACGATGTTATCATTCGGTTAATAAACTGAATGGCTGATTCAGGGTTTAATCTGGCTAAGTTTACGTAAAAGTTTAACATGTCATATGATAACTTGCGATTCCAGCTAGGCACTGATGAAAGGGAGACGTTGCAGGTAGATTATACATCACTGATGTATAATCTACCTGCAACGTCTCCCTGATGTAACATCAGGCTAGGTATGCACAATTTAAATATTACTACACCCTTTTGTTACACCTTGTATATAATACAGGCACAGCGGATCCTAGATATTAGTGTTTAGCGATAAACTGATAAGTCAATATTACATTACAGGTTGGTAGCTGCTGATGACAATGCTGAGTGAGCGAACCCTACAGAACATACTCCAAAAATAAAAAGCTTGATAAAATTTAATATTTGTTTTACTACCTATCATTTTCTCAAACTGGTTTTGTCTTATTGGTGGATTTGTTAAACCAAAATAGGAAAAATATAAACCTTCACAATCTAACCACTAAAACCAAAATATAACCTTCAAAAGTAATTACCAAGCAGCGGTAGTTCAATCGTTATTGATATTTTTACCAACACGGCACATCACCAGGATTTTTTTGTTATGTTGGTCAATTAATCTTCAATAAGAAGAAGAAGATTATTTCGCCGGTATGTTGGCTACTTTGAAAGAACCTTGTTTTGATATTTCGCTACTTGGTCAGTTTGCTCTATTGGAGTTCCAGCTCTTCTTAACGTAGTGATTTTATTCTCTTTGTAACTTGGCTCAGGCTGTTTATTCTATTCTTATTTTTTTGGCAATCGTCTCACTCTTGAGACATTTTTCATCATTTTTAGTATCACGTCAGGGCCGTCAGGTAGGCAAGTACCTAACAACAACACAATAAAAAGGTAATGGTAAACGGACTTAAGAAAAAGTAAAAGAACATAAAGTTGAATCGAAACTAATTATAAGTAAAAAATATTTTTATAAACAAGCTTTTATCTAGGACAATGAACTAAAATGTTAAAAATTCTAGTAAGTAAGTAATTCTAGTAAGTATTTGGCGTGTAGGTACTTACAACCCGGTCACATAATCTGTGCACCTGACCTCGTGACGTCATATCGGCGGTCCCAGACCGCCGATATGACGTCACGAGTGAAAAAAAGTTTTTTCGAGAAATGTGGAGGTAAAAAATAATTACTAACCATTTCAAATCAATTTATAATTGACTAGCAGCCCGCCCCGGCTTCGCACGGATAGAAAATATATGCCTACAAAATTTGCATCAGTTTGTTGTATCCAATTTAAAATATTAACATATCTAACAATCATCGTCATATTTCCACCAATTTACACAAAACCTTAACGAATTATGCACCTAAGACCTTTCTTATAAACCACGGACGTACCACCCGTGGGTGGTACGTCCGTGTTATAAAGACTCTGGCTATTGGTGAAAACCGCATGATAATTCGTTCAGAAGCTATTGAGATTATTGCGAACAGACAGACAGACGCAGTGATGGACATTGTATTATAATACTTACGTAGTGATATTGGACGACCTTTTGGCGTAAAGGATAGTTACCCTGATTCTAACGCAAGGGTCGTTGGTTCTAATCCTAGCTATATGCTACCAATGAAAGTTTAATGTGCATTCATGAATCATGGGTTTTTGTGGGATCATTAAATCTATCAATAATTAAGATAGTTTAAAAACTAAAACAACTGACTTCAATGCCCCGCGAGTCAATTTCAGTAGCAAGTTTGAGACGTTTATCGTTATATCTCTGAAGATACTTATCTCATCTCAATGAAATTACAATGGGACTACCTCGAAAACGTACCCTATCGACTACAAAAATAATCATTCGAATCGGTTCACAATTGACGGAGTAATCGCGTAACATACACACACAAAAAAAGAAAGAAAAAAGAAACATACAGACGAATTGAGAACTTCCTTCTTTTTGGTAGTCGGTTGAAAAGTAGCTTACCGCCAAGGAGAACATCTGCCACCGTAAACTTACGGCGTTCCCCGACGCAAAAAGTAGGGGTATTATACGTTTAACGTGTGTATCTGTGTGTCTGTCTGTAGCATCTTAGCACCCAACCGGATTAACCGATTTTGATTTAAAGTAGGGGTATTATAAGTTTAACGTGTGTATCTGTGTGTCTGACTGTAGCATCTTAGCACCCAACCGGATGAACCGATTTTGATTTTATTATTACTTACTTACTGCACTGGCGCGACAACCAAAGTGGGTCTTGGCCTCTTACATTAAGAGACGCCATTTCTCCCTGGATTGCGCGACCTCTTGCCAATCGTTCACCTGAAGCTGGTTCAGATCTTTTTGGACTACATTTATATTTTTACATTTTATTATTGATATTTTTTTTATAGATGACTTCATCACGAGTGTTCTTAGCTTTGATTCGTGAAAATTCGTTCAATCGTTATATAACTATGAGCTTTAATCAACTTTCATAGCTCTAATCAATTCGAAAATCTTCTTCTTCAACGATATTGTAAGAACATGGAAGCATTGATCTGATGCCGGGACATTACCTCCTGTTGGCCTACCATGACCTCTTATTGCGATTCAATTGCGAACCTAAACTGAACTGCTTTGTTGTTTCGTACCATAACCTCGTTTAAATCCAATTAAAAGGACCAACTAAATAATCGCCAAAACAAAACCTAATCTGAGTCGCAAAGTTGATTTCATTCATTCAGTTCGTACCATCACCATATAATAGCGATTCTGTTTCGACTCTTATGTGTCAATTCTAACGATTCTGATAAAGTTGTTATATTTCCTGCGAATATTGAAACGTTTTAGCATTTAAGTGGTAATTTTGGGATTTTAATAAGTCTCTCCGCCTATTTAAAACCATACCAACCCATAGGTGCTCGAGTTGTGTGATGGTAATTATTATGCAATAGAGTCTAGACTTCTTGGACGAGTTTAGGTACCAAGTTTTTCATATAAGAATATTACGCTGCGCGACAATCAATATCAGAAATAATTTTCAGGCTAAGTATCCATTTACGAATGCTACAAAGTAAAAACTTGTACATACCTCATTTTTAGGGATCCGTAGCTGAATGGCAAAAAAACGGAACCCTAATAGATTCGTCATATCTGTCTATCTGTCTGACTGTCTGTCTGTCTGTCTGTCTGTCTGTAATTTTGTGTCTGTCCGTCCGTATGTCACAACCACTTTATTCAGAAACTGTTAGGACACAGTTAAAACTTGGTAGGTAGGTGTATTTTGTGAACCGTTTTACAATTTTTATACAATAATAATAATATATATATATATTAAGAACTGAAACAAAATCATCAAACCTATACGAATGTGGTGTCTATAGATAGGTCTTTAAAAATGACATTGAGGTTCCTAGAACCATTTTTTCATGACCCCCCCCCCCCCCCCTCCAACTTTTCAAGTACGGAATAGAATAATCTAAAAAAATATATATGCTGTAGATATAAATAAAAACTTTTAACGAAACTTGGTTTGAACGAGATACAGTCAGCAGTTTTTAAGATATAGCGACCGCAAATATAACTTAGTTTTTCATACAAACACTATAAAAAATAAAATTAATATTTTGGTGGTGATTAGTTATAGTTATAAATTACTCTACTGTGTTACAGAACCCTACTAGTGCGAATGCGACTTGCACTTGGCCAGTTAATTAGATCTCGTCATAACACTAATTAACTACTTCTCAAATCACCTTCAAAGCAACCGCGCTTGCGTCTGTACTCTATTCTTAGGGCGATTTGATATAACGTAAACATTACCCGCAACGGAAATGTTTACATTAATATCAAATCGCCATGACAGAGAACGCGTTCAAAACCAACAAACAATAATATACAAAATCTTTTTATGTGGAGATTTTGTGATTATGGTGTCCTCAAATTCATGTAGGTTGATTCTTTTTACGATATTTAAATAACATAATAGCATACTAATTCATTATAATGAACAAAATCCTATATTTTTTCATAAACTCAAAGATTTCATTTTACCGTAACTTTCCGTTAGAATATGATGATTAGGTTTTAGAACGCAGCCTTGTAGTTGGCTCGACACTAGTGATGTATTTTGCAATTCAGTATCGAACTTTCGTTCATTCATTCCAGTGGCAGCGATCCACATTAGGTTTTGTTTAATTAAGCTCATAGTACGAAAAAAAAAACGATCCAGTTAACACAATCGTCTCAGAATTGAATCGCTATTTAAAAGGTCATGGTAAGCCTCCTGGACTCTACAGAATACTCAAATCCTCACCAACTTACAGCTCAGATTTTAAATGTCGTGTTTAGAGTCATTGGAATGCTTTTAATGAAAAGATTATACATAGATCAGTCGGGTTGGTTTAAAATATAATCTATACTAATATCATAAAGAGGGAACATTTGTATTTTTGTATGTTTGTAATGATTTGGCTCAAAAACTACTGTACCGATTTAAAAAATTCTTTCACTAATATATAGAATGGACTTTCGAAATGAAAAAAAGGCTATATATTATCCCGTTTAAATCCCGTCAAAAGTACATTCGTGAAGACCTCATTTGCGTAATTTGGGACCTAAGTCGACAAAAAAACGGTCGTAAAAACACGTTTCTTACGAACGCTGCTCAATTGAAAACAGATAGAAGCATATTTTCTATGGAAGAGTTGTACAACTTAATTAGACCTACAAAAAAGTCCGCGACAGCATATGTCTATCTCTTAAGGTTGACTCACAGTAACCATTTTCATCTTAAAATTTTTGTTAAAAAATATTACATAACTTCCAAGGCTATTTTCAAGTATATAGTATTAATCCTTATCCAAATAATTACGTTAATTAGCTTGGCCACATATTATAGATTAAAATTGTCCTTAACAGTATATAATTCAAATGAAAACTCTAGAAGATATCACGGATTTCACATACACGCATCGCAAAATTAATAAATATATTTGCAGTCAAACCACAGAATAGGTCATAGTTACTGCGAAAATATTATTATAAGCTTAGCGATGCTGTAGATCCCCACCGATCACAATCAATTTGAAGTCAATATAGTATAATAATATGATCTATTGTATAAAATAATAATGATCTATATATATAATATAATATTTTAAACCACCCCGACTGATCTATGTAAAATCTTTTCATTAAAATCATTCCAATGACTCTAAACACGACATTTAAAATCTGAGCTGTAAGTTGGTGAGGATTTGAGTATTCTGTAGAGTCCAGGAGATTTCCCAGCATCAGGTCAATGCTTCCATGTTCTTACAATATCGTTGAAGAAGATTTTTGAATTGATTAGACCTATGAAATTTGATTAAACCTCATAGTTTTATAACGATTGAACGATTTTTCATGAATCAAAGCTAAGAATACTCGATGAAGACATCTATCAAAAAAAAACTATCAATAATTAAATCAAAATCGGTTCATCCGGTTGGGTGCTAAGATGCTACATACAGACACACAGATACACACGTTAAACGTATAATACCCCTACTTTAAATCAAAATCGGTTCATCCGGTTGGGTTCTAAGATGCTACAGACAGACAGAATATACACACGTTAAACGTATAATACCTCTACTTTTTGCGTCGAAGAACGCCGTAAGGTTAGGGCGACAGATGTTCTCCTTGGTGGTAAGCTACTTTTCAACCAACTTCCAAAAAGAAGGAAGTTCTCAATTCGTCTGTATGTTTTTTTTTCTTTCTTTTTTTGTGTGTGTATGTTACGCGATTACTCCGTCAATTGTGAACCGATTCGAATGATTATTTTTGTAATTGGTAGGGTACGTTTTCGAAGTGGTCCCATTGTAATTTAATTGAGATGTGATAAGTATCTTCATAGATATGACGATAAACGTCTCAAACTTGCTACTAAAACTGACTCGCGGGGCATTTAAGTCAGTTGTTTTAGTTTTTAAACTATCTTAATTGTCAGATTTAATGATTTCACTACCTCTGTACGAAAACCTATAATTCGTGAATGCACATAAAACTTTCATTGGTAGGTATAAAGCTAGGATTAGAACCAACGACCGTCGGGTCAGAATCAGGGTAACTATCCTTTACGCCAAAGGGCCGTCCAATATCACTACGTAAGTATTATAAAACAATGTCCATCACTGCGTCTATCTGTCTGTTTGCAATAATCTCAATAGCTTCTGAACGGATTATCATGCGGTTTTCACCAATAGCCAGAGTGTTTATGAGGAAGGTTTAGGTCTTAGGTGCATAATTCGTTAAGGTTTTGTGTAAATTGGTTGAAATATGACGATGATTGTTAAATATGTTAATGTTTTATATTCGATGCAACAAACTGATGCAAATTTTGTAGGCATATATGTTCTACCCGTGCGAAGCCGGGGCGGGCTGCTAGTATATTATATATATATAGGTCATTATTATGTTATACAATAGATCATATTATTATACTATATTGACTTCAAATTTGATTTAAACGGGATAACATATAGCCTATTTTCATTTCGAAAGTCCATTCTATATATAAGTGAAATATTTTTTTAAATCGGTCCAGTAGTTTTTGAGCCAAATCATTACAAACATACAAAAATACAAATGTTCTCTCTTTATAATATTAGTATAGAAGTATAGATGAAGGGTTTGTTATTAAAAAACAATAATGTTGATTACAAAAACATTTATTATTAAACACAGTCACTATAAATTATTGACTCTATGCCTGACATTGTATCTTCCTCACTCTCACTTTCTGAACTCTTCGAACTGTCTTCCCCTAGTGATATTAAAAGTTGTGTGATGTTGTCATCTGCTAGATGATCCTTTTCCCAGTATTCTCGCTGTAGTCTCTCCACGTGATTCACTTCTCGGCAACGAAGATGCTAACCGTACTGTCGCACCGGGGAGAGCGCGGAGAGGTGACAGGGGAAGCGGGAGAGGCGCCGCATTCCAGCGAGGTGCACAGATATTCTGACCGGGTTGTACCTATATTCTTAAAAGCTTGAAGCACTACCCGTTTTTCAGGCTAGGTAATTACTATACTTCAGTGTAGCGATGGGTCGTTGACATATTTTTCGTTAACGCAACTAGTCCGTTAAATTAACCTCCGTCAACTAGTCGATTAACTAGTTGAATTGATTAACTAGTTAATGCTTCAACTATAGTCGATTTCACATATGCTCGTATGAATTGAACCGCTAACGAAGTATTGATAATTCAATCGTTTAATCCAAATAGCGCTGTAAGTTAATTGTAATTTTTTTTTAACAATAAACATATTTTGATTTTAAGTTTTAGTTTTACTCATGACGTTAATTTCTAAGAAATTAAAATACTAAGTCTTTGAATAAAGAGCTATTGTTTTTTCTATAAAAAAATACTTACGCAGTTGAAATTCCTTCTGACTAAAAACGAATGTTACCGTTAGAAATCACGTTGACAGTTAATCGCGCAACGCGCCTCCGTTCGTCGACGTCAACTGATACGTTTCTCTATACTCTTGAAATATGCCGTCTATGGATTCAACTAGTTGATCGGTAAACGATTAACGGTCGAAACGTTGACAGTCGATGGACGGTTATTTCAACAAGTTCGTTTAATCAACGCCCATCTCTACTTCAGTGCTTCAAGCTTTTAAAAATATAGGTAAGTACCTACACGCCAAATACTTACTAGAATTTATTTTTAACATTTTAGTTCATTGTCCTAGATAAAAGCTTGTTGTTAAAAATTTTTTTTACTTATAATTTATTTTTAACTATTTTGTAGGTAGGTATAGATACCGACTACCTACCTACTACCGAAGTATTTAAGAGAAGGCATGATTTTTTTAAATATTTCACGGATATTTGATGATTATGATGGGTAAAGTGCTCTTCAAGGAAAATCAATCGACTCGGTGGGGCTATGTTGCTTTATAACAGAAATGCCATGGCCACCTTACAGCTTCATCATCAGATCCTGGCTATCATTTAAGTGTAATGTGCTCCTCAAAACTAATCATTTGAGCCCAAATTCACTGGTCTTACGTTATTTTATCACAGAGATGCCGTGGCCACCTTCCAGCTTCATCACCAGTCACCAAATATCATCTAGGTGTAAAGTTCTCTTCAAGACGAATCAATCGAGCTGAAACTCGGTAGAGTTACGTTGATTTATCACGGAGATGCCGTGGCCACCTTCCAGCTTCATCACCAGACCCTGGATATTATCTAGGTGTAAAGTTCTCTTCAAGACGAATCAATCGAGCCCAAACTCGGTAGGGTTATGTTGATTTATCACAGAGATGCCGTGGCCACCTTCCAGCTTCATCACCAGACCCTGGATATTAACTAGGTGTAAAGTTCTCTTCAAGGCGAATCAATCGAGCCCAAACTCGGTAGGGCTATGTTGATTTATCACAGAGATGCCGTGGCCACCTTCCAGCTTCATCATCAGACCCTGAATGTCATCTAGGCGTAAAGTTATCTTCAAGACAAATCAATCGAGCGAAGATATTAAGAAAATAACAATTTAAAGTAAACCTTAATATCTACGGCATATTATTGAATAAAACAACACGCCAAATGGAGTAATGCTAGCGGAGTAAAGCTGCCACAAGAGCCGGCGTGCGAGTGCTCTATGTCATAGATATTAAGGTTTCGTTTTTATCTTCTTGGGTAAGGTGTGTATGTATAGCTAGTCACGAATCCTATACCTACCTAAATATCAAACTCCAAATCGAAAGTTTATAAATAGGGCACCGGGGAGATTTATGCGTTTAGGGAGGGAAAAATGCTATTTGTGTTCCGTCGGCGATGGATCTTAGATGTTACAGTGTTAGCCCGTCAGGGGACGCTGCAATAACGTTTTTCGCTAAAACATTACATGCATAAGAATTTAAAAAATGTTATCGTGTAGGTAAAAAAGTATTCCTTCTAGACAGATTGCACTCATTAGTTCTTCTACGTCTACTTTTTTTTCATTCCATAGAATCTATGGGATAAAATCTTAAAGCGAGCCAAAATTTAGGGAAGGGAAGGGTGGAAAAAAAGGAGAAAGAGGCGAGGGCAACCCCCCGCACAATTCCCCCCGCCACAAATGCATGGTTTTTTACTTTATTATTATGTAAAAGTTCATTTACGCTACTCTATTAAAATACCGTTACCGCGTACAAAGTCATCATCATCATCATCAGCCTATCTCTGTCCACTGCTGGACATAGGCTTCACCTATGGCACGACACTGAGCTCGATCTTCAGGTCTTTGTTTCCAACCGCTGCAAGAATAAAGTGTCTTCCCCTTAACAGAGACATCAAGAAAAGTGTTAATGGACACATTCTTAGTAATATTCTCATAGTAAATTAAGTCAAAATCAAATTACTCATTAGCCTAGTTGTTATAAGGCTAGATTGTAATGGTAGTGAGACATCTGGATCAAGTAGAACTCATTCCAAAAAAAAAATTATAGTATAGACAGTCGATAATTTAGCTTTGTTTTATATGAGACTGAAAGAGCAGAGAGTTGCTAAATCTAGCGTAAAGGAATAATTTAGCAATACTGTTCCAAAGGACATTGACAATGACATTGAATTTAATTCTGAAGGTAGCACAAGCTTCTATCATATTATTATCTTTTCTATTCGCAAAAGCCAAAAACAAAGAAAATAATAATAATACTTTTACTTTTCTATGCTTCTATTTAAAATTGATATTTTTTTGTTTTATTTTGACTTTACACGTTATGAGTATTTAGTCTGCGTTAGATATGTTTGCATAAAGTTGGTAGCGTACAGTCCGGCAAGTATAACTTGGCGCGGCTGTGCGCCACTGTGCTTTTACTTTGTACATTGATAACAGTTTCTCTTAAACCACTTTTAATTACTTTTGGCATTATTGAACTATTTTAATTAATGTAGCAGATTTATCAACAATAATGTCGCGGTAATCTCTCAAACGTCAAACTCACAGTTTCAAGAGAGCGGAATTAGTTCCAAAAACCACCACCGCCAAGTTATACTTGTGAGACTGTAGTATTTATATTCTCTTTGGTAGGTAGTTTTGGCGGGACTGTGAAAGTGTTTGTGCTCTCATTGTATTTTTTCCTAAAATTTGTAATTTTCCGCGAGTTAACCAATGTGTGATAATAAAACTTCATCATCATCATCGTCATCATCATCAGCCGGTGTCAGTCCACTGCTGGACGTAGGGCTCTCCCAAGATTTGCCACGGAGCCTGAACTACGGTTCTCTTTTCCAGTCAATGCACATCGTAGTGGTTATATTCTCTTTGATGCACATCGCTTTGCGTATGTCGTCGCTCCACCAGGTCACAGAATTCCTACCTACACGTGATTCCGCGTTGGTGCTAAATGCGTGAACTCTGCTAATAGGCTTTAGCCGTGGCTCGAAACCTGTCGGACATGGCATGCCCGATGCCAGCCAGTATGCACTAGTTGGGATAGTTGCGCTCTGTGGATTACACTAAAGTCAGTTGTTCAGCGTCTTGTCTTAGTGTCGACTTTTAATCTATACTTCTATACTAATATTATAAAGAGAGAACATTTGTATTTTTGTATGTTTGTAATGATTTGGCTCAAAAACTACTGAACCGATTTAAAAAAATTCTTTCACTAATACAGAGAATGGACTTTCGCAATGAAAATAGGCTATATATTATCCCGTTTAAATCAAAGGTACATTCGTGGAGACCTAATTTGCAACCTAAGTCGGCAAAAAAACGGTCGAAAAAACACGTTTCTTACGAACGCTGCTCAATTGAAAATAGATAGAAGATTATTTTCTATGGAAGAGTTTTACAACTTAATAAATAATAATAACTTAATTAAGACCTACAAAAAAGTCCGCGACAGCATGTGTCTAACTCTTAAGGTTGACTCACAGTAACCATTTAAATCTTAAAATTTTTGTTAAAAAATATTACTTAACTTCCAAGGCTATTTTCAAGTATATTGTATTAATCCTTATCCAAATAATTACGTTAATTAGCTTGGCCACATATTGTAGATTAAAATTGTCCTTTACAGTATATGATTCAAATGAAAACTCTAGAAGATATCACGAATTTCACATACACGCATCGCAAAATTAATAAAACATTTGCAGTGAAACCGCAGATTAGGTCATAGTTACTACGAAAATATTATTATAAGCTTAGCTATGCTGTAGATCCCCATCGATCACAATCGATTTAAAGTCAATATAGTATAATAATATGATCTATTGTATAAAATAATATTCATCTATATATATAACTAGCTGTACCCGCGACTTCGTCCGCGTGGAATAGTGTCTTTGGGTAGCATTATTAAATATTTAGGCTAATTATTTTACAAATAAGACACGCGTACCCCACGTACACCGCACCGTACAACGCTGCGCAAATACCCCTCCCTCCCTTCCCTCCCCTCTCCCTCTCTCTCCCTCCAACTCCCTTTTCCCTCAATTCCCTCTCCCCTCTATCTTCCCCCCACTTCACCCTCCCCTCCACACTCCCCCTTCCCTCCCCTTTTCCCCCACTCCCCTTCCCTTTCCCTCACCTCCCATCCCCCTCCCCTTTCCCCTTCTAGAAGCTGGGAAGCTTCTAGCTCCTAAAATGACGATACTTCCATACAACTTTTCATCCCCCCTTTCAACCCCTTACAACCCTCTTTTCACATTAAAAAGTAGCCTATGTCCGTTCTCAGGCTCTAGACTATCTGTGTACCAAATTTCATTTAAATCGGTTCAGTGGTTTTGGCGTGAAAGTGACACAGACAGACAGACCGAGTTACTTTCGCATTTATAATAATAGTTAGGATTAGGATAATATAATATTTTAAACCATCCCGACTGATCTATGTATAATCTTTTCATTAAAAGCATTCCAATGACTCTAAACACGACATTTAAAATCTGAGCTGTAAGTTGGTGAGGATTTGAGTATTCTGTAGAGTCCAGGAGATGTCCCAGCATCAGGTCAATGTTCCATGTTCTTACAATATCGTTGAAGGAGAAGATTTTCGAATTGATCAGACCTATGAAAGTTGATTAAAGCTCATAGTTTTATAACGATTGAACGAATTTTCATGAATCAAAGCTAAGAACACTCTCGATGAAGACATCTATCAAACAAAAAAAAAACTATAAATAATAAAAACAAAATCGGTTCATCCAGTTAGGTGCTAAGATGCTACAGACAGGCACACAGATACACACGTTAAGCGTATATTACCTCTACTTTTTGCGTCGGGGAACGCCGTAAGGTTAAGGCGCGGATGTTCTCCTTGGTAGTAAGCTACTTTTTGGTAGATTTAATGATCCCACTACCACTGTACGAATACTCATGATTCATGAATGCACATAAAACTTCATTTTCATTGGTTCATTGGTAGGTATATAGCTAGGATTAGAACCAACGACCGTCGGGTCAGAATCAGGGTAACTATCCTTTACGCCAAAGGGCCGTCCAATATCACTACGTAAGTATTATAAAACAAAGTCCATCACTGCTTCTGTCTGTCTGTTCGCAATAATCTCAATAGCTACTGAACGGATTATCCTGCGGTTTTCACCAATAGCCAGTGTTGATGAGGATGGTTTAGGTGCATAATTCGTTAAGGTTTTGTGTAAATTGGTTGAAATATGACGATGATTTTTAAATATGTTAATATTTTATATTCGATGCAACAAACTGATGCAAATTTTGTAGGCATGTTCTACCCGTGCGAAGCCGGGGCGGGCTGCTAGTTTTAGATAAGCAGGATTATATCAGACCGCATCTTCATTACATTTAGAAAGCTATCACTAATAAAAAAAGGGTACAATAATAAGTATTGTAAAGTATCTACCGAATTCCTACATTATTGCAATCAATTATACATTTGGAAATAAGTTTTAAAAGTTTATTTCTACTCGATATCTAGGTAGGCAGTAATTTAGTAACACATATACTTATACCGTTATTCACGGTGAATGACATAACTAGATAAGTGGAGTCAGACACCTAGTCATTTGAATTAGCCAAAATGTTTCTGAAACTGTCGGATATCTTGTTCCAAACTTTCTAAAACATGCGAACTGTGTTTTCCGGTCTTATCAGCGGTATCTTTCAAAATCACAGGCGTTTCCATTATAGCTTCATTGGCATTTTCATTTTTGAGAAGTTTCATCGGAATTGCAAATCCAGAAAGACCTCGGTTGGTTATCTCCACCTTAGGCCCGTAGTCTGCAGATTCGCAAAAACTAGGATCCTCGCCTAAATTAGGTAGCGAATTTAAGCTTTGCCTTGACTGTTTATTTTGTGGTGGTTGGTAGTTCATGTCCAAGTCCTTGAGGTCTAAGAAAGGGTATTTTTTCATAAAGACCAGTTGTTCGTAGTTGCTGAGATCGCCGTCGACCGCGGCGTGTTGGGAGTGAGTTAATTTTGATGCTTTCGTTAAGCCGTCGGGCACCACTTCTACCATCTTTCGTAAAGCGTCTTCGATATTTGTCGCTATCTTTTTGGATTGAATTACGAATCCTCCGTGTCCTAGTTTTAAACATTCTTTATTTTGGGAGTCTAGAAATAGATTTAATTAAATTATGATAAACAAAGTGGAAGCATCTGTTTAGATTTTTAGTTATAGTGAGTTTGAATCATTATTGCATGTCCGATGCACGAAACCTAGGTCGAGACATTCGACATCAAATCTTAGTGAGTATAATAGTCGGTATTTTATAATCAGCATCTGTTTATGTAGTATGTAGGGGAATAGAGTACGATGGAGTGATCCATCGTCCTACCTACCTATTCTTGATTAATTGCTTACGGTTGGTATGATTATTTATGAGAATTCTGAGATTACTTCATGTTCCTTGGAAATCCTGAAGTCTAGCTACAAGAAGAGTATTGAAGAAGAAAGACGACAGGAGAGAAAACCATATACCTACTACCCAAACAATGGATATAAGTAGCTACGAGCTACGCCACAAAAATATTTCTAGTGAAAGCTCTCACAAACTCATATACCTAAGTATACAAGGATCAGCCATATGCATTCGTCATACGATACACTCTGCCGTTTAAACCCAATCATTAGTATGTGAGGCAAAAGGTATAAAGCACACACGACCTGACCTGTCTTTGTTCTCAAGAGAGGGGCGTTAATCACCATAGTTGAGCTGAACGAACATGTGTATCTATACCAAAAGGATTTCTTCAAGTTGACCAATCAAGTAACATAACAAAGACCTATTTATTGTTGACACACATCAACTCTCCTCTTCGCTTTGGAGGAAACCCGAGTGTGAAGAAAGCCAACAGAGCATGCCGACAACTCGCCAGCGAAATCTGGCGATATTTAAGATATTTCTATCAAATCCTTGCAAGCGTAAAATGCTGTTATTAATAATCCCGTTGTGTCCCACTGCTGCGCAAAGGTCTTATTTTGGTACGCGTGAAAAAAATTGTTGATCACTAAGTCACCTCATTATCAGCATGTATCAGTCCACAGCTGGACATAGGGCTCTCCCAAGACACACCACTGAGCCCGATCTTCGGATCTTCGCTTCTTGTCACTGCCCACCGGTTTGCGAATGTCGTCCTGGTCACAGGGCGTCCTATGCTACGTTTGCCGATTCGCGGTCTCCACTCTAGAACCAGTCTACCCCTACCGACGGTTATCGGTTCTACGACAGTATGTCCAGCCCGCGTAATTCCATTTCCGTGTTCAGTACGAGGCCGTACTGCCTTGAAACGGGTTTGTTGCGCTTACTCCCTTTACAAACTCGTGTGCATTCAGGGCATGCGTCCTTTAATCGCGCACGGGTTAGCAAGGAGTATGCGCCTTGGGGTATTTCCGTTTCCATGTTCATTAGAAGGCAGTAATGCCTTGAAACCCGCACGGGTTTGTCGCGCTAACTCATTTTATAAGCTCGTGCTCAATTCAAAGCACCGTTTGCAAGTATGCACCTTAATTAAGCGCCACAAATCCGTGTTTGTTCGAAGGTATTTTTGTGTTTAATTAATGGGCAAGAAAACTCACGGGTAAATATTTCAATATCGAAAGTTACAATACCTATTGATAATATATCGATGTTCAAAACATATTTTGATATAGATAGTATGAGTGGAAAAATGTGCATTAGACTAGTAAACACGGGTCGATTTGGTTCTGGCACAAGTAACCCAACCCTCCTCGCTTCGCTCGTCTTCGGACCTATATGACTTTGCCCTAGATTTTGATGTGTAATATAACCGTTTTTAATGAAACAATATTTTTTTATTGAACACGAGTTTGTAAAGGGAGTTAAGTTAGCGCGACAAACCCGTGCGGGTTGTTTCAAGGCAGTAGTGCCTCCTAATGAACACGGAAACGGAAGAACAGTTTGCGTGCAAACCCGTGCGCGATTGGAGGACGCGTGCCCTGAATTGAACACGAGTTTGTAACGGGAGTTAGCTCGACAAACCCGTGCAGGTTTCAAGGCAGTACTGCCTCCTACTGAACACGAAAACGGAAATACGCGACGAGCCCACTGCCACTTCAGTTTGCTAATAATTCGCTAAATCATCTGACGTTGTACTATGATTTATTCTTTGCCTGATGTTAGGTGACTATGCGATCTACGATGTACCTACCGCTCGCTACTATCAGGTACATAAATTATCTAGCTAATTACAACTTCTTTCGTATCCTTTAATATTGGATACATTTTATTGACTTACTCACGAACTTACTATTCTTGTCAAGAATTTTCTTTTTCCCTCTGTGTAGCGGAAATGTGTAGTTAAAACTGAGGCAAAGTAGTAGGCATATGACGGTAAAAACTGGTGCGTGTTTTTTCATCCTGAAATAAAATTCCAAGAACAGATTCATTTTTAATAACGTTTCTTTCCTTGTAATGGTCAATCTTATTTATCGTCGTAGATTACCTAAGAAAAAAAAATCATTTACTAGAATCAATAATAACAGCAAGTAAATAAGACATTTTCATATTTGTGATTGACAACCTCAGACGGAATAAGACTTCTTATTCCGTCTGAGTTGACAACATTGACATTCCTAAACTCTACGAGGTCCGTGGACGGAGTAGGTTATTCTCAGTCTACGACGAGGTCCTTATCAAATGCGAATTATTATTCTCTTATTAATGTGAATGAGTGTGAATGTTTGCTGATAACTAAACTCCATGGAGGGAACTAAACTCAAATATATACATAATATAATTATACTACAAAAAGGATAGATGACATTTGGCAAACAGGTACTTTGATACTTTTTACAAGTAAGTAAAATAAGGTGCTTAATTATCACGGGGCATAGCTAGTTATAATAAATGTTTACTATACCTCACCAAATTAGCGTGGTAGGCCTAGCGTGCTTACCATCTTCGACCGCATCACTTATCAAAAGGTGAGATAGTGGTCAAACACTATAAGATATATAAAAAAATTAAAGTGTTTGTTGTCTGTCCAACAATCCTAAGAAATGGATGTAATAAATACCTAACTATTCAAATATATTTACTTAAGTATACTTAGTTACCTATTTTTAGGGTTCCGTAGTTCTGACAAGGAACCCTTATAGTTTCGTCATGTCCGTCTGTCTGTCTGTCTGTCTGTCTGTCTGTCCGAGGTTTTGCTAAGAGACCGTTAATACTAGAAAGCTGTAATTTTGTGGGAGTATGTATATATATTACGCCAACAAAGTGCTGAAATGAAATTGTGAAAAATATTTTTTTTTTAGCGTAGGTCCCCTATATGAAAAGTGGGAATGATTTTTTTTTCATCATCTATTCCATCGTGTGAGGTATTGTTGAATAGGTCTTTTAAAATGATTTAAGGGTGGTTAATACAATTTTTCGATTTAATGCTCCATTTACGAAATATTAAACTTTAAAGTGCAAATGTTTGTTCCAGTAGGGCGTCTCCCCCCCTCTAAAAGCTAAACTGCTTGCTTACAAAATCTGGAAAAATTCGTGATAATAGTGCATTTCATGAACTTTAAAGGTAGTTTTCCTTTAAAGTTTTAGCGGTTGAGATAACTTTATTAGTTTAGCAGTAATAGTCGTTGAACTTGGGTGTTGGATAATGTACCAAATACAAAATCCTTAGAATAAATCCTTTAAAGTGACAAAGACGGAGTACCTAGTTCATCTAGGTACTAGGCAACTAGGCTAGTTGCTTGTTTATTACAGGTAAAGACTTGCATTGAATAACAGGCTACTACGGAACCCTACACTGCGCGTGGCCCGACACGCACTTGGCCGGTTATTTTATATTGTTTAGAAGTTAGAAAACTAACTACCACAGAGTTCTAGTATTATACTAGCTGCGCCCCGCAGATTTGCTCGCGTTTAAACCTGGTATACACCTTCCTCTTGAATAACTCTATCCATTGCTGACAACTCTATTCAAATCTATTTCGTGCGTAGTTTAAAAGTTCTAAGCGTACAGACGCGGGAGCGACTTTGTTTACTAAACGAATATTAAGAGGAAAGATTTGATTTTTGTTTGTTTGTTTATTTCTTTGTTTACTGCGATTTAACTCCAAAACTACTCAACCAATTTTCAATATTCTTTCACCTTTAGGTAGCTACGAGTACATCTTGACCGAGTAACATAGGCAATATATATTTTCAAAAACATAGAGATCTCTACCTTAATTAATTGAACAATGTTACCCATGGTATCAAAATGTTGCCTATAAAAGTCATTATTTTGCGTGCGCTGCGAAAACAATTGCCGATAAACATATAACATCACAGATCTAGGATTTATAACGAAGTGAAGTACTTTTCTGCGAGGCCGCTTTTTAGGGTTCCGAACCCAAAGGGTACAAACGGAACCATTTCACTGAGACTCCGCTGTCCGTCTGTCACCAGGCTGTATCTCATGAACCGTGATAGTTAGACAGTTGAAATTTTCACAGATGATGTATTTCTGATGCCGCTATAACAACAAATACTAAAATCAGAATAAAGTTAAAAATTAAAGGGGGTCCCCATACAAGTAACGTATTTTTCAGCATTTTACTATAACGCCATCTATGAACTGTAATTATTATATTAATTACCTATGTGCTAACTTTCACTTAGTTAGGCGTTAGATGTTCGTAAGATGGCGTTGTACTTAATAAGCACGCGGCTCCTTTGGAATTGACACGGTAATATAATATAATAATATCTGGATGACCGAGCTTTGCTCGTAATAATTTTATTTTTTTTGGTAAATCGTGTTTTCTGTAAAGGTTTGGCTCCCAATAATAGTTTTCTCACAAAAGAACAATTTTTGAAAAATTAATCATCTTGTCAGGGCTCGAACCGGGGTCCTTCTGATCGCCATCCGATCGATCTCCCACTGAGCTGTAACAATGGTGAAATTTACCTTCATATTGTAATTATATTGTAGGAGTTTTTGAAAACAGGGATAAAACAACATTTTCTGAAAATGAAAACCTAGCTAGATCGATTTATCAATTTATTACAAGAAACATGATTTCTTTCAGCATTTTTTGCTCGATTTTATAAAATATTGTAGTGTGGTATGGAATCGGAACCCTACGAGTGCAAGTCCGACTTGCACTTGGCCAGTTTATTTAAATCCAGAGCGGAGTAAAGGATTCTAAAGTAGACTCCTGAGCGTAGCGAGGGATTTAAAGTACGTCGGCCGAGGGAAAATAATTTTGCGGCCGAGTTATACACTCTGCTTTTCATCCCCCTCTATGAGAAAAGGAAATAGTTAAGAGGCTCATCATGTGATGTCATATAATGTCATGAAATGTCATTTAACGTCATGAAATGTCATTTAATGTCATGAAATGTCATTTAATGTCATGAAATGTCATTTAATGTTATGAAATATCACGAAATATCACGAAATGTCATGAAATATCACATATATAATGAAACGTCACAAAATGTCATTAAGTGTCCTGAAATGTCACGAAATTTCTTGTAATGTATAAAACGTCATAAATGTCATGAAAAGTACCAAAATGTCATTAAATGTCACGAAATGTCATAAAATGTCATGATATGTCACAAAATGTCATCAAATGTTACGAAATGTCATGAAAAGTCACGAAATGTCATGAAATGTCACGAAATATCATGAAATGTAACAAAATGTCATGAAATGTAACAAAATGTCATGAAATGTAACAAAATGTCATCAAATGTTACGAAATGACATAAATGTGATGAAAAGTAACGAAATGTCATTAAATGTCACGAAGGTTCATAAAATGTCACAAAATGTCATGAAATATCCGAAATGTCATGAAATATCCGAAATGTCATCAAATGTCATGAAATTTCTTGAAGTGTCACAAAATTTCATCAAATGTCATGTAATGTCCGGAAATGTTACAAAATGTCACGAAATGTCATAAAATGACACGAAATGTTACAAAATGTCATGACATGTCACGAAATTTCAGGTAATGTTATGATATCTATATATATATAAAAGAAAGTCGTGTTACTACACTTATAACTCAAGAACGGCCGAACCAATTTTTATGATTTTTGTATTTTTGGAATTGTCTTTGTCAGGAATAGGATAATAAGTATTAAAAACAATCAATAATTGACCTAAAAAAATTATATAAGAGAAAATATTTTGCCAAAATGTTTCTGGGTTAAAAAACTGCCAATCATTTGATGTTCAATTCTGTGCCTCCTGTGACCGGTGATACAATTGAAAAGTCACTACTTTACAGGACAGCCCAAACAATATTTAAAAAATTTTAGTTCATGAACGAAGTGGGTTAGGTTACATTTAAGTACCTTCTTTTGTAGATCGAAACATCCACTTTCATTGTGTTTTTATATTTTTGTGGTAAATATTATACTTTTGAAGTAATTCATGAAAAACTCGCAGTTGTACCCTTTTTTAATTTCTAATATGTGATAAAATTACGTGATAAATGATACAAGTACAGTTTAATCATGTTGCACATTTATGTTGTCTTGTGTAAAGTCATATACAAGAAGTGAAAAAATCCAATAACTAATAAGAATATGTTCAAAACACAATGTAGCTCAAACAAATGATAAATACTCCAAAGATTCGAATTTTATACTTATCAGTCCTCTATTTTCATATTTTACCTGAATTGTATCAGTTTGCTAAAATTCTAGTCTTTATAAAAATGTGTTAAATGATACAAGTCCAGTTATATCCTGCATTAAAATACCTATGTATGGTGGAAATGAATACAAGTTTTAGAAAAATACTTAACGTTTATTAAAGTCTTCAAATTATGAAATTACTTACAAATAAGGCACAGTTTTATCAAAATTATAAGAAGTAAATAGAGATCTTTTTAAATGCAATTAGTCTTAAACTTAAATACTTAGAAATGGCACAGATCAATCTTACGCAGCTATCACAATAATCAAAGTGAACCTACTCAGTACAAAACATAACAGCACAGCCATTGTGTGAATCCTTAAAAAAATCTAGAAAAATAATAAACATCAAAATTGCTAACACTTTAAAACTTACACAGTACAGTTAACAGCTGTTAACCTATCCTATAGGCAGTAATTCGACTCTATGAGTGAGGTAAAAGAATGAAGAGAACAAAGAAGTACGTAGGTACCTACTTAAATTAAAATAAAACCTTTAATAGGTCTTGGGAGTTAGATGAACATAACTATCATATCATAAAATTACTCATCATCAGAATCATCATCATTATCCGGAGCAGTGTCTTTGACATCATTCTTGCAGCTCAGACTTCTGTAAAACTCATGAGAGCTCTCATGAATAAAGCACAGCAAATCCAATAGATCCTTCTTCTTTTCGGTTGAAATAGTAATCTTGGAATGGTAGGCTTTCGGTACTGTATTTATTGTAATCATATCGTAAGCTTTACCCCGCTTAGAACAATCCATGTTCATGTACTCAACATTCTTGAATTCTTTTTTGTAAGAAAAACGGGACATGTTTTCCTTGGTATACAAAACAGATCGAACGTCGCACCACAGAAATTTTTCATTGTCTGTATTGGTTTTCCTGAGAGTATAACATTGTTTTGAAAAAATGTTATAATCGTAGAACATATCACGAGTCATCTCGATAACAGTGAACTTCGCTGTTTTGTTTGAAGCTGTAAGCACTAGCTGGTACCAATCTCTTGGCAAGTGAATATCCATACACGTGTGCTTCTTCTTACGCTCAATCAACGCATGGTCGGTTTCAGCCTCCATGTGAGTATGACCGGGTACGAGAAATTTATGTTCAATAGATTGTAATTGAGGGGATAGTTTAGCCACTAGCATCAACATTGTTGTAACAATCGAATTCTTGTTTTGACCCGGGCAACTATCTGAGTACATGATCAGCTTCTTGGCGTTTGGGTTTAAATGCGGCAGTTGATTTATGATAAAATCGTATAGACATGAAGCTATGTCGTTCGCTCCTCTATTCCCTTCACACTCCGGCCACATGTAGCAAAACGCTTTGTTTGTTTTTAGATCATGTATGGTTAGATTGTACGTCCATAGCTGTCTCTTGTAAAATGCTACATTCGTTTGCAAGTGTGGGGTGGGCAAACATTGTTGCAAATCAAATGTTATTACCATTACATCATCGCATGTCTGAGCCAGGTGTTTATCTTTTTTCTTTTCTTCGTAAGCAGCCTTAAATGCTTCTTGGTGCTCTTCGAGTGCCTTCGTCAAATCTGCAGCCTGTGCCTCGGTTTCATATTTATGGAGTCACATTTAGAACAAGTATCTACTGATGGTTTTTTGAAAGACAAATTCATGGTATCAAATACCTTTTTGAAAATGGTTTTGCTGACTGGAGTTTCTGTCTTCAATTTGTACGAATTATAAAGAACTTGTAAGTTGAGTTCAGAATTCAAGAATTTCTTAGTCGTTTTGTTACGGCCGTAGTGGCTTTTTGTGCAAGGGAAACAGGCAATATGAGCTTTTATTTCCTTTAGTTTGAAATCAGGAATCGACTTACCGACTCGACGTTTACGTGGTGGAAGGTGATCGCCATTGTCCCGTAGTTTTTCGCAAATCGTTTGTAGAAATTTATGACTTTCGTCGAAAGTCTTCAAAAGACATCCTTTACAAATTTGATGTTTTGTTAGATCAGAACTTTGAACGAAGTATCTAAAGCTGACGTTGCGTTTTTTCTTTGGAGAAGACCTTGACGTTTTTTTTCGGCAAACTTCAATGCATTTCGCCATATAATCGATCCTACTTTCATAACTTCCCAGACTCCAATATGTATCGAAAATATTTTTCCTTACATGCAATGGTAGCCTATCTTTGCACTTCTTACGACAGTTGTCTAGATCACGTAATTCACGACTATTCTTAGTTTTTCCTGACTTTGTTGTGTATTCCAAGCCAGTGTGACGAAAAAGTTTTCTCTTTACTCTATCATGTCTTCTTTCTTTCTCACTTTTTCTTGTTTTTTTCTTTTTTCCGCCACTATTCATATCGCTATTTTTCCAGAAGGAATCAGCGGGAGCATTCTCTGATATGCTCGCATTATTTGGAGATGGTGTTTCAGGAACCGTAATATTATTTTCAGATGTAGCCGTTTTCTTTCTTCTCTTTTTAACCGGAGTTCTTTCGTCATTAGTAGATGAGGAAGATTCATCAGTACCGCAAATGTAATCATCACTGCTAGATGATCCAAAATCACCATCGGTTGATGAACCTGCATCTGTCAAATCATCTAACAGGTTTTCGGAAGCATTTACATTTGTTTTGTTCGTCTTATCGTTGTCAATAACCATTTCTGTTGAATTATCTGAAGATATTGGATTCTGGTGTTCGTTGATAGTAGGGACTGGACTTTCAATAGACTTTTCTGGCAGTGATCCTTCAATTATTGAAGGAGAAGTAGAATAAGAGAAGTAATTATTGGTTCTCTTACTAGTAAGAGAACCAATTATTGGTTCTCTTACTTCGTATCCGTAGCCGCATTCATTGGTATTATTATTTTGTTCTGTTCGTTTAATTTCAGCTTCGATGGGGTATTGAGAACTCATGTTTGCTGCGTCATTAGTGGCTAAATCCATTATTTTAGCTATTCGGGATTTCGGAAACGTCAACTGAAACAAAAATAAACGTCTGTACTGTAAGAAGGTACGTACTTACCGGTTTTAATTGAGCAATAATTGTAAGAAAACTCTTTAGAATCAGAGTACGGAAAAAATAATTATGTATCTCTAAACTAAATTGTTAAACACAATCCAAAATTTCATCGTACCAACGGGACTTGAACCCGCAACCGCCACCGATGCATAATTGGGTTAACAAATGCAATCCACTAATTTCGTCGTAACGTCACTTCGCACCATGGCTTAATTGGCAAAGCACCGGAACATGTTATTCCGGAGGTTGCGGGTTCAAGTCCCGTTGGTACGATGAAATTTTGGATTGTGTTTAACAATTTACAAAGATATTAAGTGTGTAACACTTCAAAGAAACATAATATTTGATTTACGCAGTGCAACATCTCTCGTCGGATTTGAAAACTGTAATGATTTCTTCCGAATGATTAACTTACGTAATAAGTAGTCATAGATGGCGCCACCGATGCATAATTGGGTTAACAAATGCAATCCACTAATTTCGTCGTAACGTCACTTCGCACCATGGCTTAATTGGCAAAGCACTGGAACATGTTATTCCGGAGGTTGCGGGTTCAAGTCCCGTTGGTACGATGAAATTTTGGATTGTGTTTAACAATTTACAAAGATATTAAGTGTGTAACACTTCAAAGAAACATAATATTTGATTTACGCAGTGCAACATCTCTCGTCGGATTTGAAAACTGTAATGATTTCTTCCGAATGATTAACTTACGTAATAAGTAGTCATAGATGGCGCCACCGATGCATAATTGGGTTAACAAATGCAATCCACTAATTTCGTCGTAACGTCACTTCGCACCATGGCTTAATTGGCAAAGCACCGGAACATGTTATTCCGGAGGTTGCGGGTTCAAGTCCCGTTGGTACGATGAAATTTTGGATTGTGTTTAACAATTTACAAAGATATTAAGTGTGTAACACTTCAAAGAAATATAGTATCTCTAAACTACTGATAGTTAGTACTGATAGATAGTAAAAAAACATCAAAAGTAGGTTAACCAAAAAAGCGGAAAATCACTTTGAGTAGGTAGTCAATCGTGAATCAAATTAATAGGATAATTAATAGGAACAAAATAGCAAAAGTAAAGATTAGTACCTTGACAATGTTTACATTACAATAGGTACCTACCTATCTATTTTGTGTCAAGTGATTTAATTCAATAATGAAACAAAAATCCAAAACTATGCAATTTTGTGTAAAATGATACATCTAACAACTTACGCGTCGATCCATGGCGAGTTCGGACGTGACCAAGCTTCATAAAGGCCGCAGCGACACTAACGCCCGGGCATCTCCTACCCCGCGTCACGCCCTCACTTCGCCTCGCGCACCCCCGCCACTCTCGTCATGTTCGTACTTGTATCACATAGCACATCTAGTAATTAATAAAAAAAACAAATCTGGTTTGAGTTTTAGATACAACTCAATTTATATTCGTTTACACATAAAACATTCTTAGTGTCGAATGATGTAAGTCGAGATGCATCACTTATCACAAATCAGGCACAACTTTAGATTCAGATTAGTAGGTACATGTTGAGTTATACCCTAATCAGTATGGAGAAAAATTGGTGCAAAGTGATATAACTCTAAATATATCAATATTCACGATAAATATACTGAAAAATAAAGTGTGTAAATTAATATAATCGCTCTTATACCACGAGGCACAAAAAAAAAATGTGTGAAGCAATGACCTAAAGGGGTTACGACTTGACTTATATCTAAATTCACGATATTTTTTCCGAAATTCTGTCAGTTATATCACTTGGCACCAAATTATCTCCGAAACTATAGCAGATAGAAGGACTTGAGTTGTACCAAAAAAATCGTAATTTTTTTCTGACAATTTCTATGTAAAAATCACAAAAAAGGTACAACTCGGGTTAAATCACCTTTCACAGGAGGCACAGAATTGTTTATTCCGTCGATACGGTAAACCGCAAATTAATATGGGTCATCGCTACACACGATTTGTGTATTTAGCCAGTGTCAAGTACAATAAGTTCAAGTTTTTGTGATTTCAAGTCATGTACATTTAAAAAATGTTAATAAATTTTAAATACTGTCAGTAATGACAATTGTATGACATATTTATTGATTGTCAAATATGCGTGCGTTTAGAAATGTATGCTTACAAGCAATCATGACAATAATAATCAATGCCTAATCAATTTTATTATTCAGAATGTAGGTAAATACAGAGATATACAAGAATGTGATAGCCAATTTATGAGTGCCGTATATAGTCATATTTATAAGGTAAAAAAATATTAGACAGTTATCCATGAAGTAAGTATACTTATTCAGAATTAAAATTAAATACTGGTGATTATATTTTTACAATTAAAATTAAACTCAATCGAACTAATTTCAAATTAATAACTTATCTATATTAACATTGTTTCATTGCATCATGTCTTGCTGACACGCGGTTGAAGTACTTGATTGTTGTATTGTATTTTTATTCTATTTCTGTATTGCCATAACTTTGATTATTTACTTGATAATCAAAGTACCATAATACATTACTAAACTTAATATCTCTTTTGTATTCATATATTACGTTCATAAAATCCTAAAAAAGGTAACACGACATTCATTGTCTGTTAGGTGGTACGAAGTTCGGCGGGCCAGCTAGTAAAAATTAAAAATAAATCGCGAATGAACAGGTATTACTAGGCAAGCGTGCTACATCGTCGACCGCATCGTCACTTAACATCAGGTGAGATAGTGGTCAAACGCTTGCCTATCTAGCATAAAAAAAAATTCATAATATCAAGGAATTTCATTGAACCTCCTTAGACCGGGCACTATCGAAGAACATTCATAAGCCAAAAATTAAAAAGTTACTTTCCCGCCCTAGGGCAGAAATGACCTATTTCGCGCACACTTATCAAGGAACAAACCATCACTTTTCGATTAGATGGGATGAAAAATAGTGTTCTATATATTAATAGTACTCATAATTGCTTACAAAAAAGTCCGCGATGGTATATGCCTAACTATTATATAAGCCACAATATAGATAGATGCCTCATACATAGTCTAAAAACCATACTTCCCGAACTGGCAACTAAGGATTAATTGTATGAGTAAGAGCCGCAATCACCCCGTACCTAAGTTACCCACGGACAGGCGTGCGGTGAGGATGCGTTTCGCTCGTGCGTTTAATTATCTCCGCGCCGAAATTCACGAACACGTCAAAGATTTACCGGTTATAATTTTGCGTTGTATAACTATATAATTAGAATTTAATTCCACTATATTTTCAATATACTGGTTCATTGAGTCTGCATCTAGGTGTAAATAGATGCTATTTTGTTTATAATTTATCTAAAAAATACTTGAGCATCGATCCCTATCAAAAAGGACAGTTGCCCTGATTTTTCGAGGTATAGGATTAATATCTTTTCTATGGTATAGGTGCTCTTAGGGCAGACAACGCACAGCCTAAGCCGCTGGTCGTAGAGACTTGAAATTTGGAGGGTATATTTGTCTTAGTACGTAAGGGTGTACTAAGAAAGGATTTTCCAAAGTTCACTCCTTAAGGGGATGAAATGGGGGTTCAAAGTTTGTATGGAGAAACAAGATAAGATAGTATTTTCTATCCGGAACCTCACACAAGTGCTCCAGTAAAAAAATAAGTAAATACGTGTTTCAGATTTTTTTTTTAAATTCCAGCCCTAAGAGGGTGAAATGGAGTAGCAAAGTGTGAAAATCAATATTGTTTTTGATTTGCTGAAATTTGGCATGCAGATTGTTATTACGACGTTAGTAACCTCTGAGAAAAGATTTTCCAAAATTCACCCCTGAAGGGGATGAAACGGAGGTTCAAATTTTGTATGGAGAAACAAGATTAGATAGTCTTTTATATTCGAAACTTAACACACTTAAGTAAGTAAATACGTGTTTCAGGCTTGTGGCGTAGGTATTGTGTGGATGGCACGACGGCGGTCGGTGAGGATCAAACGAGACGATAACAATGTACGAAGTATAATTTTGAATAAAAATGATTTACAATTAAAAACCAAAAAAAAACTTAGTTGGTAAACAACACGTAATGAATTAGATAGATAGTAAAAAGATCGGGCGTTCGCGGGTAATGCACCGAGCCGTCTGCCTTGCTGTAGGCAGATCAGTGTGTTACAGTTTCGAACACAGTTTGTTCGCGCCACTCTGCGTAACCGCCTTTGTAGGAAATATATTAGTGATAAGCGCTAGCGATGAGCGCAGCGGGTTAATATAATAACAAGATATAATTATTTATGTTACTAATTAATATTGCATCGCTGGTTGTGCAGAGCGTCGTGACAAGGTACGCCACAGGCTCTTTCGAAATTCCACCCCTAAAAAGGTGAAGTGGGGTAACAAAGTCGGAAATTAAAAAATTGTTTCAGATTGCGCTGAAATTTAGCATGCAGATGGTTATTTTGACTAAGGTATCCGATAAGAAAGAATTTTTCAAAATTCACTCTTCAAGGGGATGAAGCAGGGGGTTTAAAGTTTGGATAGACATTTTATTCGACATTTCACACAAGTACTTCCTTAAATAAATAAGTAAATACAAGTTTCAGACTTTTTCAAAATGCCACCCTAAGAGGGGTAACAAAGTCTAAAACTCAATATTGTTTCGGATTGCGCTGAAATGTAGAATGCAGAAATCTATTAAGTATGACGTAGTATCCGCTCAGAAAGGATTATCTAAAAATTCCTCCCGGATACGGAACGGGGATTCAAAGTTTGTATGGCGAAACAAGATGAGATAAACATACGTGTTGTAGGATTTTTCGAAATGGGGTAGGTAACAAAATGTGAAAATTTGGGTTTTTCGGGTTTTATAAATATGAATCCCGAATTGCCTTAGTCACGCGATAACATGAAAACGGGTGAACGAATTTGATAGAATCGTTTTTAGAAGAGAAAAGTTTTAAGTAAATAAAAGAAGTTTTTAACGCGGGCGAAGCCGCGGGGCACTTCTAGTGATTTATATTTGGTCTTTTTACTGATTATAGCAGAACTATGTCACGAAAATATAAAAGTAAGGAAGGAGTGCGAGCTCGAGTATGTTCTTGGACTACAGAAAACCTTGATGTCAGCTTTCGATGAAATGGACACAAAACCATGAGGATAAACGAAATATCCCGACAATTTGGGATTCCATCGAATGTTGAAACTTTTGAATTTATATTATAGTTAAACGCTTTAAAAAATAATAATGGTCATTTATATGATATTAGAATTTTTCAGAAATATTTTTTCAGTATACTTACCCATGTTTCTTGGAGACAATTGCTGTTTTAGGAGTAGAACTAATAAAAATTTGGTGTGGGTTTTACGTTTACACGGTGTAAAGGGCATCTATCCTCGTCAGTATTTTCATGGTGGGTCATCTATCCATACAGGTAGGCATCTATCCTCAAAAAAAATGTTCCACGAAAAGTTAATTTCTGCAAAATCTGTATTTGATAGGTTAAAAAAGATAAATAATAGTTAAACATAAACGATTGAGCTAGCTACATTAATAAAAATTATTCATATAAAATTAATATTTTTAAAATTAGGTGACTATTTCAAAAAGTGGGGCATCTATCCCGGTTTTACCCTACCTAAGTATCTGTTTAGATTATTCAGTTCAAATACGTATGGAATCGAATAGTGGCGATATTATTTAGTATCATGATATTAATCTTTATCCATAATTAAGGTCGATTATGTACGTGTAAATTCCACTTTTATATTATTCGGATCGCAATTTTCGTTTACAAGTTATGACGTATATATTATACGTATTGTTTAACGTGTGGTATGAAAATTCTGTAAGAAAACGGTTGGAACAAACTGTCCTACGTTTATACCAATTTACGTATATTTTACTCTAAATATTAGTTTTAAAATCTCAAACATTAAATATTAATTATAATATAAACACAGATATTATAAATGCGAAAGTCAGTTTTGTTATTTGTTTTTTTGTTGGGGACGGTCAAACGACTGGACTCACTGGACTGGACTGGAATTTTGCACAGGGCTAGCCATTTTCGGCAGTATTATGGATTAGGCTATAGGATACTTTTTTAACGTGGGAGAAGCCGAGCGGAACACCTAATACTACACTAAAGTTGCTACATGAAATCACAGAATTAAATAATAGTAGATACCTACAAATGAAATTATGAAAATGAAACGCAGAAAAAAACATTAGTAAGTATCACAGTTTGAAACCCGGTACTTGTACACTATCAACTTCATAAACCCGCCCATAGGGTTGGGTTTCCCCAAATGAAAGTCTGCGATTGGCGGGTGAAAACTACCCTTTAACGTCGTCCCGTGCAACGCGACAGCCGTTTGGGCGGAGCTTAGTTCACGCGGGATTGCGGCACCTGACTCGTGAACCGGCTCAATCCACGTGAGCGTCCTGTCCTGCCATAACGTGTAATTAGTAGATCCCCTCGATAGTTTCACAATGTGTGACGATAAAGATAAGTCGGGTCAGACACCGGTGCACGCGCCGCGACCGTCTTCTCCGAGGAAGTTTTTCGCGCGGTTATACGGACATTTGGAAGAACCAAAGGAGAAAACTCGAGAGGTTGAAAGTGAAGTCGAGCGATGTTCACGAGAGGTGGAGAGTGCGTCTTCTTCTGATGTTGAGATAGGAGACGAAGGGAGCAGCAGGGTGCAAGAGGGTTCGCCGCCAGTGTGGACACCGCCGCCTCTTCCCCTGTGTCCGCGACCGATGCTATTGCCTCATCAGCAACTCGCGTTTGGAGCTGGTCTTGCAGCTTTTTGTAAGTATTAAGAACATTATTGTTATAGAGTTCGGTATAGTAGTAAGGCTGAGGACGTCTGACCCATTAGGTACATTCACCAATAGGTTTTTAAGTCTTGACTAATAAAATATAACTGCGAGTTAGGTATGCTAATTTTTAATTAATTTACCTGTCATTACCCATCTTTACGTTTTACTGAAAGTGTTTGATTATATTGTATACATTATATTAAATTTATTTTGATTACGTAGGTATGACACCTATTATAGAATATCTCTTATTAGACTATATAAATATTGTAGTTTTATTATGGATTTTTTTCATCGTTAAGGGCCAGTTTCACCGGTTCGTGATAGCGCTAATATGACGAAATCTGACAGATTTTTGATACTACGATACGAGAACGCTAGTCTAGCGTTCTACTACTATCTCACCCACAGAAATATGAATAATACCCAATTTTTCATATTTCTGTGATCTCACCTGTTGATAAGTGATGCGGTCGAGGATGGTAGCACGCTAGGCCTAGAATAGGAAGTGGCTCTCAAGGACAGCTACCGGACACATCAGATTTCATGTTATGGCGACAGACTTTTTAACTTGACGGTGGTAGCTGGCCAGGCGGACACTAGCATACAAACCTGCTGGGGATTGGGGGTTTAATATTTTTTATTTTTTATATCTTTTAGGCTAGCTTTTGACCACTATCTCACCTGTTGGTAAGTGATGATGCAGTCAAAGATGGTAAGCACGCTAGGTATAGAATGAGAACTGGCTCGCAAGGATAGCTGCCGGAACACATTAGATGTTTTGCGACAGATTTTCTAACTTGAGGGTGGTAGCTAGCCAGGCGGACACTAGATAATGTCCTACCACCATGCGGGGGTTTTTGATTTCTTAACGATGTTTTCCTTCATCGGAGGGCTACTGTAAGAAGCGCACATAAATTTTTCCATTGGTGCACGGCGGGGTTTGAACTCGGTACCACGGTATCAAAGCCGACCGTTCTCCCGATTACGCCCCCGGGCTCTTAATTGATGCTTGGTCACATCGCGACCTAAAATCTATGTATAATGTATACTAGCTGTGCGCCCGCGGCTTCGCTCGCTTAAATACTTCTATTAATTTAAATTTTCTTTCATAAAAACATTGTCCTGTCAATTACAAACACAACAATAAACTGGTAAAATAGAGCATAAGACGCCAAAAAAACACGTTTCTGGTATAGGGACCCTTTTCTTTTTAATTTTATTCTGTTTTTTAAGCGACTTCAAAAAAGGAGGTTTCTCAATTCAACCGTATATATTTTTACAAGCTTTAAATTAACTTGCAATGTATGTATGTATGTATGTCACTATGTATGTGCGGGTGGAATCTTGAATCTAAATTAGACCCAGTTCCCGATGTCCGATTGGACTCAAATGGGGAAGATGTAAATAATAGAAAATCGCGATTTCTTAGCCGCTAATTTTTATAACAACTGCGAAAAAATCAAGTCGATATCATCAAAAATGATATTTTTATTCAATAAAGAAATTCGCGGTTTCCGAAATCTTCTTGCGCTTCCGAGAAATGGCTGTGACGTCACATCGCCGGTCTGGACCGGACTACGTATATATTATCTACTGCGCCGACGCGGTACGGGCGGGAGCTTGGACTTATAATTTTGTTTTGTAATTTTGAGTACTGCCTACTACGCCTTTGATTATCTAGATCTGCAAATCGTACTACCAAAATGGAACGAGGATTTTAACTTAGGCAAGCAAATAATCTGCCGAAAGTCGACCTTCTTATTATGGTTGGGGATTATTTCATCAAAGTACCTACATTCGTGCAGAAATCCAAGGACAAAAACTTGCAATGTAAGTGTATTTTTTTTTATATCTTGTAGGCTAGCGATTGACCACTATCTCACCTGTTGGTATGTGATGATGTGGTCGAGGATGATAAGCACGCAAGGCCTAGAATGGGAACTTTCTCTCATACGGGCTTTACACTCGCGCTTCGTCCCTCGCCTCGTGGCTCGCCTCGTGCCGAGTTCAGTCGTCCACTCGCGTGCGACGCGAGGTCCTTTGACTCGTGCCCCAAAAACCGCTCCTGACGCGAGCGCCGCGAGTGACGAGGCGAGGGGCGAGCTACGAGCGTCTGTTCACACTCGCACCTCGCCCCTCGCCTCGTCCCTCGCCTCGCGACTCGTACGCGAAAGTAAATGAGGTATCAAGGATAGCTGCCGGAACACATTAGATGTTTGTCGACAGATTTCTAACTTGAGGATGGTAGCTGGCCAGGCGGAAACTAGAGAGTATCCTGCCACCATGCGGGGGTTGTTAATTTTTTAACGATGTTTTTCCTTCACCAAAGGGCCACTGTGAAAAGTGAACATAAATTTATCGATAGAAAAATCCATTGGTGCACGGCGGGGTTTGAACTCGGTACCTCTGGCATCAAAGCCAACCGTTCTCCCGATTACGCCACCGGTCCCTCAATTTATTATTATTTTTACAAGTGTCTCCATTCAGCTAAATGTTACTCACAAAAAAGGAGGAAGTTCTCAATTCAACTGTTTTATATTTTATTTTAGGTTGTTGCCTCAGAACTCCGTCAAATATTAACCGATTTGAAAAATTACTTTTTTTGTTTGAGAGATTATGCCTCCCGTTTGGTTCCATTTAAATTTTATCGAGATCTGGTAATCATCTCCGGAGATATGGAGATAAACAATACAAACAAATTTGTATACCTTGATGACGTACTAAAACTAAACTGGCCAAGTGCAAGTCAGACTCAGGCTTCCGTACCACACTACAGTATTTTATAAGATCGAGCAAAAAATGCCACTATAATTTTTCGCCAGCAAAAAATAATTAATTTTATCAAATCAGATTTGTGAGCCGCGTGTTTATTTATTATAACGCCATCTAACGTCTAACACTATCAAAATGAAAGTCATCACAAAAGTGTTAGGGATCGGCATTTCTATAACGCCATCTATGGAAGTGTCCCTAAGCATTCATAGATGGCGTTATATTGAAAAGCCGAAAAAAAAGTTTCTTCTATGGGGGACCCCCTATAATTTTTAACTTTATTCTGTTTTTAGTATTTGTTGTTATAGCGGCAACAGAAATACATCATGTGTGAAAATTTCAACCGTCTAACTATCACGGTTCATTGAGATACAGGCCGGAGACAGACGGACAGACAGACAGAAAGACAGACAGACGGATGGACAGTGGAGTCTTAGTAATAGGGTCCCATTTTACCCTTTGGGTACGGAACCCTAAAAAATAATGACAATATGTTGCGTCCCGCACCGATGACATTAAAGATATAAAATCGATACACCACCGTCCGTTACAGTCTCGCAATATCTTCCTCTGATTGGTTGTCTGGAATAAATCGCTTAAAACGATAAGACCGTTATGGCATTTCATAGCTTAAAGGTTTTTTCCGGAGTTGTAACTGTTGTATTTGTACATAGAGGTACTATATAATATGTACGGTATTTTATTCCATATTCACAGAATAACTACGAAAATACCACGAATAAAGCAAAAACACTGCATACGATAGAACGCGCGGCCGAGCAATAGAGCGATGTGACGTCACACGTCGAGCGGTCAAGTCAGCTCTGGATTTAAGAACTCTTAGGCTGAGTTGCACCATCTTACTTTAACTATGACAAAAGTCAAAATACTGTCAAAATCCATATAAAAACACCGGTTAATAGTTAGAGTTACGGTTAAAGTAAGATGGTGCAACTCAGCCTTAACCTTAAAAAATTGCTAAAAATACAGTTTTTGAGATATCGCAAAACTTATTTCACTGATATTTTTCTAATTTTTAACCGACTTCACAAAAAAGGAGGAGGTTCTCAATTCGTCTGTATGTTTTTTTTTTTTTTTTTTTTTTTTGTGTGTATGTTACGCGATTTCTCCATCAATTGTGAACGGATTCAAATGATTATTTTTTTAATTGGTAGGATACGTTTCCGAGGTGGTCCCATTTTAATTTTATCGAGATCTGATTAGTATCACCAGAGATATGGAGATAAATACCCCAAACATAGGAGATTGTACTAGTTTTAGTAGAAGAGTCCCAAGAAGATTATACACAATGGAGGTTGCTATTGCATATAAGATATTCTTACGGTAACTGTGAGCGAGATAGAATAAATGTGGGGAATTTTTTTTTGTAATATCTTATAGGCAAGCGTTTGACCACTATCTCACCTGTTGCTAAGTGATGATGCGGTCGAAGATAGAGAAGTGGACTAGAATGGGAACTGGCTCTCAAGGATAGCTGCCGGAACACATTAGATGTTTGGCGACAGATTTTCTGACTTGAGGGTGGTAGCTGGCCAGGCGGACACTAGATATGTTCTACCACCATGCGGGGGTTATTGGTTTCTTAACGATGTTTTCCTTCACCGGAGGGCCACTGTGAGAAGCGCACATATATTTTTCGATAGAAAAATTCATTGGTGCACGGCGGTTTGAACTCGGTACCACGGCATCAAAGCCGACTGTTCTCCCAATTACGCCACCGGGCCCTCAATAAATAATTATATATTAATAATTATGATAAATAATTATGTATAAATATAAATAATTTGTCTTCACAGGAATGTTCTACCGGGCAAAGTCTTGTTAGAGTGCAAACTTTTTTAAACATACCTAATATTTTTTGACATGACATGACATTTGGCGAAGATGGCGGCCATTTCAGTCCCGCGACACTGCATACATAATTAAATAACTCAGAATCATGAACGTACTTTGTACCAATCAACACAGCAAAAAAAAATTATAAGCATAAAACCACATATTATATAATAGTTACTACGTAAATAATACTTTCCGTTGTTAGGTTGGCTACACAGTGCTTACATAATTCGGGTATCCACAATATAGGGAAGTGCCTCTTATAACGTAGTAGAGTGATTCAGTACCCTGTTGGCCATATGGCGGCAATTAATGTTAATAATCGCAAATAATACTTTTTAATATTCATTTTGGAATACAACTAGTCCGTGTTATAAAAGTATTTGGAATTATTGTAATAAAATAGACAATTAATTATCGTGTGTCAGATGCTTTTATTGCACAGGGCCATTTTGGACATTGTCCTTTGATACCTTGATGACATCATTATTACTAGTGAATATTTTCACTTTAGCGCGGCATTTAAAGTCAATTTTTTTAGGGTTCCGAACCCAAAGTCTACCAAATGAACACTTTCTGAGACTTTGGTGTCTGTTCGTCCGTCCGTCCGTCCGTCCGTCCGTGTGTCTATATGTGCGCACTTTACAGATCTGTATCTTCTTAACCGTTATAGGTACACACTTGAAATTTTCAAAAAGTATATATCCGTCAGTGTATAACGGCCCAGACACGAAATTTAATAGATGCATGTAATTCCATTAAAACTTTTTTTGCACTAAAAAGGGTAAAATAAGTTATTTTTCAAAAAAAATAAAACCGACTTCATAACCACAAAAAGGCACTCAAAAGCGAAAAATAATTTACTTAAAATTATTATAAGCGTTACCCACGTCTCTATTTGAAGTCGGTGCCAGCCAAGTCTATTGGATATTAGATAGATGCTATGTATGTAGTAGTAGTAAGTAGGTACATGTAGGTTAGTAAGTAGGTAGATACATGTACTCGTAGGTATTATCTATCTACTACCTATTAGACTTGGCTGGCACCGACTTCAAATAGAGACGTGGGTAACGCTTATAATAATTTTAAGTAAATTATTTTTCGCTTTTGAGTGCCTTTTTGTGGTTATGAAGTCGGTTTTATTTTTTTTGAAAAATAACTTATTAGCTTGATTTTTAGAGATAATAAAAAAATTACACTTATCTTCCCCATTTAGTGTACTTATGTATCTTCGGTGACAATACAATGATATGGTACCATGGAGCTGGTCTGATGATGGACACGGAAGGTGGCCACGGCATCTCTGCGATAAAACAACATAACCCCATCGAGTTTGGGCTTGATTGATTTATCTTGAAGAGAACTTTACGCGTAGATGATATCCAGGGTCTGATGAGGAAGCTGGAAGGTGGCCACGGCATCTCTGTGATAAATCAACATATCCCTACCGAGTTTGGGCTCGATTGATTCGTCTTGAAGAGAACTTTTCACCTAGATGATATTCAGGGTCTGATGATGAAGCCTGGAAGGTGGCCACGGCATCTCTGTAATAAATCAACATAACCCTACCGAGTTTGGGCTCGATTGATTCGTCTTGAAGAGTACTTTTCACCTAGATGATATCCAGGGTCTGATGATGAAGCTGGAAGGTGGCCACGGCATCTCTGTGATAAATCAACGTAACTCTACCGAGTTTGGGCTCGATTGATTCGTCTTGAAGAGAACTTTACACCTAGATAATATCCAGGGTCTAATGATGAAGCTGGAAGGTGGCCACGGCATCTCTGATAAATCAACGTAACTCTATATACGCTCGATTATGGAACTCGTTGCCAGTGGATATTAGAACTGTTATGGGTATATATCTATATATATATATATATTTATATATGTGTATGTATGTATTTCTATGTAAGTATATAAGTAAATACAATTTTTGATATTTATTTATTTAGATATAATATTACTACTAGTTATAGATTTGTTTTGTTGAATTTATAATTTTCTACAGTTATTGTGATTTATTTTATCAGCACACTGCCATCGATCTACAAGTATGTGTTTCCATTCGTACCTCGGTTGCCTGGAAGAGATCGCTGCTTAGCGATAAGGCCGCCGATTGTACTTATTTGATCTAATTAATTGTTTGTAAATAATTATGTATATTTCTTAAGTGCAATAAAGTGTTGATCTATCTATCTATCTATCTCTACCGAGTTCGGGCTCGATTGATTCGTCTTGAAGAGAACTTTACAACTAGATGATATTTAGCGACTGGTGATGAAGCTGGAAGGTAGCCACGGCATCTCTGTGATAAAATAACGTAACCCCAGTGAATTTGGGCTCAAATGATTCGTCTTGAGGAGCACTTTACACTTAAATGATAGCCAGGATCTGATTATGAAGCTGTAAGGTGGCCATGGCATTTCTGTTATAAAACAACATAGCCCCACCGAGTCGATTGATTTTGAAGAGCACTTTACCCATAATCACATCAAATATCCGTGGAATATTTTAAAACATCATGTCTTCTTTTAGATACTTAGGTAGTAGGTAGGTAGTCGGTATCTATGCCTACCTACTAAAAAGATAAAAATAAATTATAAGTAAAAAATATTTTTAAAAACAAGTTTTTATCTGGGACAATGAACTAAAATGTTAAAAATAAATTCTAGTAAGTATTTGGCGTGTAGGTACTTACCTATATTTTTAAAAGCTTGATTTCAAGTCTCTTCATACTTATGAACCATAACAGAGAAATTCTTGAAGTCTTCCAAGCTAAAAACTCATTTTTTGTATATTTTATACGTATAAAAACACACTATTCTCTTTAATATTTTACTTTATTTTGTTTTAATCGTCATAATACATACTTCGTGAAAATATCAAGTATCTACTCTCCTGTAAAGTTATAATGGATGGACGAACGGACGGACAGCGAAGTCTCAGTAATAGGGTTCCTTTGGTACCTATTGGGTACGGAACCATAAAAAAGAATCAGCCAAATCGGTCCACCCGTTCTCAAGTAATGACGTGATTAGTGATTAGAAAATAGGGATTCATGTATACATAATAATTTAAGATCGTTAAAAAACTAAAAGAACCGACTTCAAAAGTTTCGCTAGTCAAAGTAGTAGACGTAGTTACTATTACATAATCTGTGCCAGTAGTTAGTAGTACGAGTAAGTCGTCAAGATAAGTAAATGCGTCGTTTTGGGGGCTATTACTGCTCGCGTCCGTAGGATTTAGCCCTCGATGTCCTACACGTGTCCCCTGGGTGGCGCCAAAAGAGCAGTACGTTTCAGGTGGTAGGCTTAGGCCGCGGCGTGTTACCACCCACTAGACAAAGCCATGCCGCTAAGCGGTCGCTTTACGGCATGAGTGTTTGGTGAAGCCATTGTGGGGAACGGGTCGGAAACAGTTGCGTTGATTACTATAGCTGGTCGTGATACATTGAAGGTCAATTTACCTGGCAGCCAATCTTGGAGAGCAGCGGGATCCGAGGCACGGTTCTCCGCTGGCCGACCGATGATAGTTGGGGGCCCAAGTAGTGAGCCAGCCACTCATGAAAGGCTGTCCCGCCATCTCGCGAAAAATCCCGGAGGTGCGCCATCGTGCCGGTTGGCGACCGGACGAGAGGACCCGATGGACGCGGCGTACCTTGCCTACCCAGGCTATGTTCAAGAACATAACTTAAGGCCGAAGGCGGGAGTTTGTATGCCCGCGATGACATTTGCTATCGGCGTCTCCGCAACCTTGAAGACCCTCAACATTCCGTCATGTGGATTTTGGTGGATACTGGCATGGAGAAAATTCTTTATGCTAGTGTCTACCGTTCGCACAGCGGAGATAAAGAGACAAACAGGCTCACAACAACAAGGCCCACCTCAGTGAGGCGGCTGATGTGGCCCAACAGAGGTATCCTTCTGCTCAATTAGTGCTTCTGGGGGATTTCAACGCCCATGATCAAGACTAGCTATACCTATACCAGAGCACAGACCACGCTGGTCGAGAGATGCGAAAGCTTGCTTAAACGCTAGACCTCACTCAGTTGGTCCAGGGAGCAACAAGGATACCGGACGTTGATGGCCATACAGCCAATTGCTTGGACCTTCTGCTGACAACAGAACCAGACCGCTACTCGGTGTCGGTTTCATCACCCTTAGGTAGCTCCGACCACTGTCTGGTGAAGTCTGTCTCCGTCTACTCCCCGCCCGATTCCACCCAAAAAGGCACCCGGCAGGTGTGGCGATACAGGTCAGCAGATTGGGATGAGATGCGTTGTTTTTTCGCGTCTTATCCTTGGCGGCAGGTATGTTTTTCTTCAAGCGATCCCTCAGCTTGCGCGGATGCTGTGACAGAAGTGTTACGTCAGGGTATGGAATATTTCATACCATTTTCTGACATTCCGTTGCCAAGCAAAGCCCGTCCATGGTTTAATGCCAAATGTAGAGATGCAGAAGCATCAAAACATGAAGCTTACTTAGCCTGGGCTGATGCTCGAACCCGCAACACTAGAGATGTACGCGAAAAAAAGAGAGCCTTTAACTTAGCCACCAAGTCCTGCAAAAAGGCTCTCAAGAAGACTCGCTTCGATCACATACGCCGAACAGGGAACAAACTTGCTTCTTACCCCTCTGGTAGCAAAGCGTTCTGGTCCCTGGCGAAGTCGATCGAAGAGAACTTCTGCCGTCCCTCACTGCCTCCACTGCTGAAACCCGACGGGTCACTAGCGCACACTGCTGAAGAGAAAGCAAATTTATTTGCTACTCTGTTTGCGGAGTCTTCTGTTTGAGAGTTAGATGCTGGCAATGCTGTTACTTCTAGTCTGCCGACTTGCGGGACGTTTATGTCGGAAATCCGCATTTGTCAGACTGAAGTACGCAAAGCGTTGCGCAATCTAGACGTGAACAAAGCTAGTGGTCCAGACGGTATACCAGCTGTAGTCTTAAGGACGTGTGTGCCTGAGTTGGCTCCTATTTTGACACGCCTCTTTCGCTTGTCTATGACGACTGGTAAAGTGCCTATGTCCTGGAAGCAAGCAAACGTGCAACCCGTGCCCAAAAAGGGTAGTCGCGCAGACCTTGCCAATTACAGGCCTATCTCAGTCACTTCCATACTCTGTAAGACTATGGAACGTGTACTGAACCACAGGCTCCTGGCATAACTTGAAGTGAACGATCTCCTCAGTGACCGACAATACGGGTTTCGCCGAAACCGGTCTACTGGGGATCTTCTAGCGTATGCCACTCACATCTGGAGCGAGGCCATCGAGAACCACGGCGAGGCGCTGGCCGTCTCTCTTGACATCTCGAAGGCTTTCGACAGGGTCTGGCACGATAGCCTTATTAGCAAGCTTCATTCATACGGCCTTCCCACTGGTTTATGTATTTGGATAGCAGATTTCTTGAGGGATCGGTCGATTCGAGGGGTCATCGATGGCTGTTCTTCCGACCAATTGGCCATAAATGCCGGAGTCCCTCAAGGATCAGTACTCTCTGCAACACTTTTTCTGCTGTATATTAATGACCTGCTTAAACCCGGTAATTTTGGGTACGCAGATGACAGCACTGTTGTAGAGAGTTATGCATCCAACGCACGAACCAGTGCATTACCAATCCAGTCTCATAGAGAAGCGATGGTCGAGCGCTTGAACTTTTCTTTGAAGGCAGTCTCCGATTGGGGCGATGCCAATCTGGCCAAGTTCAATGCTGCAAAAACCCAGGCGTGTCTTTTCTCCGCTAAACGGAGCCCATTTCTACTGGCTCCTACTTTCCGGGATGTGTCCGTTCCGATAAGTAACAATCTCGAGCTTCTTGGCATCTCTTTGACACCAACTCCCAATTTCAGCTCATATATTGAGTCTAGAGCCCAGCTAGCCTCAAAAAAGCTTGGCATTTTGGCTAAGGTGAGAGGGTACTGCACACCGGGACAGTTGCTTAATCTTTACCAAGCACAAGTCCGGTCGTGTATGGAGTACTGTTCTCACCTTTGGGATGGATCTGCCAAATACCAGCTGGAGATACTGGAAGCTATTAAGAGGAGAGCCAAGAAACTCATCAGCGACGACCTACTAGTAAGCAAGAGACTCCAGAGTCTCGCGCATCGCCGCAAAGTCGCTTGCTTATCGGTTTTCCATCGGATACATTTTGGAATGTGTGCAATGGAACTGCATGATTTGATTCCACCATCCCCATTTTATAATCGGACACCCAGAGACACTAAAAGGCGCCACCGATTTATGGTGGATATACCATCTACCCGAACGAAGCGATTTGCTTCTTCGTTCATCATACGAACCGCCAAAGCATGGAATACCCTGCCTGAGTCTATGTTTCCGGTTAAGTTCAATATGGGAGTCTTCAAATCGCGAGTGAATAGGTATCTTCTGGGTAAGCACGCTCCATCATCGATCGCATCATCACTTAACATCAGGTGAGATAGTGATCAATTGCTGCCCAGTTCGGTATTAAAAAAAAAATACAAATGTTGATATATTAAAAACGGCTCAGCAGATTTCGTTAAAATTTAAATGGGACCACCTGGGAAGGGTACCCTTAGAAACAAAAAAAGAATTTTCCAAATCGGTTCAGGCATCTTTGAGTAATCGGTGAATATACATAAAAAAAAAATTTAAAAAAAGATTCCGACGAATTGAGAACCTCCTCCATTTTTGTGAAGTCGGTTAAAAAGAAGAAGATTTAAGTCAATAAAATATTTATGATTCTGATAGACCGTACAGTAGCATGGCAGGCTATCGCATAATTGAAATGCGATAGAAATACGATAGATGCGGCCGGGTGTCGCAAAATGTTCTATACAGGTGGGTAACCTAAGCCTGCGCTAAGTTTTTAATTAATTTTTATTTTCAAATTAAAAATAAAGATCAAATTAAAAGCGGAGTAACATACAGTAGATATGGATTGTAAAAAAAAATATATTTGAATACGTCTAAATGTTTTGTTATGTAAATGAATGATGTCGTAGTAAGTAGTGAATTCGTAGCTTCGTAGCGCTTTGTAGCGCTACAATGTGCCGGTAGGCAACCAATTTATTTAATCAAAAATAAATATTCAATTTGTAATTACTGTAGTAGGAATAAATAAAACCAGCCAAGTCGAATTGGACTCACCCACCGAAGCTTCCGTAGTCCGTACCAACTTCTCAAACTAAGATAAAGGACAAACTTAACTTTGTAGTTTAATCCATAATAAATTATTTTTCAAAAAAATAAAACCGACTTCATAACCACACTAAGTAATTAATTAAACATAATAAGTAATTTATTTTTCGCTTTTGAGTGCCTGTTTGTGGTAATGAAGTCGGTTTTAGTTTTTTTGATAAATAATTTATTTTACCCTTTTTAGTGCAAAACAAGTTTTAATTAAATTACATGCATCTATAAAATTTCGTGTCTGGGCCGTTATACACTGACGGATATATACTTTGTGAACATTTCAAGTATGTACCTATTACGGTTAAGAAGATACAGATCTGTAAAGTGCGCACATAAAACCACACGGACGGACGGACGGACGGACGGACGAACCGACAGCAAAGTCTCAGAACTTTCTGAGACTTTGCTGTCGGTTCATTTGGGTTCGGAACCCTAAAAAATTGAGTTCAAATTCCGCGCTAGTGAAAATATCCACTAGTCATAATGATGTCATCAAGGTATCAAAGGACAATGTCCAAAATGGCCCTGTGCACTAAAAGCATCTGACACACACGATAATTCATTGTCTATTTTATTACAATAATTCCAAATCCTAACTAATATTATTAATGCAAAAGTAACTCTGTCTGTCTGTCTGTGTCACTTTCACGCTAAAACCACTGAAACGATTTCAATGAAATTTGGTACACAGATAGTCTAGAGCCTGAGAACGGACATAGGCTACTTTTTAATGCGAAAAGAGGGTTGTAAGGGGTCGAAAGGGGGGATGAAAAGTTGTATGGAGTGTCGTCATTTTAAGAGTTAGAAACTTGAAACTTATTTTTCAGGCTGTTAATTTGATCTAAATAAATATGACATTCAAAGTTTCTAAAAGTTTTACCCTCAAGGGTGTAAAATAACAATAGGGGATGAAAGTTTGTATGGAAATATGTAAGGTTTATGTAAATGTTCTACTGAACGGATTTAAATGAAATTTGGTACACAGGTAGTCTAGAGCCTGAGAAAGGACATAGGCTTTTTGACATTTTGATGCGAAAAGAGGGTTGTAAGGGGTTAAAAGGGGGGATGAACAGTTGTATGGAAGTATCGTCATTTTTAAAGCTAGAAGCTTGAAACTTAAGCTTAACTTAAGCTTTTTGTTTAGGCTGTTGATTCTATATAAATTAATATGTCATTTAAAGTTTGTGAGGGGGAAGGGGGAGGAAGAAGGGGAAGGGGGAATGAGGGGAGGGGAGGGAGGATGGAAGTGAGGGGAAGGGGAAAGTGAGAGAGGGATGGGAAGTGAGGGAAAGGGGAGGAGAGGGAGGAGTGGGGGGAAGAGAGAGGGGAAGGGAGGGGAGGGGAGAGGGAAATGAGGGGAAAGGGGGTGGAGGGAAGAGAGATGCAGAGGGGAGGGAGAGGGGAGGGGGATTTGCGCAGCGTGGTACGGTGCGGTGTAGGTGGGACACGCATGTGTCTTATTTGTAAAATAATTAACCTAAGTTTTTAAAAATGCTACCCGAAGACACTATTCCACGCGGACGAAGTCGCGGGCACAGCTAGTACTTTTATAACACGGACTAGTTTTATTCCAAAATTAATATTAAAAAGTATTATTTGCGATTATTAACATTAATCGCCACCATATGGCCGCCATCTTCGCCAAACGTCATGTCATGTCAAAAAATATTAGGTATACTCAAAAACGTTGCATCCTAACACGACTTTGCCCGGTAGAACATTCCTGTGAAGACAAATTAATTCTCCCCACCTTTGTTTCTATTTACCGTTACCGTAAGAATATCTGACCAAAATCAACGAGAAGAAAGATGAAAAAACATTATTCAATGTCATATTTTTTAGTCTTCAAAAGTATATGCAATTGCAACCTCCATTGTGTATTTATTATATGTATATTAATCATCTTGGGACTCTTCTTCTATAGTACCTAGTAAGTCGTCGAGATAAGTAAATGCGTCGTAATACAACTGTTGATATATTAAAAACGGCTCGGCCGATTTCGATTACTCTTCGATGCCTGAACCGATTTAGAAAATTATTTTTTATTTCAAACCCTTATTATACCCAAGGGTACCCTTTTAAATTTTAACGAAATCCGTCGAGCCGTTTTTAATATATCAACATTTGTATTACGATGCATTTATATACCTCGACGACATGCTACTAACTACAGGCTACTTTAACTAGCGCGACGTTTTTTTAGTTTTTTAAAGGATCACAAAATATTGTGCAAATTGTTTTAAATACGGTGGTAATAATTGTTGATGGCAGCGGCATTGGCGACACCTTTCAGCATTTGGATATATCGCCAATCGACTTGGTAACGATACAAACAAAGATGCCAGAACAGAAAGAGACTAGCTTTGAAGATAATCTTCTCTTTTCTGGTTGATGCAGGTATGAGAGAAACTATAACCAGGTTTCATTGATTTGAGATTTAATATTAAATTACATAATGTTATTGCATGGAAATGGTAACCTAGTCTGTTGCTGCGGCGTCTGCTGGATATCCAACTCCTTACCAACTTATATAAGATAACTATGTCTACCTCCAATGAGCCTAAACGCTCATCGGAAGGCATCAATTTATGCGTTAGTTAGTTGACTAGCATATTTAGGGCCAGTTTCACCGGTTCATGATAAAGTGACAGATAGATCTGACAGATGACGCCATATAAAAGCTGTCAAAAATGTGTCAGATTAGTTCCTGATAAGGGCTATCAGGAACCGGTAAAACTGGCCCTAAGTCTCGTTTGTTCAAACTCCTAAACTTTTTAGGGTCCCGTAGTTAATAAAGAACCCTTATTTGTTTGCCATGTCCATCCGTCTATTTATCCGAGGCTTAGCTCAAAGACTGAGATTTTTTTATGATATAAGATTACAGGACAAGTAGGACGCTCGCCTGATGGTAAGCGATGACGTCTACCTATTACAGATACAGCGGTATGCAAAATGCATGTAGCAGTACATTGCGTCTGTTACCTTGAGACATAAAGATGTTAAGTCTTACATGCCCTAGGTAATTTCACTGGACAACTTGCCATTTCAACCGAAAAGTACTAGAACTCTGTAATGATCTAGCATGATTATGATATGCATATTTATCATGTCAACAAAGTGGTAAATAAAATATTGAAAGGGTGCCTAGGCCTACCACTTCACGTAGAGTATGTATGATTTTTATTCCCGACTATACCATGGTATGGGTGCCGGTATTTAGAAATGTTGTGGGCTACTATTTTTCGATTCAGGGATCCGTTTGCAAAATTGTAAGCTTAAAGTGCTTGCTCATTTTGGTAGACTCAAGTGTCCCCTCAAAACACGGAGTGTGCCCTTACCGGCTTGTTAGTTTTTGAAAATGTGAAAAAATCACGACTGGAAATCTACCACAGCTAGGCTTTACTAGTCTACCAACAAAATATATTTTATTTACCTGTGCTGCTCTACGAAGTACTACGAAGCTACGAATTCTATGCTACGAGATACAAATAAAATTGCCTATGTACTTACTTATTGGTACATAATTGTACCTAAAAGAGTAGGTAAACTAGCTGCGGCCCCCGCGGCTTTGCCCGCGTTTCAAAGTATCCTATGTTCTATTCTACCGTACTAGTAGCTACCTTTATGCAAATTTTAGCCAAAGATGCCGGTCGAGTCCTTTGACCGTGAAGAGGTTAGAAACAACTATACAAACAGGCTTTTGCATAATAATATAGATGTTAAGTGGTTTTAATGTATTTTGCATTAATAATATTGTTGTAAATTATTGACCGAGCGAGCGTAGGGAGCAAAGCCTCTCGAAGCGTCACGTCTCGAGTTTCGACTAGGCCAAAAATGCTTTTGTCTGTCTGTTCTCGCCTTTGACGAGAATAAGAGTGCCTTGATTTATTTAAGAATTTTTGTCGATTGCTTTTTTTTTTGATTGAGTGGAAAATGGGGGGGAAAAGGGAGAACTTTTTCGGATTTCAATTAAATTTGGGAGCTAAACTAAGGACTTCATCCTACTTAAGATGTGGTGAAAATATATCCAAGGGGGAGCGGAGGGGAGAAAGGGGGGAAGTTTGCTGTAGCATTATATCTATATGGACGGACTTAAATTTTCATAAGGGCACGCGAGGTCTACTGCTCACAGAATTACTACTAGTAATATTAATGTTAGTTAAAAAACCTAAACGCTGCCCACGGCAATTATTCGTACGATACAATTAGTATTACTGTACCTACTTATCTCGATAATTAACTATTGGAACATAAGGTTTATGAATCGTGAATTATATAAGTGTGTAAAAGTATGAAGAGTTATATCTTGTTTGCGAAAGAGTCGTGGTCGTGATCTACTCGCATGGATTACGTACTATAACGTAACCTAGCATGATAATTGCCGCGCGTGAACTGCTCTTTGTTTATTCTACTTGGATTTCAATTTTTTTTTTTGCTTTGTATTCGGTCCCCTATTACGACGCGAGGCAGAACCCTGACAACGATTCCAACTCTAACTTGAACTCCAACAGACAACGAGCCAGTAAGCACAAGTCTAAGTTAGATTATAATCTTACTTCGACTCGTACTCGTATCAAACACTAACATGGTGGACTCGAAGTCTTAGGTACCTACTTGGACAAATTGGACTCTATCTTGTACTCAGAGTACGGAACTACGGACCCAGAATCAGACCCCAATCCCAGAACAATTAATTGGTCAGAACTGCCACCTCGGTACGAACTGAACACGAGAATTTTGCGAGTACTGAGTTATGCTAAAAAGGTACACCCAGCAACAGTAACGCCGTAACAATTTACTAAATGCTAGCAATAACAATGAGCCGCTTGTAACGTTTTCGGATCAAAGGACCAGTTATTTTTCTACGTTTCTATCGCGTGTAAGAAAGCAGAAGGAATACCCCACTACCTATGATGATCTTTATTTTCTTATCTCAGTTATCACGAATCTACAGGTAAACGAGTAAGTACTTAGGTACCGAATTTTATGCCTGCACATTTTCCTCGTCTTATAAAATGTTTCATCTCAATACTTACCATGTAAATCTGATTCACGGTAAGGTTTAATAAAAATATCATAAAGAGTAGGTAGGCTCTCAGATCCTTTTTCTGCGATAGAAACGCAAAGATCAAAGATCTCATTTTTATATCGTCCATCGCTTTCTCGTTAAATAAAATATCACTAAAAATATATTCAATATTTATAATAAAGGGTGTCCAGTGATAAGCCTGGTTGCGGGAGGTTCTTCCCCTAATCCTTTCATAAAACTCTTTGCCGGACGTTTCTATTCAATTTCTATAGTAAACGTCTTTACCTATGTAGATTGATTTTAATATTTACTGAAGGCTTTAACCACTATTGCTTATCATCTTTGAATTCTTTCGACCAAATGGCTATTTTGTTTTAGCTCATTTCGAAATGCCTATTAGATAAGTAGTCCAGTTATAGCAGTACCATAGAACTAACTCACCAATGTAAAATTAAAATCCTAATATCGCTCAAATCACTCAAAATACCTACCTGCCTGCCAAAGGAATGTATGAACATGTAGTATTTTCTCCAATCTCTCATGAAATTTAGTTTAAACTGTTCAAGGAGTCCACAACGATTTGACTAAATCAACCAGTTTTATTTGTTGTTACCACTCCCGTTGCAAAACGCCATACAAATATCTGCACATTATAAGATCTTTCTGTGGTGAGATCATCCTAGTCGTGCAAAATCTAAGCTACCTTTCGTTTATACTTTGGATGACTAGGACACGCAGTGACACACGAGAAATAATACAAATAAAATAATAAAAATTAAATTAATAAAACCACCTCCGAGCGATCTATGTATTACCTAATATGTTTAATCAATTTGTCTAATAATCGTGCTTACCATCTTCGACCGCATCATCACTTACCAACATGTAAGATAGTGGTCAAACGCTAGCCTATAAGATATTAAAAAATTCTAACAAGACATCTCTTCTGTTAATTTGTGAGGAGTTGAGTATTCTGCAGATTCCAGCAGATGCCCCAGCATCAGGACAAGGTTACCAGGTTTTTGCAATATCATTGGAATAACAGAATACCGATTTGTCATTGATCAGACCTATGCAAATTTCTCTCATAGCCTCATCAAATAGAAAAGCTTTCATAATGTTCAAACGCTGAAACAGATACACCGATCACACTTCAAACTTATAACACCCCTTTTATGCATCAGGGGTTAAAAACAAGCGTCCTGAAAGATTTCCCAAAGAAAACAAACATTTTACGAACCATTCAGCACAGCAAAGCGAGCACAATACAATTATTGTTTCCTAACAATAACGAGGAGTTTTCAGTAAGCTCATTAGAATGAGAATAATTTCTGTATTATTGCTGTGAAAATAGAATGACAATGGTTTGTCGCGTCGGCGGCGGTGGCTGATAGATGGGTGGGTTGGAGAATATATCGCTTGTCACAGTGTAAATCGGTGCAGTTAGGCGTCCATTACACGATAGGTTTTGCTGTCACTTTGCTGGCAGTCACGGCTATGACTGATGGATAACTGATCGTCTAATGGGGTGATTGAAGGTGACTGACCGATATTTACATACTTTTGATTACTGCATCAGCAACCAAAAGTCATGACTGATGGTTTTGAATGATGGATAACCTACCGTGTAATGGATGCCTTATATTTTGACAGTGTTGCGGTTAAACAAAACAAACCTGAATATGCTTTTCCGGTCTTATCAGCTTTTGCTATTCCGTTTTTAGAAAAGGCTGCATAGTTCTGTCCCCAATAGACAAAATACAATTTTCTGTTTGCATATACGACTTCACTTCAAAATTTATAGAAGAGTCAATGTCTTTTTCTACCACCAACGTCATTGTTACCTGCTAGGATGATTATAATCCATCATCCTAGGTTACCTGTGTGTCGTTTTTTACCGACCTCAAAAAGGAGGAGGTTCTCAATCCACTGGTTATTATTTTCATGTATGTTTAGTCACCGATTACTTCAAGACGCCTGAACCGATTTGGATATTTTTTAAGCTATTGCATAGCTTCTATCGCGGGCCTTGAGGGTGGAGACCGAATCCAGAAATTCCGTAACGAAAATAAAAACCTAACACCCCAAAGAACCTCATTTTTTAAGCCTTAGCTTAGTAGAGATAAGGTCGTCTTTGGTTTCACACATCATTCAATTTAACGGTAAAACTAGGTCACTGATGGCATTCTGAGTGATACCAGCTCTTGAATATTTTCCATAAAAGTAGGGAAAAAACATGTTTTGGTTTTGAGGCATTAGTTTGTTTGACCTATATTTAAATTATGGTGTTATAAATTATACTATTTTTGAAGTTAGTGAGTGCATTTGGTTAAATATAATTTTATTGTGAGAAGAAAGCTATAATTTTAGATTAATTACATATATTTTGTAATTTGTTACTTCATTTTTGTACTTAACTATATATTTAATGTTACAATTTACAATGAAATACTTTTTAAATACTAATTTGCTGTGCCCCGAGGCTTTACCCTCGATAAAAAATACTACTAAGAACATGCATGTTATTGGCACAAAAATGATCAGAGCACATAACTGTTGCTTTAGCTAGATGCCAGATATCCTTTTTGCGGCTTTTTAGGGTTCCGTAGCCGAATGGAAAAAAACGGAACCCTTATAGATTCGTCATATATATACATATGTGTCTGTCTGTCTGTCCGTCCGCATGTCACAGCCACTTTATTCCGAGACCACACAGTTGAAACTTGGTAAGTGTTTGTTTTGAGGGCCTGGTGGTGCAGTAACCGGGAGAACGGTCGCCTTCGACGCCAGAGATACCGAGTTCAATCCCCGCCGTGCACCAATTGATTTTTCTATCGTATGGTTTCAATCGTATCGTTCTATCGTATGTTTAAAAAAATGTTAAATGTATGTTCGCTTTTCACAGTGACCCTCCGGTGAAGCAAAACATCGTTAATAAACCAATAACCCCCGCATGATGGTAGGACACTATCTAGTGTCCGCCTGGCCAGCTACCTTGAGGGTTCAAGTTATTTTCTTTAATCTGTGGTTCTAGGATAAAGCACTAAAACTTTGTAGTAAGTTTTGTGTGTTTCCCAAATAACACAAAGATAACAAAAATGATTGACATTATGATTGTAACGTTCGCATGGGTAATTTTAATTGTAGGACTCAGGCAACCCTGAAAACATGGCGATGTATCTCAGAACAAAATTACATTTCGTTATTATAATTGTTTCTTTAGAATAATAGTTACCGTAGAACCTTACAAGATTGCCCATCCGATCTAAATTTGCCCGGTTGAGTATTTTTCACAAATAAAAAATTTCAACTTATCCTAGTAGCATTATTTTTTTGCCAATAGTAGAATATTTCACATATTGCTGGCAGCACTGCGTAAACATCAGTCGGCAACGTAACTTCAGATGAAGGACAGAACTTGTCAAAGCTGGAGGTGTGATTCGCGGGCCAAAATCAGTGCCAAAAACTTTTCCAGAACTCCATTATAGGTTACAGCAGGCAAGAAATTTGTGAATCATTGTTAATTTGTAACAAATAAAAGATATACATCGATGATAATACGCAAAAACTCAACTAGATTTGAAAAATGGAAGGTGGGCAATGTAAAATTACTTTTCCTATTGCACTGCTTACGACTTTGCCCACCGAAATATTGCCATCAGGGTTTTCACCTCTATTAATGTGTTTTTACCTGACTGATAAAGAAAGAGGGTATTGAAACCTTTAACTTTGGGTGTATTAACCATTCAATTTATTTCATTACTAGCAGCCCGCCCCGGCTTCGCACGGGTAGAACACATATATATATATATATATATATATATATATATTTTTTGTAGTGATTCATCTACTTCACGCAGATGTCTCACTGCTATTACAAGGTGCAGTGAAGGTGGGTAGAACATATATGCCTACAAAATTTGCATCTGTTTGTTGCATCAAATATAAAATATTAACATATTTAACAATCATCGTCATATTTCAACCAATTTACACAAAACCTTAACGAATTATGCACCTAAACCTTCCTCATAAACACTCTGGCTATTGGTAAAAACCGCGTGATGATCCGTTCAGTAGCTATTGAGATTATTGCGAACAGACAGACAGACAGACGCAGTGATGGACTTTGATTTATAATACTTACGTAGTGATATTGGACGGCCCTATGGCGTAAAGGATAGTTACCCTGATTCTGACCCGACGGTCGTTGGTTCTAATCCTAGCTATATACCTACCAATGAAAGATTTATGTGCATTCATGAATCATGGGTTTTCGTACAGAGGTAGTGGGATCATTGAATCAAAATCAATCAAATCATGGGATCAAAGAAGGAGTATCATACGTTTAACGTGTGTATCTGTGTCTGTCTGTAGCATCTTAGCACCCAACCGGATGAACCGATTTTGATTTTCTTATTGATATTTTTTTTTTGTTTGATAGATGTCTTCATCGAGAGTGTTCTAGTAGTAGCTTTGATTCATGAAAATTCGTCCAATCGTTATAAAACTATGAGCTTTTTTCTAGTTAATTGCGCTATGAAATCAACTTTCATAGATCTAATCAATTCGAAACTCTTCTTCTTCAACGATATTGTAAGAACATGGAAGCATTGACCTGATGCTGGGACATCTCCTGTACTCTACAGAATACTCAAATCCACACCAACTTACAGCTCAGATTTTAAATGTCGTGTTTAGAGTCATTGGAATGCTTTTATTGAAAAGATTATACATAGATCAGTCGGGGTGGTTTATATATAGATCATAACTACATTATACAATAGAATTTTATACAGTAAAAATATATTATTATACTATATTGACTTCAAATTAATTTAGATCGGTGGGGATCTACAGCATCGCTAAGCTTATAATAATATTTTCGTAGTAACTATGACGTAATCTGTGGGTTCACTGCAGATATTTTATTAATTTTGCGATGCGTGTATGTGAAATCCGTGATATCTTCTAGAGTTTTCATTTGAATTATATACTGTAAAGGACAATTTTAATCTATAATATGTGGCCAAGCTAAATAACGTAATTATTTGGATAAGGATTAATACTATATACTTGAAAATAGCCATGGAAGTTGTGTAATATTTTTTAACCAAAAATTAAAGATTAAAATGGTTACTGTGAGTCAACCTTAAGAGATAGACATATGCTGTTGCGGACTTTTTTGTAGGTCTTATTAAGTTGTAAAACTTTTTCATCGAAAATATTCTTCTATCTATTTTCAATTGAGCAGCGTTCGTAAGAAACGTGTTTTTTTGACCATTTTTTAGTCGACTTAGGTTGCAAATTAGGTCTCCACGAATGTACCTTTAATTTAAACGGGATAATATATAGCCTATTTTCATTCCGAAAGTCCATTCTATATATTTGTGAAAGAATTTTTTAAATCGGTCCAGTAGTTTTTGAGCCAAATCATTACAAACATACAAAAATACAAAAACACAAAAATACAAATGTTCTCTCTTTATAATATTAGTATAGATAACACCAGCATTATCATTCACAGTATTTCTACTGCTGGGTAGAAGTATTTAAAAACTTTTTGAATTGCTTCTTTTTTTGATATAATTTATAAGGTTTGCTTGATCTCGTATTGATTATTTAAATATTAAGTACATATTGTTTTCTATAAAACCTTTTAGTTATTATTAATAATGTTTTATAATATGTGTGCGTAATTTCCGTCAGTTTTTTTTATTTTTTATTACATGTTAACAATAAAAAGTGACAACCCTAGCCCATCGTTTTATTTCTATGAAAAGGCGCAAAAAAAAATTGTGACTTTGCCCATTGAAGTTTAGTAGGTAATATAAAAGTTTAAACGTTTAATGATGGTACCCAATACTACTAAGACTATTTATTTAAAATATACCCTGATTGTCATAATCATAAGGTTGAAAACAGTGGAAGCATGATTTTTTTTTGCAAAAAATTTTAAATTTCTCAAAATTTGGCCCGCTCTCTAAATTTCGGTTTTTGAGGTATAAATTTGCATTTTCTTGATATTATCATATATTCCGTGCAAGGAGCAATACATTTAACAATGATCTACCTGAAACACGAATTGATATCAAAGATAATTTAAAAAAAAAAATTAGCATTGAACTAAAAAAGGCAAGAAATTCGGGCAAAGTTGTACGGTTCTACGGTATTTAATGTGTACCTATCTACAAAAGCTCACTTTTTTAATGGTTTCCAATCGTCTTTTGTAATTTCTGCACACTTTTATCGCACATTTAGTCATTTTGAAATGGCACAGAACCAATGTTGACTGCTGAATGTCAGTGACACTACTAAGTAGGCGGAATAAGCTTAAGGGCTAACAGTTAGCCGTTACTTTTTTTTGCCCATAGGTTTTCAGACTGTACATCTAGACAAGTAAATAATCTAATATAAAATGAAACTAATTTTGATTTTGTCTTTTCGTTCCTGTTTCAAATATAAATTCCGAATTCTATTTTCAAATTATGTCAAGGGTGAACAAGTCCTCGGAACTTTACAAAATTCCTCCTTGTTAAACACTCACTGCCTTCATACATGTAGCCGTGACACAGATAGGTATTTATCATCTATGTACAACAGTGAAAATCTGTACTCTGTCTCTATCTGTAAATATAAATAAACAAAGTGCATTTATTAATGAAGAAAGTCACGAAAAAAATAGTGAAAGAAAGTGAGTGAGTACTCTATATGCATGATTTGATTCCACCATCCCCATTTTATAATCGGACATCCAGAGACACTAAAAGGCGCCACCGATTTATGGTGGATATACCATCTACCCGAACGAAGCGATTTGCTTCTTCGTTCATCATACGAACCGCTAAGGAATGGAATACCCTGCCTGAGTCCGTGTTTCCGATTAAGTACAATATGGGGGTCTTCAAATCGCGAGTGAATAGGTATCTTCTGGGTAAGCACGCTACATCATCGATCGCATCATCACTTAACATCAGGTGAGATAGTGATCAAGTGCTACCAAGTTCGGTATAAAAAAAAAAAAAAAAAATACATTTTATGGTTGAAATTTAGAATCGTTTGGCACGAAAAAGGGGGAATGGAGAGGTGGAGGGGGTAGGTGAGGGACCTTTCACTACCCCACCACTCTCATTACAAGTTAATGCATAGTTTTTGAGTTATGATTTTTTTTTGCAAAATCATAACCTCACTTGGTAAAAATTTAGAATCGTTTGGCACGAAAAAGGGAGGATGAGGTGATGGGGGGGGGGTAAGGGAGGGTCCCCCTTTCCTTTTCCCACCACTTTCATTACAAGGTAATACATAGTTTAAGAGTTATGCGTATTTTTGTAAAATCATAACCTCACTTTTTTGTAACACTTTGCTGATCAATATCACTGTTTTGTTGGACGTTTAACAAACTTTTTGGGCTTCGCCGGCCGCAGCCGCGACACGCTCGCTTCACTCGCTCGGTTCGCGCGTTGTGTTTTCGCAGTTTCAACGTAACCTAACCTAGTTTTTTTTCTAGTGGGGTGTTCTTATTAATTTAGTAGTGGTAAATAATATTACTAAAATTTTTATTACGTTATCTAGCCCTTGTAATTATTATTTGCGCTTTGTTTTTATGGTTTAGTATATATTTAGGTTAGATTTTGTGTATATCGTTTTCTTGTAAAATATGCATTACCTTGTTAAATAAATGGTATTGTTACAATCAGGGACCTAACCTCTACCCATCCCCATAACATTTTATATCAAATTCATGCCAAACGATTCTAAATTCAACCAAAAATCCAAAATCAAACCCAACAAAAATAGGCATAACTCAAAAACTATGCATTACCTTGTAATGGGAGTGGTAGGGTAGTGAAGGGGGGACCCTCCCCTTCCCATTCCACCCCTCTACCCCCCCTTTTTCGTGCCAAACGACGACGATAAATCCAACCCCATTTTATTATTATTAATTTGAAAATAAATAATGATTCACAAGAATCCACAACAAAATATATTGACACGGTATTTTCCAGATATTTAGAAGATATCAAGTCTCAAACTTATGTTTCTTATTTCAGTTACCATAAACCTATAGTTTTAATGATAAATATTCCTGAATAACCTACATTTATTGTAAGATAATAAAAATATTTAAACAATATTACCTTCTCATTCATTTAATAAAAGAAAAAAAAAAATTTCTTATCGGTCACCACACTCTAAAAGTGTGACTTGAATTAATATCAAAGAAAAAAAAAATACCGCATTAATAAAAAAATGCTATGCAATAGCTTTACCGCGGCAGTCCCCGAGTGCCACACGTCTTTTTTTTGTTTGTAAGGGTATACTTCCCAAGTCATCTCATTTTTATATCTCATTTCATCGAGATACGTTCGGTATCTCCAGAGGTATGGAAACGCCTCAAACGTGATCCTGAAAATGACTAGCGCGACATTTGAAATCAGATCTTTTAGTTTTTTAAACGATCTTAAATTATGAAGTTACATTTCGCGACTAAAGACTAACAAAAATTGTATGTTGTCTAGGATGATTATAGCCAATACGGCAATCGGAATAATCGGGTATTACTTAATGCTATCTACAAGTAACAATTCAAAACAGTTTTTATCGCAATCAATGACGCACTTTACCTACGCTAGAGAATATGTTTTTTATACATGATTTAAAAGTAGGTATGTACATACCTCGCTCATATGTTGTATTGCTTATTTTACCTTCATTGAGTATTTGAGACGAGTTCGTATCGTATCCAGTCACAGTTTCTGTACAAACATAGTTTTTGTGTGATTTCATTAAAGCAAAAGCGGTGTAAATCGTTTTAATTTTGATGTTGGACATTTTAAAACATTTTTATCCCATCTTGATCTTACCCTTACTTTTGTAGTAATTCTGCTAGTCCGCCTGGGGTGGTACCACCACTTTGCCAATTAATTTTCAGCCGTGAAATAGGAATGTTTTTCGGCTGAAATGGCAAAGTGTCCAGTGAAATTACAGGGCATGTGAGACTCAACATCCTTATGTCTCAAGGTGAATTTAGCATGCCGCTGTATCTGTAATAGGTAGACGTCATCGCTTACCATCAGGAGAGCGTCGTGCTTGTCCTGTTACTTTGTATCATAATAAGTTATTTTTCAAAAAAAATAAAACCGACTTCATAACCACAAAAAGGCACTCAAAAGCGAAAAATAATTTACTTAAAATTATTATAAGCGTTACCCAATTCTCTATTTGAAGTCGGTGCCAGCCAAGTCTAATAGGTAGTAGATAGATAATACCTACATGTATCTACCTACTTACTAACCTACATGTACCTACTTACTACTACTACATACATAGTATCTATCTAATATCCAATAGACTTGGCTGGCACCGACTTCAAATAGAGAATTGGGTAACGCTTATAATAATTTTAAGTAAATTATTTTTCGCTTTTGAGTGCCTTTTTGTGGTTATGAAGTCGGTTTTATTTTTTTTTGAAAAATAACTTATTTTACCCTTTTTAGTGCAAAAAAAGTTTTAATGAAATTACATGCATCTATTAAATTTCGTGTCTGGGCCGTTATACACTGACGGATACATACTTTTTGAAAATTTCAAGTATGTACCTATAACGGTTAAGAAGATACAGATCTGTAAAGTGCGCACATATAGACACACGGACGGACGGACGGACGAAATGTCCAAAATGGCCCTGTGCAATTAAAGCATCTGACATACTCGATAATTAATTGTCTATTTTATTACAATAATTCCAAATACTTTTATAACACGGACTAGTTGTATTCCAAAATGAATATTAAAAAGTATTATTTGCGATTATTAACATTAATTGCCGCCATATGGCCAACAGAGTACTGAATCACTCTACTACGTTATAAGAGGCACTTCCCTATATTGTGGATACCCGAATTATGAAAGCACTGTGTAGCCAACCTAACAACGGAAAGTATTATTTACGTAGTAACTATTATATAATATGTGGTTTTATGCTTATAATTTTTTTTTGCTGTGTTGATTGGTACAAAGTACGTTCATAATTCTGAGTTATTTAAATATGTATGCAGTGTCGCGGGACTGAAATGGCCGCCATCTTCGCCAAATGTCATGTCATGTCAAAAAATAATAGGTATGTTTAAAAAAGTTTGCACCCTAACAAGACTTTGCCCGGTAGAACATTCCTGTGAAGACAAATTATTTATATTTATATATAATTATTTATTATAATTATTAATATATAATTATTTATTGAGGGCCCGGTGGCGTAATTGGGAGAACGGTCGGCTTTGATGCGGTGGTACCGAGTTCAAACCGCCGTGCACCAATGAATTTTTCTATCGAAAAATATATGTGCGCTTCTCACAGTGGCCCTCCGGTGAAGGAAAACATCGTTAAGAAATCAATAACCCCCGCATGGTGTTAGAACATATCTAGTGTCCGCCTGGCCAGCTACCACCCTCAAGTCAGAAAATCTGTCGCCAAACATCTAATGTGTTCCGGCAGCTATCCTTGAGAGCCAGTTCCCATTCTAGTCCACTTCTCTATCTTCGACCGCATCATCACTTAGCAACAGGTGAGATAGTGGTCAAACGCTTGCCTATAAGATATAAAAAAAAATTATTCCCACCTTTATTTCTATCTCGCTCACAGTTACCGTAAGAATATCTTATATGCAATAGCAACCTCCATTGTGTATAATCTTCTTGGGACTCTTCTACTAAAACTAGTACATTCTCCTATGTGTGAGGTATTTATCTCCATATCTCTGGTGATACTAATCAGATCTCGATAAAATTAAAATGGGACCACCTCGGAAACGTATCCTACCTATTAAAAAAAGAATCATTTGAATCCGTTCACAATTGATGGAGAAATCGCGTAACATACACACAAAAAAAAACATACAGACGAATTGAGAACCTCCTCCTTTTTTGTGAAGTCGGTTAAAAAAAAATACCCTGTATCTAAACCAAATTGAATACCTATACCTCGATTTTTTCTAATCACACAATCCATAATGTCTGTAGCGCAGACTGCTTAATACTCCGTCCACGGTCTGACGGGTGATACTTCTGATCTTACAATTTACTGTGTCGTGGGTGGACGTCAGAACAGCCCGCTCGCAGCCGCTTCTGATGCGATTACAGCGCCACGTCTCGCCGCCCGCAATAGGCTCTATTCGCGTCCGCTCTTATGTGAAAATTGAAGGCACTGTTATGCCAGCCCGCTATAAAATCCAACCATTGTTTGACTAATAACTATTAGGGTGTTACGGTCCGTTGGATTGAAACTGATTACGCGAATATTATTGTGAGAGGGCCGCTGTATTTAAAGGTACGCTAAATTATAGTGATTTTCTTCTTTTTCTGATGACGGTTCGAGAAGAGATGTAAGTGACAGGATTAACTTAAATCCTACATATATCTGTCCTTCTGAATATTTAAATACAAAATTGTGATAGGTATACGTTCTACTTAGGAAAATCTACTGAAAAAGGCCGTTCCCATTTCCTCATCAGATTTTTGATTAGGTACACAACAAAGTTCTTACATGACTCTTTAAAACTTAACTCATAGCACAGTTCTGAAATTCGCGTGAAATAATTCTTATTTTCTTTACCTATTAACCTTTACTTATAAAGAGAAAAAAATAAGACCCAGACCAAAGAAAACAATTCCACTTACAGGCAGTATTCTTCTCTTCGTATAAATTGTGTTCAATTGAAATGAAATGCGCTGAAGCGTCGATCCCGCAATATCAATATTCTAAAGGTAGATATTAAAAACAAAACAAGAAAAGAATCGTAAAACGTAATCAGGTGGGAGCTCTCATCTTGGGGATAAAGAATAGAATCGCAATTAGGAGATCTTCGTTAATTAGCACAAGGGGTCGCAACCCCAATCGGGCAGTGGGCATTGTTGATTGATAATAGATCCCAATCATTTTTTAATCACACTGATCTTTGGGGTAATATTCAGTAGAAATATAAGCGCAACCATGGAAGATTTACTTTACTTTGGTAATATGTAAGGTAGGATGTAATGTCCTACAAATAGGCAGAGATATTGATGTAACATTGTATCTGTAAAATAAATTACCAAGAGTATGTCAAGCAAGCTTAAGTAGATAGGGTTCCGAAGGTAATAAAGCGCGATTGAAAGCCTATTGAAAAGTGGTGATGATATTCAGATTGGATAGTCATAAATAGGAACATAGCGAAACTCTAAACATTACAAGTTTTCTGAATTATGCTACAGAACCCTAATCTCTTTAAATTTTGTACACTGGCAAGAACTTTTATATTTAATCTATACTAATATTATAAAGAGAGAACATTTGTATTTTTGTATTTTTGTATGTTTGTAATGATTTGGCTCAAAAACTACTGGACCGATTTAAAAAATTATTTTACTTATATGTAGAATAGACTTTCGAAATGAAAATAGGCTATATATTATCCCGTTTAAATCAAAGGTACATTCGTGGAGACCTAATTTGCAACCTAAGTCGACAAAAAAACGGTCGAAAAAACACGTTTCTTACGAACACTGCTCAATTGAAAATAGATGGAAGAATATTTTCTATGCAAGAGTTGTACAACTTAATAAGACCTACAAAAAAGTCCGCGACAGTATATGTCTATCTCTTAAGGTTGACTCACAGTAACCTTTTTAATTTTTAATTTTTTGTTAAAAAATATTACATAACTTCCAAGGCTATTTTCAAGTATATAGTATTAATCCTTATCCAAATAATTACGTTAATTAGCTTGGTCACATATTATAGATTAAAATTGTCCTTTACAGTATATAATTCAAATGAAAACTCTAGAAGATATCACGAATTTCACATACACGCGTCGCAAAATTAATAAAATATTTGCAGTGTAACCACAGATTAGTTCATAGTTACTACGATAATATTAATAAAAGCTTAGCTATTCTGTAGATCCCCACCGATCACAATCAATTTGAAGTCAATATAGTATAATAATACGAGTATGATCTATTGTATAAAATAATAATGATCTATATACCTTTATATAATATTTTAAACCACCCCGACTGATCTATAAATAATCTTTTCATTAAAAGCGTTCCAATGACTCGAAACACGTCAATTAGAATCTGAGCTGTAAGTTGGTGAGGATTTGAGTATTCTGTAGAGTCCAGGAGATGTCCCAGCATCAGGTCAATGCTTCCATGTTCTTACAATATCGTTGAAGAGAAGAAGATTTTCGAATTGATCAGACCTATGAAAGTTGATTTCATAGCGCAATTGACTAGAAAAAAGCTCAAAGTGTTATAACGATTGAACGAATTTTCATAAATCAAAGCTAAGAACACTCTCGATGAAGACATCTAATCTATCAAACAAAAAAAACGATAAACGTCTCAAACTTGCTACTGAACTTGACTCGCGGGGCATTGAAGTCGGTTGTTTTAGTTAAACTATCTTAATTATTGGTAGATTTAATGATCCCACTACCTCTGTATGAAAACCCATGATTTATGAATGCACATAAACTTTCATTGGTAGGTATATAGCTAGGATTAGAACCAACGACCGTCGGTTCAGAATCAGGGTAACTATCCTTTACGCCAAAGGGCCGTCCAATATCACTACGTAAGTATTATAAAACAAAGTCCATCACTGCGTCTGTCTGTCTGTATGCAATAATCTCAATAGCTACTGAACGGATTATCATGCGGTTTTTACCAATAGCCAGAGTGTTTATGAGGAAGGTTTAAGTGCATAATTCGTTAAGGTTTTGTGTAAATATGACGATGATTGTTAAATATGTTAAAATTTTATATTCGATTCAACAAACTGATGCAAGGCTGGCACCGACTTCAAATAGAGAATTGGGTAACGCTTATAATAATTTTAAGTAAATTATTTTTTGCTTTTGAGTGCCTTTTTGTGGTTATGAAGTCGGTTTTATTTTTTTTGAAAATAACTTATGACAATTAAAAGACCGCACGTGTAGAACATCACACAAGCCCAGCTCAATCTCTACTAATAAAACGCTTTCAACTCGATTGAGCGCATGACGATTAAACATGACAACACTCAGTCAGATTACAGCTCCATTGTCATATAATTACAGACACTATAGAAATAAGTGCATGTTAATAGCTGTCCACTTTAAATCAACGGCGTAAAGCTTAACATTGATTAGCAATGAATGCTGCACTTGCCTCATGGGCCGTATATTGTGATGGGGGACCACAGACCACAGCTGACGTTTCCCGCGAAACACCCCTTTTACAACTGTATTGTCAATCTAAGCCAATATCGTTATTGTGAATCGAGAGATTTGTTTGTGCTTGGTTTAACAATGATACCGTTTACTTTCCACTCTCGTTAGCATAACGATTTACAGTCTATGATTGGGACATTTTTTCTGTTATGATTTTTTTATAATTTTGTAAGTCCGAAGAGCGAGAGTTTTACTTTTTCTCAAATTAATTACGTAGTACTTAACTACTTGGGTATTAAAACTTTTAAACAACCTATAGTTTTAAAACAAAAGCAATCATAGGAAAGTAAGATAAGATAGCCCGGTGGTGTAGAGGGAGAATGGTCGGCTTTGATGCCAGAGTTACCGAGTTCATTCCCCGCCTCGCACCAATGGATTTTTCTATCGAAAAATGTATGTGCTCTTTTTACAGTGGCCCTCCGGTGAAGGAAAAACATCGTGAATAATAACCCCCAACTCACGCATGGTGGTGGGACACTATCAGGTGACCTGTGTCCGCCTGGCCAGCTACCACCCTCAAGTTAGAAAATCTTTCGCCAAACATCTAATGTGTTCCGGCAGCTTCCTTGAGAGCCAGTTCCCATTTTAGGCCTAGCGTGCTTAGATACCATCTTCGACCGCATCATCACTTACCAACAGATGTCATAGTGGTCAAATGCTAGCCTATCTATCTATCTAATACTATAAGAATCTTTGTCCTGACATGCTGACTGACTGACTGACTGACAGACAACGCAATGCGTAAACTACTGGTCATAGATACTTGAAATTTGGAGGGTATATTTGTCTTAGGACTTAAGTAAGGGTGTACTAAGAAAGGATTTTCCAAAATTCACCTTTTTCGGTGTTCAAAGTTTGTATGGAGAAACAAGATTAGATAGTATTTTCTATTCGAAACTTCACGCAAGTGTTTCAGTAAATAAATAAGTAACAATGTGTTTTAGGCTTTTTCGAAATTCAACCCCTGAGAGGGTGAAGTGGGGTAACAAAGTCTGAAATCAATATTGTTTCGGATTGCACTGAAATTTGGCATACAGATGGTTATTTTGACTTAGGTATCTGCTAAGAAAGGATTTTTCAAAATTCACTCTTTAAGGGGTTGAAGCGGGGCTTCAAAGTTTGGATAGTCATTTTATTCGACATTTCACACAAGTACTTCTGTAAATAAATAAGTAAATACGATTTCCAGGCTTTTTCAAAATGCCACCCTAAGAGGGTGAAGTGGGTAACAAAGTCTGAAAATCAATATTGTTTCGGATTGCGCTGAAATTTATCATGTAGATAGTGGTTATGACGTAGGTATCCGCTCAGAAAGGATTTTTTAAAATTTGCCCCCAGATATAACTTATTATTTTTAATTATATATGTAAACTTATAGATTTACTTAAGTACTTCCGTAAATAAATAAGTAAATACGTGTTGCAGGATTTATGCAAGAGGTTGATAAAAATGTATGAAAATCAATATGGTCTATATATACCGGTTTGGCTTTTACTAATTTGATTGTCTTTTATTATAGAAAGATTTTTCAAAATAAAAGTTTTAAGTAAATAAAAGAAGTCTTTAACACAGGCTTTATAACAGGCTTAGCAAAGCTAATTTATTATCTACATTATCTTACCCTATATTACCTACCTTTACCTTACCGACCTAAATACCCATCCACAAATCTGCTCATAGCTGGATAATGATATTTACAAAGCTTATTGTAACAGCAAACATAGGTAGGTAATAGCCACAATAACAGAGTTCTCAGTCCATCATTGTTTGTACAATACAATAAACGTATCATACTCATAGTACCTAATGGAGGAGAACAATTGCACGCATCCACTACTAACGATACAGATCATGCGAGCAATAAGAGCTTTGAAAATTAGCTGTTCAATTCCCAGCCCTGGTTACAGAATAAATAATAGTACAACCCTAGTGAAGAAAAATGTAGTACCTACCTACTTTTGCACAAAAAACATTTTCTCTGACTCTAAATGGAGCAATATGGATGAATTAGGTATTTTAGTGAAAGTAGATCTTTTTGATTTATGATTGTGTTTAATTAATATTTTAGGAAAACGTTATCGTGATGATCGTGACGTAAACGTGATCTCGGTAGAATAAAGAAGCAGTTGCAATTTTTTGGGTCTTTCAAACTTTGCTACATCTTTGTATGCTGTCTATCACACGAGGCGCGGTTGAAAGTTGAACCAAAGATTAGATTGTTGATTTCTTTTGAATCTCTTATAGCCAATTTCTGAGTACATTCATTGAGAGTTTATCTACGCAACAACGCTATGATTGAGTAGATAAACTGTCAATAAATGTACTTCAGAAACCAGCCATTAGTAGGTAGGTATAATAAGTATACCTGAGATAAATATCTGATTAGCGCAAATATTTTAGGTAGATAACAGCAACAATTACAGAAGATATTTTTTTACGTCATCATCATCATCATCATGATCAGCCAGTATCAGTCCACTGCTGGACATAGGCCTCTCCCAAGTCATGCCACTGAGCCCGATCTTCGGCTCTTTGTTTCCAGTCACGTCCAGTTTCGCGGTGGGCACCGAATGACGTCACTCCACCTGGTGACAGGGCTTCCTACGCTACGTTTACCGATTCGCGGTCTCCACTTTAGAACCATCTACCCCAACGGTTATCGGTCCTACGGCAGATATGACCAGCCCACTGCCACTTCAGTTTGCTAATCCGTTGAGCTATGTCGATCACTTTAGTTCTCTGGCGAATTACTTCGTTACGGATTCGATCCCGTAGAGAAACACCGAGCATTATAGCTCTTTCCATAGCTCGCTCAGCAACTTTAAATTGATGGACGAGTCGAACCGTGAGTGTCCACGTCTCGGCTCCGTATGTCATGACGGGTAGGACGCACTGATTAAAGACTTTTGTCTTTAGGCTGTGGCATACTTACCTATGCCCTAACCTAAATCTTAAATACCTAGTATTATATCTAGCCTAAATTAATACTTACCTTGCCTACCTAAAATTATAATAAACTTAATTTAACATAACTTAATAAACAAACATTGTAATATAAATATAATAATTAAAACTACTTACTAATAATGTTACCTAATAATTAATTTATTACTGTACTAAAATCTAAACTAAAATTGTATAATCTTAACATTAAGTAAATAAATTGTAACCCGTAAGCGCCCGGTATTCCGGTAGAAAATCGGAAGGCAGCCGCCACTCGGAACGTTCGCTATAAAGGCTTCCAAGCTAACCTGATAAACAATAGACTACGTCACATTGACGCCTGTACCAGACGAACCTAGCGGCGAGCCGGCCGGTGGCCGCCTTCTGCAGTCAGCCCGCAATACTCCGCGCAGACGCATGTCTATCAATGCTATAATTATCCCGTGCCAAATACATCGCAACTTTTTTAAACATCGAGTTCTTATTGATCACTGGCTTCACCTCAACCAAAACCGCCGCAGTGGTGACCCTCTGAGCAACACGCTTCGGAAATTTCGCAGGCGAGTTCGAGTTAATAATAATGTCAGTGAATCAAAACCAGTCGACATCGGAAGTACCAAGCGAAGATGGCGGCCGGTCCTCTATACCATCCGATCTATACCGGGTCGGCGTCCGGTTGCCACCGTTTTGGCCGGAAGAACCTGCGGTTTGGTTTGCGCAGATAGAAGGCAGTTTTGCACTCTCGAAAATTAAAGACGACGAGACGAAATATCATTACGTCAGCGCACAACTGGAACATCGATACGCAGCCGAAGTCAAGGACATATTGATCAACCCGCCGGCTACTAACAAGTATGAGACATTGAAGACAGAGCTGATTAAACGACTGTCAGCATCGCGTGAGAGAGAAGTGACTCAGCTTTTAATGCACGAGGACCTGGGCGACAGACGTCCATCACAATTTCTTCGCCACCTGACACACCTAGCTGGAAAGAACGTCCCGGAGGAATTTGTCAGAACGATATGGACAAGCCGATTGCCAACCAGTCTACAAACTGTCATAGCGTCGCAGACCCAGTCATCGTTGACAGCACTCGCAGAACTGGCAGATAAGGTGCATGATCTGGTACCGTCAACGCCTCAAGTTGCAGCTGCAGAAGCTGCACCTGCATCACAACTGGAGATGCTCACCAGACAGGTAGCAGAGCTGACTCGGCAAGTTCAAGCCCTCTCTACGAACCACAATGCGAGATCCCGCTCGAGAGGCAGAAGCAACCAGCGCGACAACCGTTCCAGCAGTCGTACCCGGTCGCAGTCGAGCTACCGCAAGTTTCCCAATTGCTTCTACCACAGCAAATATGGCGATAGTGCAAGAACCTGCGTGAAGCCCTGCGACTACCAACAGGGAAAAGCCAACGGCAGTCGTTGATGGCGACAAGCGATTGCCCCACATCTTCAGGTCGCCTGTTCGTATCTGACCGCATAACGAAGACGCAGTTCCTGGTCGACACCGGTAGCGATCTCTGTGTCTTTCCTCGCACGGCCATGAGAACCAGACGACCAAGAACTTCATACGAACTCTTCGCAGCGAACGGATCATCGATCCCTACCTATGGATTCATGCAGCTTGAGCTTGACCTAGGACTTCGCCGCGCGTTTTCTTGGCGCTTTGTCGTGGCTGACGTCAGCAAGGCGATCATTGGCGCTGACTTCTTGTCACATTATGGCTTGAATGTTGACTGTCGCAACCGTCGCCTCATCGACAACAACACGACACTTTCGGCCACAGCAGCATCAGCACCAGCTTCAGACGCCATCTCTTCGGTGAAGACCTTCATCGGCGCGTCGGAATTTATGGAGCTGCTTCGAGAGTTCCCTGAGATAACTCGTCCTCCAGGCACATATCGGCAAGTGAACCACAATACTTTGCATCACATTATGACCACACCTGGACCACCTGTTCACTGCACGCCGAGAAGACTAGCACCTGAGAAGTTAAAAATTGCGAAGCAAGAGTTCAACGAAATGCTGAAGAATGGAACTGCAAGACCTTCTAAGAGTCCATGGTCGTCACCTCTTCACCTCGTTCCTAAGAAAGACGAGGGCTGGCGACCATGCGGTGATTATCGGATGCTGAATGCCCGTACAGTCCCGGATAGATATCCCATCCGGCATATACAGGACTTTACGCTGAATATCTCCGGCTGTAAAGTATTCTCGAAAATCGATCTCGTAAAAGCATTTAATCAGATTCCCGTGAATCCAGAGGACATCGCGAAGACGGCCATAACGACACCGTTTGGAATGTTCGAGTTCCCATTTATGACCTTTGGATTACGAAACGCTGGACAAACATTCCAGAGATTCGTCGATGAGATGACTAGAGACATGGATTTCTGCTACACATACTTGGATGACTTCCTGGTATTTTCTGCCGATACCCAAAGCCACTTCCAGCACCTACGGCAACTGTTCACACGGCTGAAGGAATACGGAATGGTTATCAACCCAACCAAATGTGTTTTCGGAGCAGCAGAAGTCTCATTCCTAGGATGCACAGTATCCTCAGCAGGAATCAAACCGTCCGACAGCAAGGTTGAAGCCATCAAGCAGTTTCCCATTCCCAAGAATGTCAGAGAGCTAAGAAGATTTTTGGGAATGATAAATATTTACCGACGTTTCCTCAAAGATGCAGCCAAATCTCAAGCACTGCTTCACGGCCTGCTAACAGGGACAGTCAAAGGCTCTCACCCCGTGTCTTTAATTGGTGACACGCTGAAAGCATTTGAAGAGTGTAAGCAAAGCCTATGCAACGCTGCACTTTTAGCTCATCCAGACATGGACGCGAGACTGGCCCTAGTCACCGACGCATCGGACACTACCATCGGTGGAGTTCTACAGCAGAATATTGACGAAGAGTGGCAGCCATTAGCATTATTTAGTCGGAAACTCAATTCAGCGCAGAAAAAGTATTCTCCGTATGACCGAGAACTTCTTGCCGTTTACGAGGCTATCAAGCACTTTCGCCACCTCGTCGAAGCACGTCATTTTACGGTTTTTACGGACCACAAACCGATCTGCTTCGCATTTCATCAGCGCAAAGATAAGTGCTCACCTCGCCAGTTTCGACACCTGGATTTTATATCCCAATTCACCACGGATATCCAGCACGTGTCAGGGAAAGACAATGTCGTGGCAGATGGGTATCTGCATCTGGGTTCTCAAGGATTGAGGAACTGGTGCAACCCGTTGACCTGGACCACTTAGCCAAGTCACAGACTACCGACACGGAGCTAAGACAGATTCTGGAAGGCGACACCTCACTGGCACTAGTTCAAATAACCATACCTGGAACACGGACAAGGTTATACTGTGACGAATCGACGCAGACACCTCGCCCGTACGTACCACTGGAGTTGAGGAAGCAAGTTTTTAGCAGTTTGCACTCGCTCAGTCATCCAGGGATTAACGCGACCACAAAATTGGTGACAGAACGCTACGTCTGGCCTGGCATAAACAAAGACTGTCGAGAATGGACAAGATCATGTCACGCCTGCCAGACAACCAAAGTCACACGTCACGTAACACCATCGATGGGGACCTTCAAGCTACCAAGCGCCAGGTTCCAGTTTATTCACATTGATTTGATTGGTCCACTGCCTCTATCGGACGGTTATCGATATTGCCTCACTGCAGTCGATAGGTTTACCAGATGGCCTGAGGCAATACCACTAGCTGATATAACCGCCGAGACGGTTGCTAAAGCTTTTGTTTTTAACTGGATCGCAAGATACAGATGTCCAACTGAAGTAGTTACAGACCGAGGAAAGCAGTTCGAATCCGCACTAATGAAGCAACTCGCTGAACTTGCTGGATTTCAACGTAACAGGACAACTGCCTACCATCCTGCAAGCAATGGAATGGTCGAAAGGATGCACAGACAGCTGAAGACCGCAATAAAATGTCATGGTAGCCAAAGCTGGACAGAAAGCTTACCTTTGGTTTTGCTTGGTATGAGAACCGCTTTCAAGCACGACATACAAGCATCTCCTGCCGAGCTCTTGTATGGCAAGACGCTCAGATTGCCTGGAGATTTTCTTCAGCCCTGCAAAAATACGCATACTACGGACATGACAGACTTCACAGCACGACTCGATCCGTCATGAGTGATATTCGTCCTCAACCTGCATCCCGACATTGCAGCAGAAACATTTTCGTATTCAAGGACTTACCTTCTGCAACCCATGTCTACGTCAGAGATGACAAAGTGCGTGGACCTCTTAAACCGGCATACTCAGGACCGTATAAAGTTCTGAAAAGAGGAGAAAAATTTTACAAGTTGTTAATGAAGGGCAGGGAACAGAATGTTACCATAGAACGAGTAAAGCCAGCATATTTACTTACCTCAGAAGAACACCTTACGAAGGAGGAGACTTCGTTACCTAAAGACCTGGAAGAAAGCGTTAGACTTAAAACTACTAAAACACGCTCAGGGCGAAATGTTAGATTTCCTGATTACTATCGCCCATCCTAGGATGGTCTCTGGGGGGGGGGGGGGTAGAACTGTGGCATACTTACCTATGCCCTAACCTAAATCTTAAATACCTAGTATTATATCTAGCCTAAATTAATACTTACCTTGCCTACCTAAAATTATAATAAACTTAATTTAACATAACTTAATAAACAAACATTGTAATATAAATATAATAATTAAAACTACTTACTAATAATGTTACCTAATAATTAATTTATTACTGTACTAAAATCTAAACTAAAATTGTATAATCTTAACATTAAGTAAATAAATTGTAACCCGTAAGCGCCCGGTATTCCGGTAGAAAATCGGAAGGCAGCCGCCACTCGGAACGTTCGCTATAAAAGCTTCCAAGCTAACCTGATAAACAATAGACTACGTCACATTGACGCCTGTACCAGACGAACCTAGCGGCGAGCCGGCCGGTGGCCGCCTTCTGCAGTCAGCCCGCAATACTCCGCGCAGACGCATGTCTATCAATGCTATAATTATCCCGTGCCAAATACATCGCAACTTTTTTAAACATCGAGTTCTTATTGATCACTGGCTTCACCTCAACCAACACCGCCGCAAGGCACTGTGGTATATGCGACGAGAAGACTCGACGGAGTTTTCCAAATGCTGCCCAGCCCAACTGCATTCTTCTCTGGATTTCCTTTTCGAAGTTATGTTTGCCTAGTTGGAGCGTCTGCCCTAGGTAAACATACTACATAACAACTTCGAGAGGGATTCCATCTACAGCAATCGGTTCTGGAACAACGTGCTCGTTGTACATGACTTTGGTTTTATCCAAATTCATCCGGAGACCGATGCTACGAGAAGAATCAGCTAGGACATTCAACATCCTTTGTAAGTCCTGTAGCGTTTCTGCCATAATGATGATGTCATCTGCGAATCGTAAGTGAGAGATGTACTTGCCGTTGATGTTGATGCCACAATTTTTCCAGCCCAGCGTCTTAAACATATCCTCCAAGGCATTAGTGAATAGTTTCGGGGATATGACGTCCCCCTGTCTCACTCCTCGACGCAGGTTCTATACTTGTCATTATTTTTTGAATAATTTTTCTTATTTTATACAATTTCTCTTTTTTATTTGTGCATAGTTTATTTTTAACTTTAATTTCATTACAATTATATTGTACCTACCTAGGTTTATGGGCTAAGTGGCCTGAAAAAAAGATATCTTGTATTTTTAGGGTTCCGTACCTCAAAAGGTAAAAAAAGGAACCCTTATAAGATCACTTTCTTGTCCGTCTGTCTGTCTGTCTGTCTGTCTGTCCGTATGTGTGTCTGTCCGTGTGTCACTACCAATTTTCTCAGGAACGGTTAGACCTAGCAAGTTGAAATTTATACCAGTTACTGAGGTCTATAGTACCTCTTAGGTGTATAAAAATCAAGGTCATGAGCCAGCACGATAAAAAGATATGGACAAATTTAGATTTTCGCAAAAAATTGTAAGTACCAAAATGTACCTTAATTTTCAACTTTTTTTTATTTTTCGGAATTTTTCCTTTGCTTGTGTTGGTAGTGTAGTAGTAGTAGTAGTGGTAGTTGGTAGGGTAGTGTTGGTAGTAGTAGTGTTGGTCACAAGCAAGGTCTTACCTTGTTTGTGACCAAAATTGACAATTCTAGGTCGACCGGAAGTACCCAATAGGTTTTGGGTCGAAAAATAGGGTACTTCCCGTTCACCTAGAATCATAAAATGTGGCAAGAAGCAAGGTGTTATAGCACAAATAAAGGAAAAATTCCAAAAATAAAAAAAAAACGAAAATTATAGGGTGTCCCCATACATACATAGTAACAGCCAATTAAGATAGGCCTCTGAGTTATATGAGCGCTCATACAATTTAGAGGTCTAGCTTAATTGGAAGGTTCCTACCAACGTTGGTACGAAAGCCTCGGTGGGCGAGTCCAACTCGACTTTGCCGGTTTTTTTAAAATTATTATTACTACCTAAGTACCCACCATTGATTGACTAGAAATGACTAGATAATACCTACTTACGTTATTTTAATGGATGGCAGTTGCTAATCTCAACTCAATCACTCGATGCTTTAATTTTATCCCACGGTACGCGGCGGTGTGGTGAGCATCGGCTCGTATTAATTACTAATTGACCGGACACGCCGGTAACTGACAACGGCGACAACATGGGGACATCACGCCATCTGCTACCACCACACTACGTAGTAGATACTTGTAATGCACGCAGTGCAAATCTCTGCTATTCACTGTACGCAAAGACCCTCTTCCTAAAAACCTTACGCGCCACGACCACTGCCACCATTTCTAAAGATGCACTGGCTTGTTCTGGTTGGCCGCGGTTTCAACTTCAAATTGTACATGTTTGCTATTTAGTTAGTGTATTTCGTTTATTTTGGTAATTTTTTCTAATGCCCTATAATTAGGGCATTAGAAAAAATTACTAATGTCTAGTAACTTTCTAAAACCTATCAAATTTACAACTAGTTAGTTTTACTTATCAGTAGACCTAAACCTAACAACTTTTTGAATGAAGGTAAAGTATTCAGTCAATCAAAAAACAAAACAAGAGGCAGTTTGTTTTTTATGACTGATTCAAATCCAGACACATGTAAACTTTCTTTAGTAAGACCACAGTTTTACAATGCATGGGAATGGATCCAATTTGAAATGTAATTAATCTATATGGATTGTAAAACTGTGGTTGGACGACCCAATGGAGTAAAGGATTAAAACTTTGACATCTAACCTGGAGTTGCCTGGTCGGAGCTTTATATGTAGGTACTATAGGTATATAACTATAATGTGCTAAGTAATTCCTTTCATTTAATACCCAAAATTAACAAAAAAAGGTTTTTAGTTGACTTTACATCCTCTGAGATTCTGTATTATGTTACTCTTTGATCCTGTATGATCTAGGATTTCACTAAACGTAGTGAAATCCTACATCTATCTCCAATGATACCTTATTTGTCAAATTATGACACGGTGAGGCAACAGATGATCATACATACCTACTGATTGATGGTGCATTTCCAATACTATTAAGTACGCGGGGTGCATTTTTCCATACAAATGTATTTCCCTGTTTCCTCCCTGGAAAGTGCTTCTAGAGCAATTTTTTTCTACAAAATATTAAGGTCTGCTGTAGCTACGCCCCTGTCATTTTATTTATTTGACCAACCAATTGCAAAAAGAAATATGATCCATAAAAAACCTAAAAATTACCTATTTTTAACCGACTTAAAAAAAAGGAGGTTTCTCAATTCGATCGTATACATATATATATATTTTAATGTTTGTTCGCGGATAACTTCGTCGTTTATGAACCGATTTTGATTATTCTTTTTTTGTTGGAAAGGAGATATCCCAAGTGTAATTTTATCGAGTTCTGATAAGTATCTCCAGAGATATTGAGATAAACACCTCAAAATTGGTACTGAAAATGAATAGCGCGGCATTGAAGTCGGTTCATTTTTAGTTTTTAAACGATATTATACTGCTATCTAGACAAATACCAGACAAATTGGAGAGTGTTTAAAAAAAATTATAGGAGCACGGATGCACTCATCTGCAAAAATGATGTAAAAAATAAAAATTTGATCGGATCAATTTTTGAGGAGAAAACTGGGGAATACGAAACCTTATTTTAGTCAAAACTTTGTAGGTAACGTGGTAGGTAAATGGGTGTGAGTTTCTGTTATCCCTATCGCACTCTTGTTGGTTGTTTGGTCACTGCGCGACGGCAATGGTTTCTTTAAAATAACTTATTTTCAAACTCTTCGCACCCGCGTTTCTTTCTTAAAGGATGCTATTAAATATGTTCTTATTATTATTATAAATGTCTTAGCTAAATCTTCAGATGTGTGTTCCTAAACACGCAAAAACAGTTAAATGGATTTGGTTTGAATGATTTTTTTTTAATATAATCATTTATCTACTTGATAAAGATATCTCACTACTATTACAATCTAGCCTTATAACAACTAGGCTAGTGAGTAATTTGATTTTTACTTAATTTACTATTAGGATATTACTAAGAATGTGTCCATTAACACTTTTCTTAATGTATATATATATATATGTCTATAAAGGGGAAGACACTTTGTTCTTGTGTTCTTTTTATAGCGTTTGCGTTCACTATTACTACACTTTGTTCACTTGATAAAGTATCACTAAATTAACTCGAAGGGTTTGACCCTATTTAGTCTTCTCACTATTTCCGTGTTGTCGAGGAGCCGGATGGCCTCGACATTCCATGATGGTGAAGTCTGCGATCGTGAGCTTCAGCAAATTGTTTGATTGTTTTAGCGACGTGCTCCACTTTTAGGTCCCGGTGAAGATCGTCATTTCTGATGTACCACGGTGCACGCACAATACTCCTGAGTAATTTATTTTGGAATCTTTGTATTATCTGTATGTTGCTTTGTTTGGTGTAGCCCCATAGCTGGATACCATAAGTCCATATTGGTTTTAGGACTTGTTTATACAATAATAATTTATTATTCACAGACAGGGAAGAATGCCTTCCGAACAGCCAGTGCATATTCTTGTAGCGGAGCTCCAATTCTTCTCTTTTCTTTTTGACGTGCAGCTTCCAGCTTAGCTTTGCGTCTAAAGTCATACCCAGATATTTTGCTTTATAGTCGTATGGTATTGCTTGATTATTTATGAATACCGGATGGTAGTTAGGTCTTTTATTTGTAAAATCTATGTGGACAGATTTAGTTTCATTAAGCTTTATTCGCCATTTCTTTGTCCAATCAACTATGGTGTTGATTGCTGTCTGGACCTTTGTGACTGCTTCTTCATGGGTGACCTGTAGCCATAATGGCTGTGTCATCCGCAAAAGTTGCAATGGTGTTATTTTCTAACACAGAGATATCACAGGTATATAATAGGTACAGGACCGGACCTAGAACACTGCCCTATGGTACTACAGCCTTTATTTGCATAAATTCTGAGAACAGATCATCTTGTCTTATTCTAAACATCTTTTGTGTTAAGTAAGAGTGAATATCTGCGAACTGTTTCGGAAGCATACTTCTCAATTTGTGTATGAGCCCATTATGCCAAACTTTGTCAAATCCTTGCGCTACATCTAAGAAGACTGTGGTGCAAACTTTCTTTTCTTCTAGTGCATTTTCAATGATGTTGGTGATTCGATGAACCTGGTCTATAGTGGAGTGTTTTTCCCTAAATCCAAACTGGTAGTCAGGAATGAGATTTCTAACTTTTATGATAGGTTTCAACCTTTTTAAAAGCAGTTTCTCGAATAACTTTGATATTATTGGTAACAAAGAAATTGGTCGGTATGATGTTGCATCTTGCGGTGGCTTACCAGGCTTTTGGATCATAATCACCTCAGCTATTTTCCACAAGTCGGGTACGTACTGAAGTCTAAATGATGCATTGATGAGTGTAGTAAGTTTGACTAACGCTTTTAGAGGTAGATTTTGTAGTATTTCTCCTGTAATTAAATCATAGCCCGGCGTTTTTTTTATTTTCAAGCTTTTTTATTTCAGTATACACTTCTCTTGGCGTTGTAAGTTGAATTTCGATACCATCTTGGGCTGTCTCAGTTAGCGTGAAGTCATGGTACGTATCCTCATTAGGCTCAAAGATTAACTGTAAATGTTGTGCAAATCTAAATGCTTTCTGTTTATTGTTGATGGCCCAACTCCCGTCATTTTCTTTTATAGGTGGGACCTGCAGAGTTGGCTTTTTGAAGTTATTAGTTGTTTTCCGCAATTAATAGTTAGTTGAACGATCACTTGTCAGCTGGCTCAAGTAAGTGTTCATAGACTCATCATTGAAAGCTTGTATTATCTTTCCAAGTTTTTTTTGTTAGCTTGTTCAATAGCGTTTTGTCTTTAGGATTCATCTTATCATATGTTATCGCTCTCGCTGTCTTCTTTTATTAACAATCAAAACTCTTATTTCTATAGGATAATAATTACTTCTGATTTTCTTTTTGTATTCTGGTGTATTTTTCCAGGCACAAAGTTGAATATCAGTAATACATTTTTTCAAGTCTATATCTACTCCATTTGGACATTTCAATGAAGTTTTCAAATCAATTATACAATCTGAATCTAATTTGAAGCTTTCCCAGTCTGTATTCTTATTAACCAAGGAAGGACTGGCTTCTTTCTCAATAATATTCTGACTTATAGTAAAAAATATCGGTGAGTGGTCTGAATTCATATCATAACCTTCCTGAACCGTTTGAATGAATGAATGAATATTTATTCCAACAACAAAATTACAAAGAACTTTTAAAACTAAGGCTAACATTTAAAATACCTACGCTATGTAAAAAGTAAATAAAGTTTCAGAGCATGCCTAGTGAACATCAGCTTTGAGATTACACCTCTAACAAATCGCATCTATAAATAGTGAAAATCGCTGACACTGGCAAAGTTGTTGGAAAACATTTGAACTCAGCTTTTTGCTTCGATGCCGAGAAGGAACCGAAGCACTGATTTTCAGCTCAAGCCCGGTTGTGATTCCTGTTTGGATGCTAGGCAATTTGGCTGTTTGATTAATTTTTTTATACCTTTTAGGCTAGCGTTTGACTACTATCTATTATAAATATACTACTATATATATACATATATATCCCATTCTAGGCCTAGCGTGCTTACCGTCTTCGACCACATCATCACTTACCAACAGGTGAGTGTTCAAAATGCTAGCCAAAAAAATATATTAAAAAAATTATCTCGCCTGGTGGTAAGCGACGATGTGATCGAAGATGGTGAAGATGAACACGCTAGGCCTAGAATATCTGACTCTCAGGGGCTGTGCCGGAACACCGTAAGGTTATGGCGGTAGATTTTCCCCTTGATTGTGGTAAGCTACTTTTTGGGAGCATGTCAGGCAGAACATCGATCGATATACCTAATATGGTACCACCTGTGGTAATTGTAATGCAGGCAAAGTAGTAAAATGGTGGGTGTAAATGCTATGTGAAGGAAAGAATAACACACGATGCGTTGGCGAATCCTCATAAGTAAACAGCCAATACAATTTTAATCACATATCCACAGGAAGTATACTATAAGTTATGTAGTAACCGATACTGGACGCCATATGCCGGGTGTAGCACTTCAATCTCGACAGCAGTGATATCACAGACAGTTATTATACTCTTTGGTCACGGCTTGCAATGTGCAATATTACGCTAACTAAATCGAAAAATTGTTCTAAGAAGGTTGATTAGCTGAGATTTTTGGACGGCCCGTTGACGTAAAGTATAGATAGCTTGCTTGCCTTCGAACCGGGACGACGCCGGTTCAAATCCTAGCCGGGCACCAATGATTTTAAGAATCAGTGAGGGCATAGATTATATTTGAATAATGAAAATCGTGCGCGAGAACTCAAAGGCTTCACCGCGATACAGCGACTTCCGGAGCAATATGGTGCGGAATCGGAGCTCCTACAAGCACCGTTCTCATGGCTCAATCAGTAACTACAGGAATTATAGGGAATCCTTACTTAGCCGTGTCTTGTTTTTGCATGATTTTTTGTCATCTTGTGGCGGATGGGAAGAAACTTTTTGCCACTGGACATTTTGTGCTCTGTCGAGTGAACTATTGATTTCCGAAAATATGTTTTTTGTGTGTGTGATGAAAGCACTGACTAGCAAATTAATTATATACTAGGGACATGAGGGGAAGCGGTACCAATTGGTTTGCTAGTCAGTGGATGAAAGTGATGTACGATAGTTGATAAGATTAGTTTATCTTAATAATAAATCGAGCAATTCTTGTTTTTCTGTATCTCGGGAACGGCTCTAACGCTTTGGATGAAATTTTGTATTTACCTAACTAGGTATAATAAGTAATTGGTGGATATAATTCTGTAATTTAGTAGTAGTTTTTGTAAAAACTAAATTTTACATAAGTATTAAGGTAAGCGCTCCAATTAATGAACCCCTAAGAAAAATTCAAACTAAAAAATTGTAAAAACCAAATATTAAACAATCCTTATTTATCTACTAGAAGTCCCCCGCGGCTACGCCCGCGTTAAAAACTCCTTTTATTTACTTAAAACTTTTCTTTTGTAAAAACGATTCTATCATTAAAGACATCAAATAAAAATTAGCCAAATTGGTTCACCTGTTTTCATGTTATCGCGTGACTAAGACAAATCAGGATTCATATTTTTAAAACCCGAAAAACCCAATAAAGTGCAATCCGAAACTATATTGATTTTCAGACTTTTTTACCCCAGTTCACTCTTTTAGGGTGGCATTTTGAAAAAGTCTGAAACTCGTATTTACTTATTTATTTACAGAAGTACTTGTGTGAAATGTCGAATAAAATGACTATCCAAAATTTGAACCCCCGCTTCATCCCTTGAAGAGTGAATTTTGAAAAATCCTTTCTCAGCGGATACCTACGTCAAAATTTCTATCTGGATGCAAAATATCAGCGCAATCCGAAACAATATTGATTTCAGACATTGTTACTCCACTTCACCCTTTTAGGAATAGAATTTCAAAAAGCCTGAAACACGTATTTACTCATTTATTTACTAAACTACTTGTGTAAAGTTTCGAATATAAGAGACAATCAATTCTTGTTTCTCCATACAAACTTTGAACCCTCGTTTCATCCTCTTCAGGGATGAATTTTGGAAAACCTTTCTCAGAGGGAACTAACGTCGTAATTAATAACTATCTGCATGCCAAATTTCAGCGCAATCCGAAACAATATTGATTTTTACACTTTATTACCCCATTTCACCCTCTTAGGGGTGGAATTACAAAAAAACCTGAAACACGTGTTTACTTATTTTTGTACTGAAGCACTTGTGTGAAGTTTCGGATAGAAAAGACTATCTAATCTTGTTTCTCCATACACACTTTCAACACCCGTTTCATCCCCTTCGAGGGTTAATTTTGGGAAATCCTTTGAAAGAGGGATCTAACGTCGTAATAACTATCTGCATGCCAGATTTCAGCGTAATCCGAAACAATATTGATTTTACACTTTATTACCCCATTTCACCCTCTTAAGGGTGGAATTTCAAAAAAACCTGAAACACGTGTTTACTTATTTTTTTACTGAAGCACTTGTGTGAAGTTTCGGATAGAAAAGACTATCTAATCTTGTTTCTCCATATAAACTTTGAACCCCCGTTTCATCCCCTTAGAGGGTTAATTTTGGAAAATCCTTTCTTAGAGGGAATTAACGTCGTAATAACTATCTGCATGCCAAATTTCAGCGTAATCCGAAACAATATTGATTTTACACTTTATTACCCCATTTCACCCTCTTAAGGGAGGAATTTCAAAAAAACCTGAAACACGTATTTACTTATTTTTTTACTGAAGCACTTGTGTGGAGTTTCGGATAGAAAAGACTATCTAATCTTGTTTCCCCCTTTCAAACTTTGAACCCCCGTTTCATCCCCTGCGAGGGTTAATTTGGAAAATCCTTTCTCAGAGGGAACTAACGTCTTAATAACTATCTGCGTGCCAAATTTCAGCGCAATCCGAAATAATATAGATTTTCACACTTTATTACCCCATTTCACCCTCTCAGGTGTGGAATTTCAAAAAAACCTGAAACACGTGTTTACTTATTTTTTTACTGAAGCACTTGTGTGAAGTTTCGGATAGAAAAAACTATCTAATCTTGTTTCTCCATATAAACTTTGAACCCCCGTTTCATCCACTTAGAGGGTTAATTTTGGAAAATCCTTTCTTAGAGGGAATTAACGTCGTAATAACTATCTGCATGCCAAATTTCAGCGTAATCCGAAACAATATTGATTTTACACTTTATTACCCCATTTCACCCTCTTAAGGGTGGAATTTCAAAAAAACCTGAAACACGTATTTACTTATTTTTTTACTGAAGCACTTGTGTGGAGTTTCGGATAGAAAAGACTATCTAATCTTGTTTCTCCATACAAACTTTGAACCCCCGTTTCATCCCCTGCGAGGGTTAATTTGGAAAATCCTTTCTCAGAGGGAACTAACGTCTTAATAACTATCTGCGTGCCAAATTTCAGCGCAATCCGAAATAATATTGATTTTCACACTTTATTACCCCATTTCACCCTCTCAGGTGTGGAATTTCAAAAAAACCTGAAACACGTGTTTACTTATTTTTTTACTGAAGCACTTGTGTGAAGTTTCGGATAGAAAAAACTATCTAATCTTGTTTCTCCATATAAACTTTGAACCCCCGTTTCATCCCCTTAGAGGGTTAATTTTGGAAAATCCTTTCTTAGAGGGAATTAACGTCGTAATAACTATCTGCATGCCAAATTTCTGCGTAATCCGAAACAATATTGATTTTACACTTTATTACCCCATTTCACCCTCTTAGGGGTGGAATTCCAAAAAAACCTGAAACACGTCTTTACTTATTTTTTTACTGAAGCACTTATGTGAAGTTTCGGACAGAAAAGACGATCTAATCTTGTTTCTCCATACAAACTTTGAACCCCCATTTCATCCCCTTAAGGGGTGAATTTTGGAAAATCCTTTCTTAGTACACCCTTACGTACTAAGACAAATATACCCTCCAAATTTCAAGTCTCTACGACCAGCGGTTTAGGCTGTGCGTTGTCTGTCAGTGAGTCAGTGAGTCAGTGAGTCAGTCAGTATGTCAGGACAAAGATTCTTATAGTATTAGATGAGTTATTTAGTAAATAGTGTTTTGGAGAAATTTGCAATATATTTGAATTATTTGAATTTATTTACCTAACTAGGTATAATAAGTAATTGGTGGATATAATTCTGTAATTTAGTAGTAGTTTTTGTAAAAACTAAATTTTACATAAGTATTAAGGTAAGCGCTCCAATTAATGAACCCCTTAGAAAAATTCAAACTAAAAAATTATAAAAACCAAATATTAAACAATCCTTATTTATCTATGAGTTATTTAGTAAATAGTGTTTTGGAGAAATTTGCAATATATTTGAATTATTCAACAATTTACCGGAAAACACCCCAAATCACCAGTGAACGAACAGATTAAAACCAGTCAATGAACAATCAACATCGTTTATATTTTTGGCACAACAGCATTTGTTTTAGTTATAAAATAATAGAATGTAACAATATAATAAGCACAGTACAATTCTAATTCTACTTATCATTCAGGTATTGCTTTAGTAGGTACCTTAGTGTTTTATTGTACCTAATGAAACTAGAAATATAGGTAATTAGTTCGCCAAAGTTTAGACTGATAGACTTATAAGAACATAATTCAACAATTTATCTTAATACTATTATTATTACCCGTACTTATTAATTTATGATAAATTAATGCCATTAATGTTAAATTCAAAGATATATTTAGAGGCCGTAATATTTAAATAAGATTAATAATCAGTGTTCATTAATTGGAAATGGAAACACCACTAATTGAACATGACGTAACGACATACAATCCTGGTTCATTTACTAGATTACATAACCAGTAAATGAACATTTTCTGTTCGAATACTGGCCAATTGATTTGAAAGAGTTTTTTTCATCTATTGGTAAAAATAAAACTTATTCTAATAACGCTAAGCTGCAAATTTTCACAAAACACGATTAACTCTATGTTCCAATGAATGAACACCCGATCATTTACTAGGTTTTTTGAACTTTCGTGAACCTATAATCGAATTCCCATTTGAAGCCTCCAAACATATAAAAACCAAATCAAACTATGTTACGTTCGATATAACCAGTCTAATTGTAAACTAAAATCGAATTCTCTTTACACAACAAACAACTGTGGTTCCACATGACGAAGAAAAATGCTGACTACCTTAAAAAAATACTACGAATGGTAGAAGTCTACAGATTGCTTATTTTGATCAATAAAGGGTCTTTTGTTCATTCACTGGGGGGTGTTCATTCATTAGGGCACTTACCCTATAACCGAGCAATGGTTGCAAATACCACAGAATACTTAATAGTACTGAATTACTTCGAAGCGCCAGCACAGAATAAATAATTATGGCGTCAGGCACTCAGCAAGTGGTTGGACAAGATAGAATAGATTCTAATAGGTATGCAGTGGGCCGTAATCTGTCTATGGTTCTACCAGTCATTAAGGTGCGGGGTTTGGTTCAAATGACTCGTGAAATCGTAGGTCCCAGACAGTCCCAGTTGTTTGTTCTGGTACAACAATCGTAGGCCATGTCAGAGGCCTTTAGTTGTCCCAACAAATTCTCTTATCAGGGCTAGCCACTTTTATGACGGTCAGCCAGCAGCCTCTATGAACTTAATTTTTTATTATTACCAGTTATTGTTGTGGGGCTACGAGACTATCATGGGATGGGTAACGGGACTACTGAGAGTCGGCGGATGATGAAAGAATTCAGTTTATTAGCAACCATCTGCGCCCTGTGGCTTTGCCCGCGTTTAATCCTCGTATAAACCTTCCTCTTGAAGGTTCTCTCTATCTATTAATGAAAACGGCATTAAAATCCGTTGTGTAGTTTAAAAGATCTAAGCTTACAGAGGGAGGGACAGACGGCGGGAAGCGACTTTGTTTTATACTAGGTATGTAAATATTAGGTGCTGCCTAATCGACGGGACTCTCGTAACACGCAACATCTTGGGGTCATTGTGTTACACCCGTTATCCACATTAATTAGGTCTTCACCTGTCTTGCTTGATGCTCACGCGCGCGATTTACTTAATGTAATTTTGGCATAACAGATTTTTTACTTTTGCAGTGGCCCGTCGAAGACGCAAAGAGAGTAGACCTCGACGGCAAAGGACTACTTTCTCCGCTCATCAGACACTCAGGCTCGAACTGGAGTATGCTAGAGGAGAATACGTAGCTAGAGCCAGAAGGTATTAACTAAATTGTTATAATGTAATAATTGTTATACAAATTCTAAAGCAGTAGTACAATACACAATACAATACAGTTCTTTATTGTGACACCTCTTATCCTAAAACTACATAAGTATGTATTATACCTACAAAAAATAAGTAAGTTACCTTTGACGTAACAATGGGCGGCCTTAACGCTAACAGCGATTTCTTACAGGCAACCTTTGTAGTAGTTACCTTACAGTAGTGTGTAGGTAGCCATATTGTCTAGTGCTAGAGATTATCCTAACATTCAAGTGAAGGAATGCAGCACCTATGTATGTATCTGTAAAGGTCTCACTTAACAACTTTTTGATCGACCTCACGAAAGTAGGACCTACTCAATTCGTGTAAAATTTCCGTTTTTTATGTACCATAGGGCACATTATGTAGGTAACTCACCGATCCGGATAATAATTCCTTTTAAAAGTTGGTTGAGTTTTATCAAAATCAAAATATCTTTATTGTTGAAACTGTGTACAAGTAGATGGTAAATTCGTTACATGGTAGTATCAACAGTTTGCCCTTTTCAGGCTATCAAGTTCTGATGCGTAGCTTTCGGCCTAGAAAAATAAACATCTCAAACTTGCAACTGAAAATTACTTACGGATGGTTGGTCCCTGTTAAAGATTTTGTAAGCTATATTTATTGCGTTTCTTTTGTCTGACAGACAAGCTCTTGACCATTATCTCACCGGATGATATGTGACGATGCAGTCTAAGATGCAACCCGTCTCCCGTGGGTGACCTTCATTCCTAAATTCTCTAACCATTGCGATATGTACATTACGTTTCAGTATAAATATTGTTTTAGGTGTGAACTGGCATCAGCATTGTCGCTGAGCGAGACGCAAGTTAAAATCTGGTTCCAGAACAGAAGAGCCAAAGATAAAAGAATAGAGAAGGCACATCTAGACCAACAATATAGGTGAGTTTGCTTTTACTCGGGAAGCCTAATTTTTAACAGGCTACGTGTATGTGTCTGTCATCTAGTAACTTCCTAAATGTCTTTAAAATATAGGTATATACGGTCGAATTGAGAAACCTCCTTTTTTTGAAGTCGGTTAAAAACTTAAACGACTAAAATGGGATATGACGTGAACTCACATATATAATCACAATCAGCCTGTATCAGTCCACGGCTGGACATAGGCCATAGAGCTCAATATTTAGCTCTTCTTTTCCAACTAACTTCCTTAATGTCAAAACGACTTGTCAGTTGTCGTATCTATGTATTGTCACAGAACAGCATATTAGGTATTATCACAGACTAATTAATAGTAGTATTATGTAGAAAAAAGAGGCATATTTGCGTCCTCGGAACAATGAATTGTTCCGAGTTTGCGTCCATCTACGCATATTTGCAAGTGTCTATTTGCCGCGGGTGATTTGTACGTTACCTTTTTTTCTTTGGAAAATTCACTATGGATACCACTCGCCCGGGGGAGCGAGATAGTTATGTGGGACTCGCTGCCTGGAAGACAGGATACCGCATTAAAACCTGGGGTGAGCCGTCAATCACCGTGGTGGGGCAAGATGGGGTCGCGTTAGCATTCACCAACTTGCCCCGGTGGTAGACCCAAATGGGCTTCTACCGCTGCGGAAGGCTGACCTTGCTCACCAAGGTGAACCCTCAACCGTCATGGGAGTGCAACTCGCCGACTCCAACTCTCCAACAGTTACCCCACAATGACAGAGGAGTGTGACTCGTATTCTCCTCAAACTTACCACACCCTCCGTCCCTCTGATGACAGGTGTGCGAAGGGCAAATACCCCTACTCGCACGCCAATGGCATGCGAGAAACCCACTGTCGGCCGTCACCACCCCTCCACTTGGCTCGAGCGTTTGCTCGGCCCCAACACTTGGGCGGCTCCCACCACCGAGCCCGCCCTGCCCCATCATACATTACCTAAGCATAGCTTAGCCTTCCGGTGGTCATGCACCCATGTCTTCGAATGCTACAGTAGATAATATTATAATTTTCCAGACATTTAGCAGCAGCGTCGGGGCTGTTCCCATCAGTGTTGAGTCAGCCGTACTGCCCGCCGCCTTGTCCCTGCCTGCCCGTGCCCGTGCAACATCCGACAACTTTAGACAAGTAGAAGTGTGCTGCCATCTAGAGTATTTTCAAAGAACATGGTATCCAGATAATATTGAGATCGCCTAAATTAGGATTTTATGAAGCTCTGCCCGAGTTCCGGCATAAAAAAAGGTTAGGCTTATTTAAATATACGATGTCAGTGCTAGCATGCCAAACAGACTGGCGCCGTGTAAACGGCTTTTTGTGCCAGTCCAGCAGGGCTAGCATGGCGAGGGGATAACATTTTTGTCGCCTGATTTTCTCCTCTGAAAAGAGATAAAATAGTTTTCTCTACCTGTCAGCGCATGTCTAAGTGGAAAGACAATATTTAATCCCGATATAATATATCGGAAATATTTAAAAGTCAAATGATATTATCATTTGACGTTTAAATATTTCCACCTTTCAAAGCATGGACACAAAGACTGGAAACAAAGAGCCGAAGATCGGGCTCAGTGGCATGACTTGGGAGAGGCCTATGTCCAGCAGTGGACTGATACCGGCTGATTATGATGAAAGCATGGACGACAGAGGGAAAGGGAATAACTGCGATATTTGACATTTAAAGAGGACACATTTACTATCATAAGAGGTGGGTTTATGTTTATCTATCATCGCAATTTTCCTAAAAATGTCGCGTGCGTTTTATTTACATCATTTATTAATCTACATTTTCTCTTTATTAGAAACGCACAAGTGGAGCGTAAATTACATATTTTCGGATTTTACCGTTACATGGACACGTAAAAGATATACACAATACTTACCTACTTACTTTTTCCCACTCGATCTAACCATTTCTTTTAAATACTTTTTTTCTCTTATCCCGAGGTATGCCGAATAAATTGCCAGACACGGAACTTGACTTAAAGCAGCACCAAAGAGTAAGTTAGAACAGTGCCTAAAAATTTACAAATAAATCTAAACAGTCTCAATCACACGATTCTCAAACTAACTTATCGACCTTGTGAACGTTTTCGTAACCGAAAAATATATTGCAATTTAGTAGATATTTTCACATTTAAAACACTTAATCACTCGCGGAAGAACACAAGTTTGAGGAAAAAATACATTAAGAGCATTTTTGAAAACACAAACAATTTTATATATATAGGTACTAGATGCGTCCCGCGGGTTTGCCCGCATTTGGGCCACCCTTACCACTTAGGGGTATAAAAATTAGTAATAAACCTATTATCATACCTACTTAATATACATATAAAATTTCATCAAAATCGGTGAAGCCGTTTAGGAGGAGTATAAACACTAAAACTGCGACATAGGAATTTTATATATATACTAGCGGATCCGGCAGACTTTGTCTCGCAGCGCCACCTATCGGGTCCAATTGTGTATCTAAAACATCTACGGACTAACTCAAACACACATACCAAAATTCATCTAAATCGGTCCAGCCGTTTAGGAGGAGTTCAGTGACATACACACGTACAGTAGAATTACGTATACATAAAGATAGAGAAGAGATAATAATTTACTTAACACTGGCTAGATACACTAACTGTGTGGAGTCATAATGAAACTAAAAAGAAAAACAAAACATCAAAACTGACGACTTGAATCAAATAATGATGACTGATTATACAATTTTAATTTATTTTCTATGTATGGCAACAATGAAGGGGACGCTTTTCCCTCCATATCCACCGTGACAAATGTATCCACCTGTGCGCCCATGCTCTGACTTTGAGTGTGGACAAAATCACAGATGTGCAAAAGATTTTTATCTATTCCCCGGGATAAATAGTCCCCTCGCCATGCTAGCCCTGCAGGGCCGACCACTATATATGTATAGCATGCCATGCCAGCAATGGCCTGGCATCTTGTCGTGTAAGGCCTAGGCGCTCACAGCGATTGCGGTGCGTTTATTTTACCGCACATATATTCTGTGAAGTATGGAGTGTCATAGAAGTGCGCGCATTGCGGTAAAATATCTTAGCATTCAGTTGCGTGAGAATAAATGCACTGCAACCACTGTGTGCGCTCACACTAAATCATATTTTACCGCTGAAACATTAATCCTAACAATTTTTTTGTTTTCTGCAGGATGGGATGGAATGGAAATTATAAGCATATTAGAGTCCCTAATATAGCAATTGAATTTTAGCTGTTAGTAATCACGGGTTAATTTTAAAACTTAGGCGTTTATGATTTTATAGATAAGATTTGTTTTGTATCCCGGCATAGTATTTTGTATTTCACGTAAGATCTATTTTTAGTGTTCCGTACCCCAAAAGGTAGAAAAGGACCCTTATAAGATCACTTTCTTGTCCGTCTGTCCGTGTGTCACCACCGATTTCCTCAGGAACGGGTGGACCTAGCAAGTTGAAATTTATACCAGATACTGAGGTCTACAGTCCCTATTAGGTGTATAAAAATCAAGGTCCTGAGTCAACACGATAAAAATATATAGACAAATTTCGATTTACGCGGAAACTTGTAAGTACCAAAATGTACCTTAATTTTCAACATTTTTTATACTTCGGATTTTCCTTTACTTGTGCTGTCAGACCTTTTAAGGCTTTTGACCAAAATGTACAATTCTAGGTCAACCGGAAGTACCCTATAGGTTTTGGGTCGAAAACCTATAGGGTCCCGTTGACCTAGAATAATGAAATTTGGCAAGAAGCAAGGTCTTACAGCACATATAAAGGGAAAATTCCAAAAAATATAGAAGTTGAAAATTAAACGGTGTCCCCATACACACATAGTTGACGCCAATAGGCCTCTGAGTTATATGAGCGCTCATACAATTTAGGGGTCTACCTTAATTGGCACCAAACTTAAATAAGGAAAATAAATAAAATTGTGCTATTGTGTGATTTATTTAATTTATAGTTGACCGAACTACAAGGTTAAGTTTGTCCCTTAACCTAGCCTGAGAGACACACTTCCTCGCTGGCGTTCGCCGCACACATCCCTCGCAACAAATTTTTCGGTTGTTTTGTGTGTATAAAGACCTCGGCCTCGTTTCGCTAAGCCTTGTTGCACCAGTGCTGCGCTGAGCGACGCAAGAATGATGAAGTGACGTCGATTTGATATTCGTGATTGGTCGATTATTTCCTAGTGCGCCGCTCTGCTTCTTCGCACAGCTCTGGTGGATACGCATACTAAGTGTGGACTCCAGTAAAGCTGATCTGAGCTTTGACGTAGTACAGCCCCGATGTTCTCAAAATCCTTTAGTTTTATTAGATTACTTGTGTATATATTTATACTATATCTAGTTTTGTAAACATTTCAGCACATAGAATCATTTATAGTCGTTAAAAGTTGTTATCTAAAAATCAATTTATAACCTTTTAAATTACTAAAACGGGATATGACGAGAACTCACATATATCATCACAATCAGCCTGTATCAGTCCGCTGATGGACATAGGCCTCTCCCAAGACACGCCATAGAGCTCGATATTTAGCTCTTCATTTCCAATCTCTGCCCGTCGCTGTGTATGTCGTCGCTCCATCTGGTCATAAGGCGTCCTACGCTACGTTTACCGATTCGCGGTCTATATCACGTTTTAAATTTTAAAAGTTTAAAACGAGTATACCTATATTTACTATGGAAATCCAAAAACTACTTAATGTATGGGCCTACATGTTGATGGTATAATTTTATAGTTAGTAAGCTGGCAACGAACACACAATAACATTATGATATAAGATAAATGTAAATATGTACCTAGTCCCAAAAATAGCTATAAGTATTTATTTATGGGCGTTACTTAGGTTTTACCGACATGATGTTTAAATAAAAGATTGTGTTTTAATCCAATAGTTTTATTTTGATAGTAAACTTACCATGGCTTTTTCCACAGATCGCTCCGCCACGAGTATAAGTCCATGGAAAATACATAGTTTTTTAATTGTATGCACACGAGAAAGTAAACAGAAGTACAACCTCTACAATATGAAACTTACATTTAAGACATAAAAATATATTATTTTATTGAAACATAACTAATGGCTGATTTATACTTTGTCGAGCGTTTATACTGTATTATAATTTGTTACATACTGGTACTAATATGTACTTGGCAAGGTGTAGATCAGCCGTAAGAACAAATTATTAAGATTTCCGAATCATATTATTTAATTCGTACATGCCTTAATTAAATTACTTTATTGAAGTTAGTGCAGTTAAATGTCGCCTCTATTTAATGTTTAAAAGTTTATCTGACATACCCTGCTAGTGCTAGGATTTGAGTCAATTTACATTCTGTTCATTAGGGTTAATTCCTTATTCTAACATCTTAACATTTATAATATTTTACTTCGATAGCTATATCTGTATCGCTGTTCTTATGTTATTCTGGTCAAATAAACTATACATTGTTTTCATAATATCTGATTCGTATAGTCATTATCATATACTTTGGAATGTCATAGCTATCTCTAGTAATTAAAGGGACATTCAAGTGGAAAAAATATGAAGAACAATATAAAACGTATCTTATCGTCTACAAAAATTGCTTAGTGCCACATTTTCAACGTAACATAAACAATGGGACTATAAACAATAACTTAAAATAGACGTTTAGCTTTCAATACCTCACACCTAACACAATTCTGTGCCGGAAACTCGGTGACTTTGAAAATGTAAAACTGTGATTGAGTGCTAAACGACTAACAATAACATTGAGAAAAAATGAATCTAGTGCCTAAACAGTACCTTATTGTGAACCAACCTCCTGTTTAGTAGAAAAATTTACAGAGAAACTGACTACGTGAGAGTCGCTTCACTAATCCGCTTGTCCCTTTCTAGCTAGGTGGTGCCTGGCCTACCTCCCGTCTACTCTACGGTCTGCCTGCCTAGCGCAAACTAAGCGCGACTTGGGACCTACGCATTGAAAAATTCCTGTATCAGTACACAGTGGTTACTTATATTGTACACCGCGAAGCTTTGTCGTACAGATGTTGTGTATCAGGTAGTCTATCTATGGAGCAGTATTCCTTCCTATTTTAGGGTTACTACTTAAACAATCAACAGTTGCGGTATATTAATGTTGTGTGTAGTACTCGCTACATCGTCAAAACAAATAGGTTTAAGAATTCATCATCTTTTAACCTAGAACAAGCAACTTCAGAAGTAATTTTATTCTGTTCCACCTATCATACTCTCAATTAGTGTTTTTATGCATTTGAGTTTGTGTGCTAACGAAATCATTAAATAATAAGTGAATATACTGCTCAATAGATAAGATCAAAGGGTAATTATTGTAAGATGTGGAATGATTAATTTATTTTTAGTATTAAATGATGAAATCTCGAAATGAAGTTTAGAAACTTTGTTAAAGTTATTACATGGAGAATCCAGGGTTTCTATAGAATATCTTTAAAGTAAAATGTCTGATGTTTAACCGTTAATATAGTATACATGACTGCAATAACTAAAATTAATATGTATTAAGCTTAGTTTTAAAACTAAGCTTCTTTAAATTGACTAAGACTTACGTTACTATTTAGAGTAAGGGTGTTACCACACCAATCGATCGACGCCATCAATCGATGGTCGAATGAGGACAGTGGACTTCGATTGACAGTTAATACTTACTACATCAGTCGAGCGTCCACCAATCAAGCATTGATCGACAATCGATCGGGCATCGATCGTCAATCGATCGATTGGTGTGGTAACACCCTAAAATCGACCAAGAAACCTTGATTCCCGTAATAACTTTCAGAATAAGACCATAAAGTATGAATATGAGTGAATGTATGAGTATTTCCTATAATAGACACTCACACACACACTCTGATTAATAACCACTTATCAGAATGTATGTGTGTATGAGAATTAGGGACAAAACAAAGACTCGACACCAGCTCATCATGAAGCATTGAATGAAAGCTTTATGCAAAAGTTAAGCATTATATTATTAAAGAATTATACAGCTTAACTCGTGGAGGAAATTGTGGAGGAAAAGTTGGCCGCGCCTTGGTCGTCATTTAGATTAGCTTCTCATTTGAATTGAGATATATATTATTATATCAATAAATGAATATGTTATATCAATAATAATTAAATATACTCAGTAATACGCAGCGTGTGCTACTACGCTAAAAAAATAAATTATACCGAATGTGCCTAATACATTGTTTTAGGTAAGTAAGTATAAAGGTCCGTCACAGACATTGAGCGTGCCCTACTTTCCGTGGCAGACACCGTTTTTTTACATCTGAGCGTGCCGTGTCAGGAGCCACTCTCAGTAGTTAATGAATACAAAAGACGTCTTGCACGGTTCCGATGCTCTATTCAATCTGCTCCGCATGTAACCAGCCACAGACACGTACAGGCATAAAAGAAAGAACGCGCAGACAAAATATTCTTAATAGGCCCGTGTCTGTCGGCATCTGCGCGACCATGTAACGATAGATGATATAAATACGTTTATACACACTGTACAGGAGAATATTATTTGGTCTGCCACGGAACGTGTCTGGCACGGTCATGTCTATAGATATAAACGGACCTTAATGAAACCGGTTTGTTTGGGGCACATCGGTTGGATGGTTTCAAAGTAACATGTTTAATTGACATCGTTCAGTGAACAATATGGAAAACTTGCCATGAAAAAAACAATACCGACGGGGCAGTCGATACCGCCTTCAAAGATTTTATTAATTCTCGCTGCCATTATTTTTTCAGCGAAGGAATTAATGAACTACCTATAAAATGACGAATGTGTATAGGTAAATATGGTTTGATTGAATGACTATAATTTTTTTTTTCATTCAATGTTTTCCATATAACACGTTAACTTCATATGTTCCTTACATGTACTGTAAAGACCTAATAATAAACCTAATAACCTACTGAAATTCTTATTAATATAAAAAATTGCATTTCAGTGGTATGGGAAAATACATTGCGCTTAATTTTATTCTATCATCTGTTTTAACATAATTCATGCAAATAAATTAGTTAATTTCATAGCATATGACAAGATAAAAGCTCTCATTTCAATGCTTTCGAGTTGGTGGTCACGCATGGTTGGGTACTTATCAGAATGTATAAGTGAGTATGTGTATGAGTGTATTATATTATTATTGAGTATGATAACTACTTTATTTATTATGATCGTTTAGATATAAAGTGGTGTACTTACAAGAGAGCGGTGCGGGGTCGGTTTAGAACCTCCGCTGCTGGTTGCCCGCATTGCCGGTGGTGTACCCGGCGCCGCCCGTGTTGCCCGACGTCGAGTAACCACCGTTACCCCCGGCGTTACCACCACCTGAAATCATTCATATCAATATAAAATAGCTTATCCATTCACATTCAATTAAGGAGTTGAGCATGGACGGTGAACATGGGAAAGTTCACCGTCCATGCTCAACATACTTAAATATAATTTCCATCCTAAGGTTGTCTGGAAGAGATCCCTTTTAGCGATAAGACCGCCCATTGTACCAGTAATTTAAGTCGTGCAAATGTTTGTTTCTTTTCCTCTGTATATTGGTGTCAATAAAGAGTTATTGTATTGTATTTAATTATTAAGGCGTTTGTTAGATCATCGAAAACATTACTTCAATAGGTAATGTTTTCGATAAATAAAGAGCAATAAAATTGTGATAGTCGTTAATCACTTGTTATTGCAGCAAAAATGACAATGACGAAATGATTGGTATAGATAGGTACCGGTTTGAGAGCATGATGGTAGGACACTATCTAGTGTCCCCCTGGCCAGCTACCACCCTCAAATTGGGAAATCTGTCAAACAAAGATCTAATGCGTTCCGGCAGCTGTCCTTAAGAGCCAGTTGCAATTCTAGGCCTAACGTGCAACTATCCTCGACCGCATCATTGCTTATCACCAGGCGAGGTAGTGTTCAAACGCTATAACGTATAAAAAAGGTATATAATAATAAAAACAACAACTCTATAAATCCTATTTGCCAAGGCAAACGGCTCGCCACTTTTGTGTGGTGACATAACAGTTGCAGTGCAATGAATACTCTGTGGTCAAGGGCCTTTTCTCTCCCCGTTGCATATTAAAACGCGTAGATACAACTTGTAGGTATTTGTTATCAACACTAAATCCACTGCAATTCTAATGTCGCTGATTTTGATCATTGCATTCGTTGCCGATGCCGGTGGACCAAATCAATTTGACGCTGGACACAGCTGAACTTAATTCAAACACAACTTTAGGCTTGCCATTTGCATTTTAAAACGTTTTTTACTCCGAACTGGATAGCACTTGACCACTATCTCACCTGATAATAAGTGACGATACGATCGATGATAGAGCGCGCTTACCCAGAAGATACATAAAATATCTTCCTATACACTCGCGATTTGAACACCCCATATAGTATTTAACTGGAAACACAGACACAGGCAGGTATTCCCTGGCAATTCGTATGATGGACGAAGATTAAGCGACAATAGCCCAATGGCTAAGGCGTCGGTCTGGCGATTGAGAGGTCGTGAGTTGGATCCCCATCGCTTGCAATATTGACGTGAACCCACTCCAGATACAAGCATATTTAGCTTAGTTGGAGGGGTTAACAAGACTACTAGTAATGTGCAACCGACATGGCTAGTAAGCATTAAGAATAAGAAGCAAATTGCCTTAACTTCAACTTGCCTAACAATCTAAACCTGAAGCTTATTGTGAGAGAAAATAAACGATTTTGTTAATAATTAAGATTTATAAGATTAAGTTTAAAAACTAAAATAACCGACTTCAATGCCGCGCGAGTCGGATACAGTAGCAAGTTTGAGACGTTTATCATCATATCTTTGGAGATGCTTATCAGATCTCGATGAAATTACAATGGGACCACCTCGGGAGTACACCTTTTCGAACTAAAAATACTAAGTAATATTTAATCGGTTACTGGCAAAAACAACAATGAACATAAACAAAAAAAAATACATACAGACGAACATAGAACCTCCTCCTTTTTGGAAGTCGGTTAAAAAGCTTAGTGAGGACTAACCTTGGTTATACGGCTGCGCCCTCTGCGCGTTAAAGTTGGCCGCTCGCATCGGCCCTCCACTGAAACCCTGCTGGTACCCAGCTCCGAAGCTATTCCCCCCGCCTTGCTGCCAGCTGCCACCGCCCTGGTCTCCACCCCAGCCCTGGTTGGTCCAGCCGCCGCCGCCGCCGCCGCCGCCGCTGTTGTTCGCGTCCCAGGGGGTCTGGTTGTTCCACCCACCACCCTGGTTGCTATTGTAGCCAGAGTTGTAGCTACCGCCTGTCGACAAAGTTGCCGGTTGGTGTGCTGAGTTTGCTACGTAGTTATCTGCCGACGCTGTGACAAGAGGAATTTTCTTGTCAGTTGATAAGGGGACAACGTTTATGGATTCGATATGCTAGGCCCATATAGACTTTGCGAACCGTAATCAGTCTGTCCAATACATTTACACACACATCAAACGAAACTTTTCATTGGTTACTTCAATATTATTAGGTAACTTTTCAATTCATATATATTACTACTGCATGCATTTTTTATTAAATGTTAAAAGCTTAGAGTTCCTAGTGCGAGTTTATTTAGATTGGATCACTTATGGCCACTTTCTGAGTACACTTATTATTTTATTGTACATTTATTTAAACTCACAATAAACCGACCTCAGAAACCGACCATACTAACCACTCACATAAAAGCACCACCTAATCCTCACCTATAGGTAACATTTTAATTTTCATTAAAATCTGCGTTTACTTTAAATAAATCGAGTAAGTAAATAATACTTTTTTTAAATAATATAGAAAAGCAAACAAGCATGCGGCCCACCTAATGGTAAGTGGTTACTGCCGCCTATTGACACCTGCAATACCAGAGGAAATACTAGTGCGTTGCATGCTCTTTTGAAAGAGGAATCTGTTAACTCTCATTTTGAAGCAACTTAGATCAACTTTCTGTAGGAAAAAATCGGGTGGAAAACCATTCCACATCTCGCATGTATGTATGCGGAAAGAACAAACGCTTAAAACGCGTTGTGTGGGAGGACCACGTGTCTATAATATGAGGGTAAGCCCTCTCAAACACGAGTTCCTGATATAATACTAAGGAAACTCGCACTGGGCACTCGGGTTAGATTTTTATTTTACTTTTTTCATTATTGACTAATATTAGTAATTAGGTACTTCAATGATTTAGACTCTGTTAGTAATTTATTATAGCTGTGAATTAAAAATCTTCCAACCACCAACCCACCATGCACCACACTGTTTTAGTAATATTAATGATATTGTGAGAATACAGCATTATTAAGAATATCATGGCATAGAAAACTTCTCATTTACCAAGAATTGTTATACTTAAAACAAAAAAACATTTGATTGTTTCCACATTGAAATGTTTTCTTTCTATTTCATCATCATGATCACTAATCAGCCTCTATAATATTCTTAACAAGTATAGTTTGACCGAACAGCTGTGTCAGCTGAATAAGCTGTGCAGTTAGGCAACACACACTTTCTCTCATAAAGTAATCATCACCACCACAATATGGCTCTGGCAACTCTAGCAAGATAGATCAGGCCCCCTAGACAAAATCCAATTTCTGTTTTCAGTCATGCTAACGCAACTTCAAAATGTATAGGCATGACAACTTCGTTGCGCAAAGTAAATATCATTTATAGCACAGTGTGACCTAAACCCGCACTTTACGCACGCTTTTCCGTGACTTAAATAGCCGATTATTGCACGACGTTTAGCACCCTCGCTGCGCTCGGGTGCCAACTTCACGCCGTGCATTAATCTTCTATTTGACGAAAAAGCGTAGCAAGAGTAAAGTGCGGGTTTATGTCACACTGACAGCTATAAAATAATATACGATACTCGTGACTTAAGTTGTCTATTATTGCACGACGTAGCACTTCACGGCGTGCACTAATAAACTACTTAAGTCACACGTATCGTAATATACTATTTCATACGTTTTTGAACTTGCATTAGAGTGAATTGAAACAGAAAATGTATTTTGTCTAGTGGGGCTGGTTCGGTCAAGCTATATTAACATACAAGAGCACCAACTTCCCGGCTGGAAGACAACGGTACAGTTGACACTGTAACCTTACTTTGCCCAGAATTAAATGTGTAATTTACCCCACTGCTGCGAATTTTCATTGTCCCAGCCGCCGCGACCGCCGCCACCTGAACCTGTAGTCATCTTACACTTAGCTAGTTTACAATACAACACTCTAACTACAGTCTACAGTGTACACCAATCTATATCCACCAGACAGCCCAATAATATAACTTTGTTAAAAACACAAAAACTACTTAAAATGCGAGCAAGTATTTATTTGATCTTGATTAAATTTATAGATAAGTTGAGTGTGCAGTGGTCACCACACAGTCTCTTTCTTCCTTGACTGCATTCAAATAAAAATAGATCGAAATTGATCTAACATACATATATACATAAAATCACGCCTTTTTCCCGTTGGGGTAGGCAGACTACTTCTTTCCACATGCTACGATCCTGGTATACCTCGTTCGCTTCTTCCACTTTCATGAGCACCTTCATACATGCTCGTTGGTTATGGGTACTTTTAACCTAACTATATCTTGTAAGTGATTTGTGGTAGGTAATTTATTAACAGGGTGTGTTTATACATTATTATTATCATTATTATTGATATTGCAGAGAAATAAAAGCTCGACAATAGATATTTAGGTCCTACTCGTATAAGGCTAGACTACACAGATTTGAATTCATTAATGACAAAACAATATTGGCTTGACCGTGTAACTTGGACACTTTAACTTCCATCTTTATATTTAAGTTGAGAGTCAATAACAAAATGCAATACTGCATCAATACCCATTTAGGTCTATGTTAACAGTTTTGAATAACAATGGCCAATTTCACTAGTTCCCGATAGATTCTAAATAGAAAGACAACGAGATATCAGGAACTGATCTATAAACCAGATAATAATTTTTGGCCCAGTTTCATCAGTTGTTAATAAAATCAAATGAGTTTTTAAAATGTTTATTAGGAAGGAACCTGGTCCTTATGTATATATGTAGTTCTCTCTCAGATCTACCCCCTGATTCTCAATCATTCAAAAACCTATTCGGATTCGGAAGCTTCATTTGTACTTGTAATTGATATATCCGTGAGCTATTTTGTCGCGGAAACCTATCCAATTAGAATGACTGATTTTTCGAATTGAAATATAGAAAGTAGCTGATCGGAGCATTGTGAATTGCAAGGATCCAAATCGAAGTAATCGCAGTTTCTGCATCCGAATTTGCTTTCGAATTATTGAGCTGATCTGTAATTTTATCAGGTACTGGTGGAACTGGCAATAAATCCATACTAATCCATATCCATACTAATATTATAAAAACGTTTGTAACTCTGACTGTTTGTTACCTAATCACGCTTAAACGGACGATCCGATCTTACAGAAATCTAACAAGGAAATACATTATATTATAGCATGTGGATGAACATAGGCAACTAAATTTTTGGTGTACGTGAACGAAGTAGTACACACTACTTCTAGTAGTATCAGCTAGTATTAATATGATTCCAGTTTGCCTCGTATTCTGTGAACTCACCCCAATCCTGCTGGTTGTTAGACCGGCCCCAGCCACCACCACCGCCGCCGCCGCCGCCACCGCCGCCGCCACCGCCGCCGCGGCCGCCGCGACCACCGCGCCCGCCGCCGCCGCCGGGCCCGCCAGCCATCTCAGACTTTGACAACGCCTTCTTCACGTCCACGTGGTATCCCTTCACTTTGTGGTCTGGTGTGCCTGGAAATTATACATTTTTTTTTCTGTTAAGTACAACGAATGATAGAGAGATAGTCGGATGAACAATTAGACAGCTTTTGTCTCAAACTATGGATAAAAATGTAATAAGACCGTGATATGTGGAAGGGGGAAAGGTTTGCCTGACAGTGGGACACACCAAACTGAATATAAGGGAGGGTGGTTACGGGGCGTACATTACGCCGTGTACACACACAACGTGTTACACAGCGAGCGTTCGTGCAGTCAGTACGGGGTAACTAGGCGCTGGCAACGAGCTACGAGCGCCTCATTGCTCGCTGCGAATGCTCCACCCCGCTGTCGGTTTTTTGGCGACTACTTTGAGTGTTACGCGCTTGATGAAGCACAGGCGAGCCAAGAGTTCGAAACGAGCGTGTTACATGGATTTTAGCACACGACGAAACGTATCATACTCGCTGCGTATGGCACATCTCGCCCCGCAACACCGGTCAGTACCCACCACAACACCGGTCAGTACCCACCATAAGAAAACAAAGTTTAAGAAAATTTTGAAAAGTTTAACAGATCAGTTGGACGACAAAGTAACATTAAAATATGAGCTTTATAATATATCCTATAAAATGTTATGTTTCTTTGAAGTGTCACACACTTTATATATTTGTAAATTGTTAAACACAATCCAAAATTTCATCGTACCGACGGGACTCGAACCCGCACCCTCCGGATTACACGTCCAAGTGCTCTGCCAATTAAGCCACGGTTCGATCCATCGATACGACGAAATTAGTGGATTGCATTTGTTAACCCAATTATGCATTGGTGGCGCCATCTATGACTACTTATTACGTAAGTTAATCATTCGGAAGAAATCATTACAGTTTTCAAATCCTCCGAATCTTCCGTCTTCTTCCGAATGATCCGAAATCTTCCGAATGATTAACTTACGTAATAAGTAGTCATAGATGGCGCCACCAATGCATAATTGGATTAACAAATGCAATCCACAAATTTCGACGTATCGATGGATCGAACCGTGGCTTAATTGGCAGAGCACCTGGACGTGTAATCCGGGGGGTGCGGGTTCGAGTCGAGCATTTTGTCATCAGGACTCGTGAGTCGCGGACAAACTATTTGAATGCCAGTTTTTCATGAATATCGTGCTATCAGGACTGCAGCATAAAAGGTTCTATTACCATTTGCGACTTCGGTACTTGTGCGAAACAGGCTTTTGCACTTAGTAATAAAGGCAGCCAGCATACAGAATATCTCTATTCATTTTTAGTCATATATTTTGTTATTTTTTTCAATTAAAATATGATTGGTAAAAGTGGCAGGTATTGAGGGGGAGGGGAGGTGGGGTTTGAGGGGCGTCAAATAATACCACAAATGGCTTATTGAAATTTGTGGCAGAAGATCTGTGAAGAATAAGAAATCACTGAGAATGCATCAGACATGCTCGAAACTAAAGTCGAAACTGTCAACAACACATTATAATATAATATGTAGGTATGACCAGGTGGAGCGACGTTCTTGGGAGAGGCCTACCTCTCCCAAGAAGCGCCACTGAGCCCGATCTTCGGCCCTTCTGACGTAGCTCCACCTGGTCACACGACGACGAGAAGACTCGATGGAGTTTTCCGAATGCTGCCCACCCCAGCTGAATTCTTCTCTGCCGGTTTTCCTTCTCGAAGTTGTGTTTGCCTAGTTGGCATCCAAATTAGTTAAAAGAGACAACTCTGAGGCTCTCTGAAATGACACACACAAGAAAAAACATCTTTCACGTGAATTGAGCACAAAAATTCAACTCACCACAAACTTTGTCAACAGAATCATAATCATCAAACTCGACAAATCCAAATCCTCTCTTCTTCCCAGTTTCCTTCTCTGTGACCAAACTGACCGACACAATGTTGCCATATAAGCTGAAATAGTCCTTCAAGTCTTCTTCCTCAATATCATGTTTAAGGCCGCCAACAAATAATTTCTTGACTGTTGCACTGGCATCAGGTCGGTTGATCTCTTCTCTAGGCACTGCCCTCTTTGGTTCAACAACTCTGAGAAACAATAAAACAAAATTTTTACAATATGAAGCAGGACATATTGAATTACATGCATTTTAATTTCCTATTACTACAATTATTTCACATTTTTTTAATGCTAGATATGCCATTGTTTGACCTATCTCACCTGATGTTAAATGACGATGTGATCGACTATGTTATGACGATGCACGCTTACCTAGAAGATTTGTTCCCGTGTTGTGCTTAGCGGTAAACTCGGACACCAGCAAAGAATACCATTCCTTGGCATAAATTAATTGTAATACTCGAGCATGTTCCTTTTGTTAAGTTAGCGAAACAAAATTTAAGCTATGATTTGTAAATTCAAAATATTGCAAAAGAAATTTACTGTAAATAAGTTGTATTTGAGTAAGCTTCCGAAAAATAAAAAATCGGTATAAATTTCAGTAGTAAAAATAAACAAACTGAAGTTCTAAAATAACTTATATTCTATCAGAGCCATACAGCACAGCTCCAAAGCATCTATCGTCATTAACATAAATGGCTTAATTATGCATACTGTTATATCGGTCTGTTGTGTAACAGAAGCTTCTTGAGAAACAAGAATAACTGTGGAAAAAAATAGACTAGTTGGGGTCATGCATCCGGCCGTCATAAAAACTTACTTTCCCGGTGTTTCGACCCTAGTCAACGTACCTAGTTTTGAAATTAAGTATACAAATTGAACCTTATTATTAAGTTTTTATAGACCAAATTTGCATGTAGGATAAAAGTTGTTACATTAGATGTTTCTATGGAAAGTCCTGCTATTGTTTGTTTGTTATTTTTAATTGTTTATTGGTTTGTTTCTAATGGATTCTGGAATGTTCTAGTTGGTAATATTGTAGCCCTATATAAGACATCGAACCACAGTGTTCAGTCAGTCATTCTTCGGAAGCAACATTGTAAACATCTAAGCGCGGATAGCGATCAAGTGATTGTAAAGTGTGATCAGTGAACAAGTGTTTGTGAAGTGCAAACAATGAAATAAGTGATTGTGAATTACCAACGACCTCAGCGTCTGTTACCGGACATCTGATCATTTTGCGATCTGACGATTTGGTCGATTTGGAAAACTACTGTGGAGAACTTTGTACTAACCTAGTGTTTTGTGGAAATAAACGTACAGATTGGCATTTTTATACCACCCAGTATGTAACAATACATTATAATTAATTTCTGTATTCCTTTCCTTTATTTCTGACACTAAATAACAATGAATTTTTAGACTTAGAAGTTATATCCGCAGGAGCATATTAATCTGTGACTTAGTCTTACTTTTAGTATTTGTACTACACACGCCGCCGGCAAAATTAAGAGGAACATGTAAGAAACTTAGTTCCTTTTTAGGGTTCCGTAGCCGAATGGCAAATAACGGAACCCTTATAGATTCGCCATGTCTGTCTGTCTGTCCGTCCGTATGTCACAGCCATTTTATTCCGAAACTATTAGGACTACAGAATTGAAACTTGGTAAGTAGATGTATTCTGTAAACCGCTTTCCAATTTTTATACAAAAATAAATAATATAAAATTTTAAGGGGGGCATCCCATAAATGGAACTGGAACAAAAAAATTTTTTTTTCTTCAAACCTATACGTGTGGGGTGTCTATGGATAGGTCTTTATAAATGACATTGAGGATCCTAAAATCATTTTTTCTCAAAGTCAATCATTTAAAAGATAGGCGCGTCTAAAGTGGTAAAATGTGTGTCCCCCCCCCCCCCTCTAACTTCTAAAGTAAGGGAGTGAAAAATGTAGAAAAAATATATTCTGTAGATCTCAATAAAAACTTTCAACGAAAATTGGTTTGAACGAGATACAGTCAGCAGTTGTTGAGATAAAGCGACTGCAAGTATAACTTTGTTTTTCATACAAACACTATGAAAAACAAAGTTATTTTTGTAGTTGCGAAAAATCAAAGTCATAGAACACTCTACTGTGTTACGGAACCCTACGTGTGAAGTCCGACTTGCACTTGGCCAGTTTATTTCATTTTGTTGGATTTTTTGCAAGTTATGGATTGATGGAAGGGAGAAAATGTGGCGGTATCGAGGAGAAACTTTCACACAAACACTTTGAACTTCAGTCGAAACTGGTCGGTTCTTACAGACAGTTGACTGTAACAAGCATAAAGATAAAATAATTAAGATTGTTTAAAAACTATAATAAACTGGCCAAGTGCAAGTCAGACTTGTACTCGTAGGGTTCCTTCCGTAACACAGTAGAGTATTTTGTAACTATAATTTTTCGCCAGCTAAAAATTAACTTTGTTTTTCATAGTATTTGTATGAAAAACAAAGTTATGTTTGCGGTTGCCATATCTCAAAACTGCTGACTATTCATGTTCAAACCAATTTTCGTTGAAAGTTTTTATTGAGATCTACAGCATATATATTTTTATTCAATATTTCCCTCCCCTACTTAAAAAATTACAGGGGGGGGTCCCCATTTTAGCACTTTAGATACTAAGTGTCTATCTTTCAAACTTTGATAAAAATGATTTGAGTAAGCTCAATGTAATATTTAAAGATTTTCCATAAACACCCCGCGCGTACAGGTCTAGTGAAAAAAAAATCTTAAGTTTCAGTTTCATGTATGGGGCGCTTAAAAAGTCTCCTCTTAAACTTTTATCTTTTTATTTTCGTATAAAAATCGTAAAGCAGTTCACAGAACCTACCAAGTTTCAACTGTGTAGTTCTAATAGTTTCCGAATAAAGTGGCTGTGACATACAACACAAATACAGATACCCGTGCCACATTAACGCGCCATTTCACCAAGGACTTGCCAGAGATGCGAAATCGAGATGACTACCAAAGCTTAAAAGTGGAAAAGCCTCCGGAGAGGATGTTATTACTACAGAGCTCCTGAAAACAGGTGGAATACCTATAATGAAGGAGCTCCAGCATATCTTTAATACTGTCCTCTTTGATGGGAGATTTGATGGAACTCCAGAGGCGTGGAGCAGGAGTGTTGTCGTGCTGTTCTTCAAAAAGGGTGATAACTCTTTTGAAAAACTACCGACCTATTTCACTCCTGAGTCACGTCTACAAGCTGTTTTCAAGAGTCATCACGAACCGTCTTGCAAGAAGACTCGACGATTTCCAGCCACCGGAACAGGCCGGGTTTCGAGGAGGATACGACACCATAGACCACATTCACACAGTGCGGCAGGTTATACAGAAGACCAGGAGTATAATCGACCCCTGTACTTAGCGTTTGTGGACTATGAGAAGGCCTTCGACTCCATCGAAACCTGGTCTGTTCTGGAATCTTTACAACGGTGCCAAGTCGATTGGCGATATATCCAAGTGCTGAGAGGTCTTTACGATGCCGCTACCATGACTGTCCAAGTCCAAAACCAGCAATCTGAATCTATCCCCATGCATCGCGGTGTGAGACAAGGGGATGTCAAATGCTTTGGAGGATATGTTCAAGACGCTGGACTGGAAGGGACGTGGTATCAACATAAACGGCGATTACCTCTCACACCTGCGATTTGTAGACGACATCGTCATTGTAGCCGAAACGTTGCAAGAACTGCAACATATGTTGAATAGCCTAGCTGATTATTCTCAACGCATTGGTCACCGGATGAACTTGGATAAATCCAAGGTCATGTTCAATGAGCATGTGAGTCCGGAACCAATCGCAGTTCATGTTTACCTCGGCTAAACTCTGCAGCTGGGTAAAAACAACTTCGAGAAAGAGGCTAATAGAAGAATACAGCTGGGCTGGGCAGCATATGGGAAATTACGTCGAGTCTTCACATCGCCAATCCCACAGAGTCTAAAGACAAAAGTCTTCAATCAGTGCGTCCTACCCGTCATGACATACGGAGCCAAAACGTGGACACTCACGGTTGGTCTGGTCCACAAATTTAAAGTCGCTCAGCGTGCTATGGAAAGGGGAATGCTCGGAGTTTCTCTGAAGGGTCGAATCCGAAACGAGATGACCCGACAGAGAACTAAAGTCATCGACATAGCCCATCGAATTAGTAAGCTGAAGTGGCAATGGGCCGGCCACATTAGCCGTAGAACCGACAACCGCTGGGGTAAACGAGTTCTTGAGTGGAGACCGCGAATCGGCAAACGTAGCGTCCTTAGACTAGGTGGAGCGATGATGTTCGGTGGCTGGCAAGAGCTGGATGAGAGTAGCCGAGGATCGTGCTCAGTGGCGTGCAGTTGGAGAGGCCTATGTCCAGCAGTGGACAAGTATAGGCTGATGATGAGGTATAATTATACTAATTATTAATAACAAATAAAAAAATACTCTTACCGTCCATCAATTTTATGAGGTCTATTCTTCTGAGCATCATCAACCATATGGGCTCGGGAGTATGTGATGAAGCCGAAACCCCGGGAGCGTTTTGTTTGAGGGTCTTTCATGACCACAACGTCTACAATGTCCCCCCATTGCTCGTAGAACTGTTTCAGAGACTGATCATTGGTGCGGTAGTCCAGACCACCAATGAAAAGTTTCCTTAGGTGCTCCGGCTCTTCCTGTAGAAGAAATTATAAGTTTATATTATATAACAACCACATTCTAATGGTTTAGGTCCAGTTGGTCAGTTTTCTTATGTATGTATACTAAAGTCCCCGTCACGAGAAGCTATAATATCGTTTAAAAACTAAAAAAGAACCGACTTCAATGCCGCGCTATTCATTTTCAGTACCAATTTTGAAATGTTTATCTCAATATCTCTGGAGATACTTATCAGACCTCGATAAAATTACCATGGTACCACACTTGGGATATCTCCTTTCGAACAAAAAAAGAATAATCAAAATCGGTTCATAAACGACGAAGTTATCCGCGAACAAACATAAAAAAAAAAAAAAAAAAAAAAAAAAATATATATATATATATATATACGGTCGAATTGAGAAACCTCCTCCTTTTTTTGAAGTCGGTTAATAAATTATGTAAACAAACATCTTTTACTAAGTAAACATTTCTTTCTTTCATTCAACATCATTTATACTGCGAGATAATAATAAATTGACCATATTCAATCGACATGAAATATAGACGGGTTATATGAAAGTAACAACTTATTTAATTTAGTCGGATCATATTTTAACGACGCAAAGCGCTATCGTTTGTGTTTCTTGGTACCGGACGCAGGGATTGTAAACTATCGGGACGCCATTTAGAAATAAACGCGTCATTCGAGTTTTGAATGCGTACGAGTGATACATGTCACTGATTCTGACACAGAAATGGAAACATCTGAATCTGACGAATAATTATTCTTAAATAATATATGTTAATTAATATTTGTTACTTAATAATTTATTAAATCTTAAACAAATTCTTTTTTTTTGTTGATCCAAATGTTGTGAACTCCTGAACACTTGTTTACATAATTTATAGCTTCTCGTGACGGGGACTTTACAATAATAACCGGCCAAGTGCGTGTCGGGCCACGCGCAGTGTAGGGTTCCGTAGTAGCCCGTTATTCAATGCAAGTCTTCACCGGTTAAAAACAAGCAGCTAGGTACTTCGTCTTTGTCACTTTAAAGGATTTATTCTAAGGATTTTGTATTTGGTACAAAATTATCCAACACCCAAGTTCAATGACTATTACTGCTAAAGTAATACAGTTATCTTAACCGCTATAGTTTTCCTTTAAAGTTCATTAGATGCACTATTATAACGAATTTTTCTAGATTTTAGGAGCATTCAATCGAAAAATGGTATTAGCAACTCTTAAGTAATTTCAAAAGGCCTATTCAACGATACCCCACACGATAGGGTAGACGACGAAAAAAAAATTCATCCCCACTTCTCATGTAGGGGAGCTACCCTAAAAAAATATTTTTCAAAATTTTATTTCACCACTTTGTCGGCGTAATTTATATACATACGCCTACAAAATTACAGCTTTCTAGTATTAACGGTCTCTTAGCAAAACCTCAGACAAACAGACAGACAGATGGACATGACGAAACAATAAGGGTTCCTTGTCAGGACTCCGGAACCCTAAATAAAACTGGCCAAGTGCGAGTCAGCATCGCGTCTCTTATCGCACACTTAGGGAGGGTTCTGTACAATACGGAACATAACAGAGTTTCAACCTCATATATTTGATTAATTGATATTACCAAGAATATTTGGTTTGGTCGCGATCTAGAAAGACGGGGCTCGTTTACTAGCGCCATCTATGTCATTTTGCCGAAACGAATTAGATAGATGGCGTTTAAAAACACGTTCTTTGTATGGGGACCCCCTTTAATTTTTAACTTTATTTTGTTTTGAGTATTTGTTGTTCTAGCGGCTACAGAAATACACCATCTGTGAAAATTTCAACTGTCTAACTATCACGGTTAATGAGATATAGACTGGTGACAGACGGACGGACAGACAGACTGACGGACAGACAGACAGACAGACAGATAGACAGACGGACAGCGGAGTCTTAGTAATAGAGTCCCGTTTTACCCTTTGAAAAAATTTTTTTAAAAACTACCATCATATAAAATTATACACCCCTCAGCAGGGCGAGCATGGCATGGGGACTATTTTGTCTTTCCACCTATCTGTGTTTTGTTTAGTGGAGAAGGCAAATTATAAGTAAAGTTTTTCGACAATTATCTATTATGTTTCATTATTTCACAATTTTTTTTGGATAAAAATTGTGAAATGAAGTTATGAAGTACTGAAACATGCACTGGGTTGCGGGTGCACATAATGGTACGGTTGGCAACCCTACATTAATCAGGAGAATTAAACATGTGTTTTAAATGTGACGTTTGACGTCTAGATGAAAGCTGAATGGCTCAATACCTTTGTTTTTATTTGTAAATTCAAATCAATAAGTTATGTTTCTGTTATATCTATAATAATTTTTATTGAATATGATCTATTTAATGTTATTTGACGTGTGTAAGTGCTAATTGTTGATTTGCCCATATACTTAATAAATGCTTCGACTTTTGACTTTTTTTTTAATTATAAACGCCCGCTGACTTTTAATCAATTCTTTTTTTTTACTTTTTAATACGAAACAAAATCAAAACTCAGGGTTAAACTAAACCGAGCGTTTAAATTGTTGTGTTGATCTCCTGTCAGTGGCGAGAAATAATTTTGTCTTTCCCCTGTGGATAAGGCCATGTTCCACACAAATAATAATCCAAACAAAAAATTGGATTTTTAAAGCTCATGTTTTTATTTGACGAAAGATTTAAGAGAGTGTAGCAACAAAACAGCTACTTCTAAAATAAGAAAATGAATAGGCCACTTAAGAGGAAACGCAGATATATTTTTCAATTCCAAAATTCATTTGAAAAATAGGTATTTACAAGCAACTATTGCTGTTGCATAATGTCCGAACACGTACGTTACTTCAACTTTCTAATTAAATTTTCTAATTCAAGAAACATTTTGCGGGAGGGTTATACGTAATACAGGCTTGTGATTGGACAACTTCAATTTGATTCATAGCAATAAATCATGCTTAGTGCTGGGATAACGTGACACCACCTTGTCATTATCGATAATTTCATCAGTCACATGAAATATAGCTGGATTACTGGATTTGCCAAATTTCATGATTCTAGGTCAACGAGAAGTATTCTAAAAAGGTTTTGATTCCCTTGTGAAATCGCAAAATTTGTAAATACATGCAACATAAACGGTCATATATTTTGATCGCGTTGACTTACTTTTTATTTTTTGATTTTTTCAAAGCCATGAGAGATCATAGACCCGAGTATTTGGTATAAGTTTTTAACTTGATATCTTTACATGTTCCTGAAAAATATGGGTCTTGACAGACAGAAGGACAGATAGACAGACAGACAAAAAAGTGATCTTATAAGGGTTCCTTTTTTCCTTTTGAGGTACGGAACCCTAAAATGTTCATTTGCTTGCTTACACACTAAATTCTAACATGTTACTTACCACTAAATTGGTTATTTACACGCATCAAGTAACTTAAAATGTATCTACTTGTCCTTTATTTATGTACTTATCTGGCATGATTGAATAGCAAAACAAACAAACATTCCAGCTGTTGCGTTTATTAAGTACACCAGTAGGATAATTTGGATTAACAACATAAATATATACATATAATATAGTTGAATTGAGCATTTTCATTATCTATCAGTAATCATTGTCGATAACTTTCACAAAACAACAGAAAAACATCACTAAAAGTGCACAAGTATCGCAGCGTACAAGGGCAAAGCGAGTACGAACAATATAAAGATGCTGTTGTAGGAAAGGGAATTACTGATATACGGGGCATCTGATGACCAGTATATGTTGAAGTATGAATTATGTTTACAAATTGTTAATAATGAATTGAATTTTACTTGGCGGTGAAAAGAAACGTCCTTTGTAAAATTTAATGATTTACTGGATTTCCCACATCACTTTATAGTGCAATTCAGCATATTTAACAGCTTTTTTCGTTTTTTGAACAATTAAAATTGTGCGTGTGTACTGGTCTGGTATTTGGTCCGAACTGAAGTGGCTGCTCAAGGATGATATTTTAAATACCCCATTGCGCCTATGTGTTTCGCGCGGGGGTGATACAACAATAGGTGTCCACTGGGTGGTACGTCCGTGTGTCTGAACAACCAACAAGAGTGTATAGGGACAACAGCAACTCAGACTCATTCTGCCTAAAATAAGGTTTCGTATTCCCCTGTTTTCTTCTTGGAAATTGATCTGAACAAATTATTTTTTGTACAACATTTTTGCAGATGAGTGCATCAATGCTATTTTTTTTTTTGTACAACATTTTTGCAGATGAGTGCATCCATGCTATTTTTTTTTGTCAAATAAACTTTGTCTGGTAGCCGTTTTGATCAGGGCAGTAAAATAGGTTTTTATATTTTTCAGGATTTTGAAGGATCATATTTCTTTTTGCAATTGGTTGGTCAAAAAAAGCAAATGACAGGGGCATGGCTATAGCAGACCTGAATTTTTTGTAGACAAAAATTTTGCTCTAGAAGCATATTCCAGGGAGTAAACATGGAAATACATTTGTATGGGTAAATGCATCCCGCATTCCCTCTTAAAGTAATGTCATGGAATTCAAATGCGTTACAAAAACATCAGAGAGAACTTCAAGTAATCCTAGACATAGAAAATATTCACGTTTGTTTAATATCTAAAACACACTTTACAAAGCAATGTCATATTAAATAAGGGCTATAAGAAAATATACCTCACTCTGCACCCAGATAACATTGCAAGAGGGGGTAGTGCTGTTATTGTTAAAGAACACCTCAATCATGATGAGAAGAGCAAATAGGAAGTAAGAGAAATACAATTGGTAGCGATATGTCTTATAACTTGCAAGAGGGGGTAGTGCTGTTATTGTTAAAGAACACCTCAATCACGATGAGAAGAGCAAATAGGAAGTAAGAGAAATACAATTGGTAGAGATATGTCTTATAACTTGCAAGAGGGGGTAGTGCTGTTATTGTTAAAGAACACCTCAATCACTATGAGAAGAGCAAATAGGAAGTAAAAGAAATACAATTGGTAGCGATATGTCTTATAACTAGAACATATACAAAAACATTGTCAGCAATTTGCTGCCTCCCTCGGCATAATATAAAGAGAGATGTCTATAGCAGATGTCTGGGAAACAGGTTTGTACTAGGAGGTGACTAAAATACATTCTAAAAATACTTCAACACTAACACTAACAAAATACATATTGGGGCTCAAGACTTACCACCACTAAAAGCAAGAACTGTAACTGTGGTCCGCTTTAAAAGACACAAAATATCAAGTAGCATCATCTGGCTTACCTACATACTGGCCAACGGAACCTAATAAAATTCCTTTAATAAGATTACTTATATTTTATATTCCTCTAGTAAGATTTCTTTATCACAAAGAACATCTCATCCGCTTACACTAGAATATACGTACCAAAGCTATGATATTAATTCAGATCACTCTCCTAATATACCTATTTAGAAATTAGCGAGTGTTGTCACCGAAGAATTAGCACCAACTCTATTAAACAAACACACAGATTGGGAAAGCTTTAAAATAATTTTAGCCTGTCAAATAAATTTTTTTTTTTTAAAAATTTTAAAAAATAAATCATTTTTTTTTTAAAATAAATAAATCATTTATTGATCATTAAAAGGCAGGTAAATATAACAAATTTGGTAACCTGGCACCTAAACTAGGCTCGAGACCCGTATGATAGGTTCCAGGCCTCTTCCGTCTGTTAACAGTGGTAACTGCCTATTGGTAAGTACAGTTAATATAATTAATTAATTAATTACATTTGTATGAATTTTAAAAAGTTAGAAATGGAGGTTAGTTACATTATATTAATTACAATATAAGAACATTATGTATAAATAAAAAAGTAATAAAATTATTTTATGAATTAAAAAAATAAATTTATGATTAGTATAAAAGTTTAGTTTTTCATTTTTCAGATATTGTGTGTGTGTGTGTGTGTGTGTGTGTGTGTGTGTGTGTGTGTGTGTGTGTGTGTGTGTGTGTGTGTGTGTGTGTGCGCGTGTGTGTGTGTGTATGTGTGTGTGTTTGCGAGCGTGCGTGTGTGATTATTTCATGTATTACTTACTTTTATTCAATTGATTTTAGCAGATTTTCTGTTGTAGAGTAGTCCATGATTACTAGCAGATTAAAAATGATCGATTTTGCTTTGTAAGCGGTGCAAGAATGTATCGTTGTCAATTTATTAATTTTATTGTAGAGAAAAGGCCCAAGATAATTTATAAATTTGGTAGCAAAAGTTGTGTTTATAGATTGGGTGTTGCACACATTATGCGATGATCTTTTTCTTAAGCTGGGGTCGTATTTGGTGAGAGTGTGTTGGTGTAGTACTGTGTTTTGTATATAAAGTTGCCGCACAGTGAGAACTTGGCATTCATTATGGAGGTCTGCAGTGGGGTATCTTATAGGACGGTGAGTACTACATTTGAGTAACCCCCTTTGTGCTCTTTCTAGACTTATTAAATGGGATTTATTGGCTCCTCCCCAAGCTGTTATGCAGTATGTTAGTAATGACTGACACAAAGAGAAATAGAGCATTTGTATGATCTTCCAATCAGCACAATCGCGTAAGGATCTAAATACAGCTGTGAGTCTTCGTACGCGTTTGGTTAGGTCACTAATGTGTGGCACAAAAGAAAGTTTGCTGTCGATAGTAATTCCTAGGTATTTTATGGAGTCTACCATTTCAATAGAGGGACAATCGCATGTAGAAGGTGATAGAGGAGTAGACTGACACAAAACTGTCTTATGTCCATATAATGAAAAACTATTGACCGGTTTGGTGCCTCGGATGTAGAAGGATATGTACTTAGTTTTGTCTACATTTAGTGATAAGAGATTGTTTCTTAACCACGAAGAGATTTGGTTAAATGAAGTTTGTGCATTTTGATAGGCTTGTTTCCAACACTTTCCCTGGACTAGTATGGCTGTGTCGTCAGCATAGGTGACTATGGTGCCGTTTTCTATTTTCATGTCACAGAGCTCATTTATATAAGCTAGGAAGAGTGTTGGGCCGATTATACTTCCCTGTGGAACACCGAAATTGACCGGTAAAGGTTCACTAACGAATTCGCCTATCTTTACACTTTGTGTTCTGTTAGAAAGGTAATCTGTGATTAGTTTTAGCTGTATCCCTCTAATACCTAGATTTTCTAATTTTGTGAGGAGTAGAGGTATTGAAACGCTATCAAAAGCTTTTGCCAGGTCTAAGAAAATAGCTATGCTTTTCATTTTAGTATCTAAGTTATTGGCAATAGTGTTTACAAGTCTCAGTACTGCATCATTTGTGGACTTCTTCTGTCGAAAACCGTATTGGTTGGGTGATAATAGACTATTGGTTTCTAAAAAGTGTACTATTCTGTTGTTAATTACCTTCTCGAATATTTTTGATAAGGTTGTTAGTATTGAAATAGGCCTGTAGTTCCCACTTATCTTTTTATCTCCTTTTTTGTGAATAGGTATTATGATAGCATGTTTCAAAGCTTTGGGAAAGCATCCCGTATGAAGTGCTAAGTTAACTAAATACGTAATCACAGGAGCAAGGACATTTCTGTTTTGACAGATGATGTGTGGTGATATATTGTCCCACCCTGTTGCGGAATCTGTTTTCAGGTTGGATATGAGGGACAAGATTTCCCTCTCATCAGTGTCTAACATGGCGATTGAGTTTGAGGGAGCTGAGTTAGGAAAATGACTAATATTAATGTTGTCTGGAGTTATTTTCTGAGCAAGGGATTTTCCAACATTTGCAAAGAAGTTATTGACTGAGTCTACAGCTGCTTGAGGAGAATCGCCTGCATCTAGGAGGTCTCGTGACAATTCGGGCTTGGTTTTGTAGCTTGTGATGTTATTTATTACTTGCCAAGTTTTTTTTAGGTTGTTACTTTTGGTGGCTATTTTGAGTTGGTCTTTTTCGTAGGAGGCTTTGGTCTTTTTAAGAATGGATTTACAGAAATTTCTGTACCGCTTGTAAGTGATCTGTAAAGTATAGTTATTTGGATCTTTACGTAGCTTTAGGTGCATGCGGTCACGATTTCTCATGCATCTGATAAGTCCTATCGTTATCCAGGGTTTTCTAGATACTCTTCTCGCTGGTATTATTGATCGGATTGTGTTTTTGCAAATTATTTGAGATAACATATTCATAAATAAATCTGTAGCAGTATTAGCGTCTGTAATTGTGTAGATTTTAGAAAAGTCAGTGTGTTTTACGGAATCGTTTATGGCCAAAAAGTCAGTTCTTGTGATGGTTTTAGGTGTATTTACTTTAACTTGTTTTGTAGGCATTATTAAAAATAGTGTGTGATGATCTGTTAGTGTATTTTGAATCACAAGCGTTTGACACTTATAAGTTGAGCGTATCATAAAATGATCTAGGCAACTGTTGCCTCTAGTGGTATAAGTGTGTGCAGGAAGAATGCCATGCATTGCTAATAAGTTTAAATAGTCTAGCGAATTATTATCATAGTTGTGTTCAGAGATGTTTATGTTTAGGTCACCCGTTATTAGGACATTTTTGTAGTGGTTAAACGACTTAAGAATTTCATCTAGTGATACGAGAAATCCTGAGATGTTTTTAAATGATGGTGAGCGGTAAATTGCTATGGTGATAATATTGTTACTGATTTTTGTTATAAGACAGGTTGCGTCTGTTATTGGTTGTTCGTAAGTTTCATGCAATAGTTCATTTTTACAGTACGTTATAATGCCATCATTTTGATTGTGTAATTGTGTTGTGTGATGTGAACTGTAACCTAGAATCTGCGGTACATTATTTAGTGATGCAAGCCAGCATTCTGTCAGGATAATCACGTCAGGTGTGACACAAACTCTAGATAAAAGAACTAAAAACCCTGGTAGGTTGCATGATACACTTCTAATGTTTTGGGTCATTATTTTTAGTTTATTAGTTGGGCAATCTATCAGAACTTTACAATCTTCCGGTATACAAGTTTGTGTAGTAGAACACTGTATGTTGTCAATGTTATTATGTATTAAATCAATGTTATCCATTATCAATTTCTATTTGACTTGCGTGACAAAAGTATTGAGAGCTAATTGCTAAAACTAGCCTTGAGCATTTTATCAATACAAAAAGAGGTTTTTTTGTAATGGTGTTTGAGTTTGTTACCGAGTGATCTTTTATATATAAAGATTTAAAAGACTTAGTAGAAAGTTGTCCAATAAGATAAGAATACATCCGAAAAATAACCTCAAAAAAGAGTTGTGTTTTAATATAGGTTTCTGTATGTGTACTATATACTGATAACAAACATATATAGTTTATAGTATAGTATATACTCAGTGATTTAGTAATATTAGGGTATTTACAAAGAGTCAGTGCATAAAACACAACAAAGAATTTCAATAGTAATTTATAGATAATCATAAATTTAAGCTGCGAGTCAAGCATAAACATTATGTAATAAGCTAGTGAGTTATAATTGGTGATCGCATTTCCGTTATTGGGCCAGAACTGTGGTTGAGGCTTTTGTTTGTTGTGAAATGTTGGGTTTAGTGTATCCCTTGTGTTGTACCTGTATTGTAGTTTGTGTGTAAAATATATGTGTTTTATAAAGGACTTATTTAAGACCGCTTGCGCAGAACATTCCTTAAACATTAATAATATCTCGTCGTTACATGTTTTCCACATAGACAAATCAAAATTACGATGTGAAATATAGAAGTAAGTGACTAGTAGTATATATGTGGTTGTAATATATGTTCTGGTTTTTAATATTATTTCAGTTATTTTTAAATTGTTATGTAGAAGTTGACCCTCGGGTTTAGGTGAGGTGATAAAATAGATTGCTTGGGAGCGTATAAGAGCTATCGTCACATGGTAAAGAATTTTAAATAGTGTTTTGAAAATCTTGTGATAATCAGTTTTGCAATAATAATTAATCAGCTGCGAATTCTGTCTTTTCAAAGCGTCTAATCTAAGTATATCTGTCAGTTGAGGTGGGACTGCAACTAAGTTTTGTATTAAAGATAACGGGAATACCAAACAACTCAGGTAGTTTAGGTTGAGTTGGCTGGGTTGACTAGTGACGACCGGTGCTTCATATGAGGCGGACGTTAAGTGACAGTTATTTGTTTGAAGTGGATACCGCGAAGAGATGCTGAATGTGTAGTTTTTGTGTTTTAGGTAGTGTGTTGTGTAGTGTATTGTGGAGGCCGTGTATGGATTGCTGTTTGCAGAAATGACGAATTGGATTAGTGTACTAAAAATAATAGTAGTGAGTATTATAACTAAGTATAGTAGTCATTTAGTTTGACTTAGTCTTAGCGAGTGCAAATGATCTTCATCTTTTATGAATATATAGGGTGCACCGTCTTGTTTTCTAACGAATACTTTGCCGTTGGTGATCCAGCAGTGTTGGTATCCTTCAGACTTTGCAAACTCCCGTGCCAGGAAATGGAGACGCTTAGCCTTTGCCGTTAATCGTTCTGATATATAGATTGGATTGGATTGTGTGGCAACTGTGGCAAGGCCAAGGTGTTTGGAGTTTAATTGATCCGACTTGGTTTTTCTATACCTCTTGACTGCATCTAGGAATCTGGTTTTCGACCAGGTATTCGTGAATTCTACTACAATAGTCGACGATGAGGCGTCACGCTTAGCTGGTAGGCGAAACATGTCCTTGAGTTCGTGTGCTTGGACAGACAAATCCAAAGTCTTCGCTAAAGTTTGCAAAGTCTGCAGAAGGCTTTCTTTTGTTTCTTTCTGTATTTTCGGCACATTCCTAATTTCGATGGCCGTTTTTAGACTATATCTTTCTATATTTTCATGCTTTTCATCAAGCTGTATAACTTGGTTTGATAAAACCTTTTGTTGAGTATCAAGATTTTTTATTTGCTCATCATATTTCTTAATTTGATCTGCTAAAAAGCTTAGATTGTTTTCAATCTGTGTGTTCGAGCTTTGAACTTGTTCAACTCGGTTTTTTATATCGCTCGATTGGTTTTCGCCTTGTGTTTTAAGATCTACTAAGCAGGTTTCCAATCTATCTAGTCTGTCATTTTGCTTGCACATCATATCAGCCATCATTTGTTTGATCCCTCTGAGGGCTCCGCACTCGCAGTCGCTGTCTCCATCGATGATGGTTCCGCCGGGAGCTCGTCTACGTTTTTGATTTTGGCGTAATTTTTCCGCGGGACTTTTTTCTACAGGTGCAGGGTTTTGTTGCAGAACCTGCTTTTTATAATCACTGTCTGATTCCGATGCAGACTGTTTAGGCGTATTGGGTTTCCCCGGTGGTGAGCGCTGGACTTTACCAGTCATGATGCCGTCGGATGAGGTCGTAGGCCTATTTTACTCGTCGGTAATTGCAAAGTTCGCAAACTAGTTGGAATATAAGTGGGTGGAGCTTACTTGCGCGTGAGCAGTGGAGCACGACTTCTTATCTTTGTATCCTTTTTTGTTTCCACCGGAACGCAGGTCGAAGGCGGAGCTTATCTTCGTGAGAGTGAGAAAGAGTATTTGATATTTCACTCACCGAGGATTTTGAAATTTTTGTCCAGTCTTGTATTTTGTTAGAGATAGGGTTGAGAGTAGCGTGGAATTTTTAAGTGATAAAATAAAAATTGACGGAGCACACAGAGGCGACCGCTCCGCGTAGCGGTGAGGACGGGAATCTTAACTTCTTACCTCCTAATACCACTGAACAACTTGACACTGATTTAGAACAATTAATTCATGACATACAACTTACAGGATGGGAAAATACATCAGACATAAATACATACAATCACACCTTTTTCCCATTGGGGTAGGCAGTGACTACTTCTTTCCACATGCTACGATACACCAGACATTGGTAAAAATTCCAAAGGCAATGCATCCAACATCTATACACAGAACTATATTCTGCACCTTATAGCAGAAAAACAGAAGCGCAGGAAAATCTGGCACCACTGAAGATGTCCAGAAGATAAGGATATTAATAGCAGATGGGCAGTTAGTAGTATGCAAAAAGCAGCAAGATTTGCTATCCACCTTGAAACTATTTTTCAACCAAATGAAGGTGAACATAGCTCACTTTTACTTGATGATGAAAGTCACCAAGAAGAAGAAACCAGCTACAGACTAGTAACACCTCAAGAAATTTACAGACAAATAAAATATACCAAAAGGCCTCGTAAAGCTCCTGGTTATGATCTTATATCAGGATAAATACTACACAACCTTAACTTTACCAAAACAGGCGGAAGTCAAATTAACCACCCTAATAAATGCTTACCTTAAATTAAAATATGTGCCATATTTATGGAAAGTAGCTGAAGTTATCATGATAGCAAAGCCAGGAAAATCACCTAATCAAACTACATCATAGAGACCAATATATCTGCTCCGTGTAATGTCGAACCTCTTTAAATCCTATTCGTAACAAGTCTACTGTCTGAAATGTTCGAATAGTACAAATAGAGCGTACTCATACACTACGATTATTGAGCTAGTAAGGAGCACTCTTCTGACTGTCCGAGCAGGCACAAGACTACTTTGCATCTATCCCGTACCTTCTATTCTATGCCATTACCGGTGATAACCAGTTACATAGAAGGTACCTAGCAAGTAGCAACGGAAACCTGGAATCTATTTGGCTGTCACAGGATTGATCTACATGAAATGTGGTGTTGAGATGGACGAAATGTATCAAAGCTACAAAAATGAAAATAAGACGCCTATAATAATTTTTTAACCTCATTCAATAATGAGAAGCGCTGCCTATAAAAAATGATGTTGTTTCGTAAATAATCATTATTGCTTTCACATGCACTCGGCGCGGAAAATGTGGACGCATTAGGCGTGTAGAGAAGTGGGTCATAAAAATCGCCTTTTTACTTACGTATTCGTCACCGCCTCCGTTTGGCTTCATGTTGAGTTGGCCAAAGATATACCTAGATAGACCTACCACTGCTAAATTTCTTTGCTTTGCGCAAACGAATCTAAACTCAGTTGGCAATCTGAAAATGCAAAACTATAGAGATAAAGTCAACTTTGAGCGAAAATGGAGAAATGGAAAACAAAGTACAAACGAAAAACCGTGAACCGTGAAAAGAAATTGTCACCACAGCTCAGTCCACAGAATACTATATGTTCCCAGTATATACTCTTATCTATGACTATATGGATGCGTAGTTAGTATCAATATCCATCATAGACATAATATAAATCGATGGTGCACCTCAGATGTTTTGACAAATTTAATTTAATCCGTATCCTATAGGTATAAGGTTGTAATTGCTTTGTAGAACAAAACGGCCCAATTGAGAGACCCAGAGTGGGAGTGTGTCCTTGTCTAACAACAAGCTAGTCCCATATATGTTCTATACATACTAGCTAAAAGCCGAGCTTTGTGAGGGCTCGCGTAATTTTTCTGCGTGGAAATAATTTTAAAGGCAGTTTTTTTTTATATTAAATTGCGAATCTGCCCGACACTGGCAAAACATTTGCCAAAACACCAACCACTCCAACAAATGCATAAAATTTGGCAATATATTATTGAATTATGGCATAATAATACCGGCCAAGTCGAGTTGGACTCGCCCACCGAAACTTCCGTACCAGCGTTGGTTGGTCCCAATTAAGCTAGACCTCTAAATTGTACGAGCGCTCATATAACTCAGAGGCCTATCTTGATTGGAGTGAACTATGTATGTATGGGACACCCTTTGATTTTCAACTTTTTTTTATTTTTTGAATTTTTCTTTTATTTGTGCTTTGAGAACTGGCTTCTTGCCAAATTTCATGATTCTAGGTCAAAGGAAAGTACCCTATAGGTTTTCGACCCAAAACCTATAGGGTACTTCCGGTTGACCTAGAATTGTCAATTTTGGTCAAAAGTTAAGTTTTACAGTGCAAGTAAAGGAAAATTTAAAAAAAAAAGTTGAAAATTAAGGTAAATTTTGGTAAGTACTTACAAGTTTTCGCGAAAATCTAAATTTGCCCATATCTTCCACCTAATAGGGACTATAGATCTCAGTATCTGGTATAAATTTCAACTTGCTAGGTCCACCCGCTCCGGAGAAAATCAGTGGTGACACACGGACAGACGGACAAGAAAGTGTCTTATAAGGGTTTCTTTTTTTACCTTTTTAGGTACGGAACCCTAAAAATAAAGTTAATCTTCTCATTCAAACTTTTACAAAGGCAAAGGGGTATAAACTAAGAAAATCTGCCCTCGGAAGATATTTGATTTATATATATACGACATGTAGATAAATATTTATTTTCTGAAAGTTTGTGATCTGTAACTCAATTGTATTTTTTTTCTAAAGCGAGGTTTAGACTAGCAATAAAACTTGCAGAAATTGACTTTCGCAAGCTGTTACCACTGTTTAAACAGGTGTGGCAAGCTAACTTCTGCAAGTTTTACAGCTTGCGGAACTTGCTACAAGTTGTAAACTTTAAACTTTCGCGATTTGAACACATAGTTATAAATAAAATATCTAACTGGAATATTTAACTGTAATATCTAACTGAAACACTCAACTGAAATATTTAACTAAAAGATTTTGCTACAAGTTATATGTGTAAACACCAAAAAACGGCCGAGGCAAGCAACTTCTGCAATTTTTTCAGCTTGCGATGCTTGCGAGTTTAGATTTGCAATAAATTTTGCAGAAGGCGACTTCCGCTAGTAGTTACTACTGTGTAAACTGTTGTGGCAAGCTAACTTCTGCAAGTATTCCAACTTGCACAGACTTGTCGGAAGTCACATGTGTAAACGCTATTTTGACATTGCAGCAAGAACTTCTGGGTTTATTTGTTTGCACAATAAAGTTTTGTAGTGCAAGATGTCAGTTAAAAAAGTTTGGGCGCGAAATGAAATTGTGTAGCTAATAGAAAAGTATGAACAGCACAGAGAATTGTGGGATACTAAAAGCAAGGATTATCGCAACAAAATTAATAAAAATGCCATTCTGCAAAGTCTGGCAATGGAATTCAATACCAGTGATAATGAAATAAGTAAAAAACTACATAATTAAAAAATAATTATTGCATAAAAAATCTGGTAAAATGTAAACAGTCTTGCAAGAACTTCTAAGCGAGATCTTGCTACATAAATAGCAGAAAAAAGCAATTAAAAGCGAGCATGTAATGTATTATTTTATTTTTAACGTTTTTTTTTTACTATGTCGTACTATAAAAAAAAAAAACTTTATTATAGGGAAATATTAAGGGTACGAAATTTTTTCTTTGTTACTGAGCCAAAATTGTATCATGGTAAAAAATTAAATTATCAATATTTTTCTATGATCCTATGATGTTATAAAGCTCTTAATGTTTTTATATAATAGCTATTATTAGTCCTATAGATATATATTTGGATTAATTGCTGCAGTCTGTCTTGAAAAAAATGTTTTTTTTTCTGTTTTTTACATTTTTTGCTTTAGAAAAAAAAAACAATTTAGTTAGAGATCTCAAACTTTCAAAATATGCCTATTTTATTAGTACCTACATATCGTGTAAATATCAATAACATATTTTCCGGGGGCAGATTTTCTTAGCTTATAACCCTAGGGCCTTACCAACCAAATATATGCATAATAAGAATGTTATACTTTAAATAGAAACAGAAAATTGTCAAAATTCTATTTATATTTCAAAATTCATACAAATCCTTGAAATCTGCCACTTTTTGGAATCGTAAGCGTAATCCGCATCATCACTTAACAACAGGTGAGATAGTGGTCAAACGCTAGCCTAGAAGATATAAAAAAAAAACTGCCAGAGTTAAAATGTAGGTCTTAAATTTGCCTAAATGGCATATTTAAAGGAAAACTATATCGGTCAAGATAACTTTATTAGTTTAGCAGTAATAGTCGTTGAACTTGGGTGCTGGATAATTTTGTACCAAATACATAATCCTTAGAATAAAACCTTTAAAGTGCAAAGACGAAGTACCTAGTTGCTTTTTATAACGGGCAAAGACTTACATTGAATAACAGGCTACTACGGAACCCTACACTGCGCGTGGCCCGACACGCACTTGGCCGGCTATTTTTAATTTTAATAAAATTATTATATTTTTTAACTGATAACACATCTACATGTGAATTTAAATTACTATGTTAAAGCACAAATCAATAGCCGTGATAGTTTTTCAGTAAAGTGCAACACAAAAGTGCTCAGGTTGTGGGATAGTGTTAGGGCTCGCTTCGCTCGCCCTGATTATATGTATGGTAAATATATATATATATATATATATATATATATATATATATATATATATATATAAGTTGTCAATACAAAAGAAAGGGACAAACTCAGACAGAAGACAGAAGGATAGGAAACTGATTTCTTAAAAAGTTCTGAAAATTATATGGTCACTATAGAACGAAACTTGGGGTAAGTTTACTTCGTTAATTTCAATCGTAATGCCACCGAAGTTTGTTTTGATTTGAATCACTTTATAACTGGAAACTGACCAATTATTTGTGACTTAAATCAATTTGGTTCGGGCTTGTACTAAATTATGTAATCGGAACTACCGGTTTTTTAGGGTTCCGTAGCCGAATAACAAAAAACGGAACCCTTATAGATTCGTTATGTCTGTCTGTCTGTCCGTCGGTATGTCACAGCCATTTTATTCCGAAACTGTTAGGACTACAGAATTGAAACTTGGTAGATAGATGTATTCTGTGAACCGCTTTCCGATGTTTATACAAAAATACAAAATACAAAAGTTTAATCATTTCTCTCAAAGTCAATCATTTGAAAGATAGGTGCATCTAAAGTGGTAAAATGTGTGCCCCCCCCCTCCCCTCTAACTTTTAAAGTACGGGAGTGAAACATCTAAAAAAATATATATGCCGTAGATCTCAATAAAAACTAACAACGTGTTTTTCATACTTACACTATGAAAAGTTAATTTTTTAGTTGCGAAAATCGTAGTTATATAATATATTACAGTTTTGGGGAACCCTACGAGTGCGAGTCCGACTTGCACTAGGACAGTTCTATAGTTTAAGTCTGTATTTAATTAATTGATGTTTAATTTTTTTGGACTTATCGTTCTTAGGTCCATTTCTGCATAAATATCTTCGATCAAGAATATATAGATAAGGTCGACGCAAAAAGAATGTCCCGACGAATAAGAGCTCACACCGGGCGGTGAGCTCTTATTTTGTTCGTCGAACACAAATACTTTTGTGACGAATAGCCGTAAGTATAAGATGATGTTTTACGGAATTGCGACTTTACTTTAAGGTATTATGGTCGTAAAGATGTTGATCACCGTCGAACGTAACACTTAAAACACATGTTTTATTCCCATGATTAATGTAGGGTTGCCAACCGTACTATTACGTGCAATTTTGAATTTTGTAAATAGCTCTTAATTTCATAAACTTGTTAGGTAAATCTATTCTGTGAACCGCTTTACGATTTTTATACGAAAATAAAAAAAAGAAGATTAAGGCGGGCTCCCCATAAATGGGACTGAAACTAAAAAATAAAATACATCTAACCTTTACGTGCGGGGTGTCTATAGATATGACTTTGAAAGTCATTCACATACAATCGTTTGAAAGCTATACACTTCTAAAGCGGTAAAATGTGTGTGTCACCCTCTAACTTTTAAACTATGAGAGTGAAAAGTCTAATGAATATATATGCTGTATATCTCAAAATAAACTTTAAACGAAAATTACTTTGAATGAGATATAGTCAGTAGTTTTGGAGATATAGCACATTTTCTGAACCGCAAATAATTTTGATTTGTCATACAAACACTATGAAAAACAAAGTTATTTTTTTGGTGGCAAACATTTTATGTAGTTATTAAATACTCAATTGTGTTACGGAACCCTACGAGTGCGAGTCCAACTTGTACTTGGCCAATTTATTAGCCGTTGGGCTACGGAACCCTAAAAACGGGTTAGTGTGTAAATAAGCATTTCATTTTCAGGTAATATTTTATATTATTTCATTTATCATAACATCTCAATAATATTATTTTAAGTGCTCTTAGGTACTCTTAATTATATTAATACTATCTCTTTCGTGGATTTAAGATACTTATATAATGACTGAGAAATCGTAGGAAAAAACAAAAAGCGTATCTTGAGATTAATATATAACATTCCTCTCAATGTATAAATATCCTATATTCATTTTTGTCGTCACGTGTCACCCGCTTCATCGATAAGCGCGCGGGTGTTTGCTATAGCACATCTGCTTACAACTCTCAGCAAGGTGGCGGGCTCATAGCCGCGCTCTGTACTTTAGTAATTATTGCTCTTTGGGCATATCATTAATTTTTTTCATCATAGAAAGACGAGACGTAGACTATTCAACGTAGCTTTTTTTTTCTATACAACAATATAGTAAAAAGTCATTTAGGTAAATTTTCAGATACGGCATTTCCGCTTCTGGCATCGATATACTTCACTAGCGACACAGGCACTGACCTACTCTCGACCTACTCTGCGACTGATTTTCAGAACTTTTTTTGACAAGCTTTGATAGAAAGATCGCTCTCCTTCTACCAAGAGTAGAGTCTATTCTCCGTGTAGTTTAATATGTAGCAGGTCTGTGATATCCATCCATGGGGCCTATAACGAAGTTTGATATGGGGAGTTTTGGCGGGAACGTGGAAACGTGTGTGTGATCTCATTGTATTTTTTCCTAAAACTTGTGTTCTTCCGCGTGTTCATGTGTAATAAATGTGGATTATTAACCATTAAGTGCCGGTGAATGTGTGCGAGTGTATGAAAACAGCACAATGTTGAAAAACATGCTATTTGCGTTCTCACCAAAATTCCACTGAAAATCTTCAGTAAATACCACATCTTTACTGAAGGTATGACTTAGAAAATTGACCTGAAATGTGACTTTGACCCATCTCTACGACTGATATTCATAAAAACGTGAAAATTTTCAATACTTGACACTGGCTAAATACACTACTCGTGTGGAGCCATAATGAAACTAAAAAAAAAAAATTGATAGGGATTGAAATGACAAACAACTTACATAGCTGCGTCCCGTCATTTAGTTCATTTCGTTCATTCAGCTTAATTTCGTGATAGGCCTGCATACAGTAAGGCAAGTATAACTTGGCGCGGCTGTGCGCCACTGTGCTTTTACTTTGTACTTTGATAACAGTTTCTCTTAAACCACTTTATATTACTTTTGGCATTATTGAACTATTTTAATGTAGCAGATTTATCAACAATAATGTCGCGGTAATCTCTCAAACGTCAAACTCACAGTTTCAAGAGAGCGGAATTAGTTCCAAAAACCACCACCGCCAAGTTATACTTGTGGTACTGTACTATCCATAGTAGCATGGTTGTCAGATATCAGTTACAACTTGTAACTCAATATGTCTCATATGTAATTACTCCGTTTGTATATATTTTAAGTAATTTTATTAAATCTAATAATATTCGCTTATAAATTTCTATTTTAAATGCAAAACAAATGCAATGTTTCTAAGCAATTATAAGTTTTCAGTTCATATTTAATTTATTAATTTTTCTTTTGTCGGTTTTTTTTTTCTTGTAAATATACTGTAGACTGGCCATACTTTTGACACTGGCAGAAACAGTTGTCAAGTAAAAGTCTAGTCTAAGTCATACGTTTGGTTGTCAGTGGAACGTCGGTACCGCGAGACTTCAAAAAATGTCTCTGGTTTTATTTTATTAATTCTTATAAGTAATTTAGGGTTTTCTTCTCCAAAATAGCTTTTTGTTAGCTTAGTTTGTTGTACTTTATTATTGTTACTGTAGTGTAGCTTAGTTTTATTTTTTTTTTCAGTGTAGTTTTTTATTCTCCCCCTAATGGAGGATGGCGATCCCCCCGACCCCGGTGGCGGGGCTTGGGGGGATAAAAGTCTTCCTCCCTCTCCAGCAGCTTTCACTTCTGTCCATACGTCCGACGAAAGACCCTTTGAGCTAGTAAATAATAACCGCTCGAAACGTAGAGCACTAAAGCGTGATGTTAGAGCTTATTCCCCGAACGACTCCTCGGGAGACGAATTCAAGATTGCTGACGATGAAATTCTAACTACACCCATACCGTCTGCTGCGTCTCTTCCCTCCTCTGCTCCGTCCTCATCCGCTTCGCTATCTATGCCTCTTGGCCAGAAGTCTGCTGACTCAGTTGCGTCTTCCAGTTTGCCCCCAGGACAAAAGGTTGTCCCCACGCCAGTTGCTCGTCAGAAGTATGTAAATTCAGACGCCGGTCCCTTTGTGGTACATGTCCAAAAAATTGAACAGTCTCCTTCTGCGGGCACAACTTTGCACCCGGTTACTTTTGGACGATTTCTTTTCGGGCGCGCAAGAGAATTCCAGGGTATAGTGGATGGTTCAATAAAAAGTATAGGTCGAAATAGAATTGCTCTAACCTTTCACTCCGTCAATAGCGCCAACTCATTTATGGAGTCAAGTTCTTTAACGAACAACGGATATAGGGCTTTTGTGCCCTCATACAATGTTACCCGATTAGGCTTGGTTAGAGGCATTCCTACTGATATGTCCCCGGAGGATATCATAAAAGAGGTTCGTGTTCCTCAAGACTGTGGTCCCGTCATTAAGGTGAGGCGCCTTAATTTTAAGTTGATGTTGGATGGGAAGGTATCTTGGAAGCCATCTCAAACTTGCGTACTTACTTTTGACGGCCAAGTTTTTCCGTCCAGAGTTTATTTGTGCTATAATGCCTTCCAAGTAGAACGATATACACTCCCAACGATTCAGTGTTTCCAGTGTTGTAGATATGGTCACACAAAAATTCAATGCAGATCCAAACCCGCTTGCTACAAATGTAGTCAAGCCCACGCAGGAGAGACATGCAATATTGAAACCGAAAACATTAAATGTATTTGGTGTCGTGGCAAACATTTCGCCACAAACAAAGCTTGCCCTGAAATGGCCCGGCAAGTTGCTATCAAAGCTGCTATGACTCAAAATTACTCCTCATACGCCGAGGCTGCGAAGCTTCATCCGCCATCTAAGCTGTCGTTCGCCGAGGTTGTTTCTTCTCCCGTAGATATGACTTCCCCTGCTCTCCCGTCACAGTTTCCAGGCTCTTTTAAAAATGTAAATGTTGAGCCTGCTCATGTTCACTATAAAAAAAAACCAAAGCCTGCTGGTTCATCTGCACCTTCTTCGGTTGGTTATGATCGCCTGGCCCACTCAAACATAATAAGGGGAGATTTTTCAGAATCTGCTCCTAATGGGTGTGCCCTTAACAACCCTGAAAAACCTTTAGATACCCCAACTGTTCAATCTATCATTAGCGATCTTCTAAAACTTCTAAACCTTTTATCCACTCTCCTGAACTCTTCTCCCCAACCCCATTCTTCACCGTCCAACGCTGCTTTTAACCTAAATTCACTAATTTCTCTCTTACATAATGGATCTCAATCTGCTTGAATGGAATAGTCATTCTCTGACAAATAAATACTCTGAGCTTGTTTATTTAATAAATAAGTTCAACGTATCTGTCTTGTCTGTTACCGAGTCGTGGCTTAAGCCTGGTTCTCATTATGTGATCCCGGGCTTTGTTGATGCCCGGAGTGACAGGCATGATGGCTATGGTGGCGTTGCTTTTTTTTTTAAAAGTAACGTTTCTTTTTCTCGTATATATGTCCCCTTTTATAGTGGTTTTCAAATAATTGCGGTTCGAGTTAAAGAATACACTTTGGTATCGATATACATTCCTGACCCTTCTAAGGCTATCCTCCGTAATGTAGTCTCAGTTTTGAGCTCTCTCCCAAAGCCTCTTCTGGTTCTTGGTGATTTTAATTGTCATCATCCTGTTTGGGGTTGTGGTAAGGCGGACGAATTTGGGGGGTTCTTATTAGATTCCCTTGATTCCCTAAACCTCTGTATTCTTAATGACGGTTCCCCTACTTTGAGAACTCGACTAAATAAATTCCGTAGTGCTGTTGATCTTTCACTGTGTTCTCCGGAGCTTGCTACTCTTCTGACTTGGCGTGTCCTTCCTTCTACACATGGTAGTGATCATTTTCCTATTCTTTTAAATTTTCCTCAACGTAATTCCTGTCCTATCCCCCCTGGCAACCCCCCGCTTCTGAAATATATTTTGAATAATAATGATTTTTCTGGGTGGCAAAAATTTCATGATCACACGGTCTCAGTTTCTAAAAAATTTCCTGTTATAAACTCTTACAATATTTCTTCTTCTTCTGATTTTTTGGTTCGCTCACTCCTTGAGTGTGCAAATAAATCCTTTTCTATTAAAAAACCTCCGTCTAATAAGTTGCCCCCTCCTCCTTGGTGGGATAGGGAGTGCAATGATGCCATAAAGGCCCGTGAGGTAGCGGAACATTCCTTTTGCTGTGATATGACACAGGAAAACTTTTCCAATTTGAATAAGTGTATTGCTAAATCCAAACGACTTTTTCATTCTAAAAAGCGTGATCATTGGAAATGTTTTTGTACAAGTTTGAGCCCTAGTACCCCTGCTTTTGTTATATGGACGAAAATACGTTGGTACAGGCGTTCGTGGTGTCCCCTTTCTCGGCCCTGTAATCCATCTCAGTCGTGGGCTGAAGCGTTCATGGACAAGTTAGCCCCCCAATATTGTCCTCTTCCTTCTGAATTACCATCGTTGTCTGTCCTTTTATCAAATGATCCTTTGGATTGTCCATTTTCTATGATAGAATTGAAAAACATTCTTAAATCGGTCAGAGATTCGGCCCCCGGCATGGATGGCTTACCTTATTCTTTTTTTTCGAAAGCGAGTGACTGTTTACTTTTTCATTATCTGCGCCTAGTTAATTGTATTTTTGACACTGGCTTTGTTCCGGTTAGTTGGAAATCTCAGTATATTATCCCAATCCTTAAACCCAATAAAGATTCGCAAGATCATAATTCGTACCGCCCTATTGCTCTTTCCTCGGTTCTGTCTAAACTTGCTGAACGTCTGGTAAAGAACCGACTTGAGTGGTTCCTTGAAAGCAACGATCTTCTGGCTAAGTCTCAATATGGATTCAGGAAGGGCAGGAGCACCATGGACAGTCTCAGTATCTTCACAACTGACATTAGGCTTGCCTTTACCCGGAACGACTCTGTTGTCGGTGCATTTCTTGATATATCTTCAGCGTATGACAGTGTTCAACTTCCTCTTCTTAAGAATAAACTTTTAAAAGTGCCCCCTAAATTATGTAATTTTATTCTGAACCTTCTTGCCGAAAGAAATATATACCTTCGTTGTAGTGACCCCGCTATTTCTCCTCATAGAACTATCTGGCGTGGTTTACCCCAAGGGTCAGTTCTTAGCCCTCTTCTTTACAATGTTTATACTTATGATTTGGAAAGATCTGTCGGTCTTTGCCGTATTCTTCAGTATGCTGATGATATACTTTTATATTCATCACATAACAAAATTAATCTAGCTAGCAATTGTGTTTCGCGCTCCATTCAGTGTCTAAACTCTTGGCTTCATGTCAATGGTTTAGATCTCTCCCCCTCAAAGAGTAACATAGTTATTTTTTCCCGTAAGCGCTATACTCCTGATGTGCAAATTTTCTGTAATGGTTCCAAAATTCCGGTTGAAAATTCTGTTAAATTTCTTGGACTTCTTTTAGATAGTAAATTAACTGGTAAGTCACATTGTGCCTACATAGTAGACAAATGTGAAAAAAATCTCAACATCTTAAGATGCCTTTCGGGTGTTTGGTGGGGAGCGCATCCATTTACTTTGAAATTGCTTTATAATGCCATTATTCGTAGTGTCTTGGATTATGGATCCTTTTTACTGGAGCCTGCTAATAAGGGCAGTATGAGGCAGTTAGATCTTATCCAGTCCAAAGCCCTTCGTATTGTATCGGGTGCTATGAAATCGTCTCCTATTAATGCACTCCAGGTAGAGTGTGTTGATGCCCCGCTCCACCTTCGTCGTCAGTTTCTTGCTAACCGATTCTTCTTCCGATGTGTACAATACTCCTCCCATCCTCTTATTCCTAAACTTCAACTTCTTCGGCGTTTCTCTTTTACATCTCGGTTCTGGCTTAGCAAGAAACCTCCTCCTCTTTTGCGGAGTTTTAATATTTACAAGTCACTTAAAGATCCTGTTATCCGTTCTCCTTCTCTTCCCCTTTTCTCCTTTAGTTACGAAGTCATCATCGCTCGGCCTACTGTAATTTTGGACTTTGACATCTGTGCTGGTGACCCACATGCTGATGAATATCTCCAAGGCCTTTTGAGGAGAGATTGGCGTGGTTGGCACTGTATTTATACTGATGCTTCGAAACTTTCCCCTCTTGGTTGTGTTGGGTGTGGTATTTTCCATGCTCAATACAATATCGTTCAAAAAGTTAAATTTCCACATGAAACTTCAGTCTTCTCGGGTGAATGCTGGGCGATACTGGAAGCGGTTCGATATATTCAGATTTTTTATCTTCGTCGTTCTCTTATCTTTTCAGACTCTCGGAGTTCTCTTCAATGTCTTCTTTCAAATCCATTTTGTACTAAATCTTCTATTTCTGTAATTTTTCTTATTAAAGAGTCTTTAGCAATATGTCAATCGAAAGGGCTTGAAGTTGTTTTTATTTGGATTCCCGGCCACGCTGGTATTTCGGGAAATGAGCGAGTGGACGGAGTGGCAAGAGATGCAGTGGCCCATGGTGATAAAATTCCATTTTGCATTTTTCCGCATGATCTTTTCGCAATACCGAAAGTACTTTTGTTCAGATCTTGGGCAATCTCCTGGGCTGCCTCTAGCAAGACCAGGGGCTCAGCGTATGCTGCTCTCCAACCGGATATCCCGCGGAGACCTTGGTTTGCTAAATGGCATCTCAGCAAGCAGCTGTCAAGTTCTATCATCCGGATGCGTTTGGGGCACTGCTGTGTACCCACCTTTTTTAAAAATAAATTGCACATAAGGGATTCATCCCTATGCGAATGTGGTCTGGACGAGGGAGACCTCAATCATATATTTTTTTCATGCCCGTTTCTTAATCATTCAGCATTTTATCTTTCTCTTAGTCTTGTTATTCCTCTTCCTACTTCCATACCTACCCTTCTATCATCCAATAATTTGCAAATATTTAGAATCATAAGTAATTTTCTTGTCGATAATAACATTAACGTTTAATTATTATATGTATTTTACCGTTAGTGTATTCTTTTTATATCTCGTAACAATTATTGTAAATATTTGTTTTTATTTTTTCTTTTCTTTTGGGTGGAGTTCCCTAACTTATTTTTCTTTTACTTTCTCTTAACCTCGTTTACCATTACCTTTTTATTAATATCAAATACTAACTTCATTACTGAACTGACGCGATACTGGCAAAAATGTCTCAAAAGAAAGACGATTGCCATTAAAAAAAAAAAAAAATAAAAAATAAGTCATACGTTCAGTAAAGATGTGGTGTTTACTGAAGATTTTCAGTGGAATTTTGGTGAGAACGTAAATAGCATGTTTTTCAACATTGTGCTGTTTCCCTACACTCACACACATTCACCGGCACTTAATGGTTAATAATCCACATTTATTACATATTAACACGCGGAAGAACACAAGTTTTAGGAAAAAATACAATGTAATCACACACACTTTTCCACGTTCCCGCCAAAACTCCCAAGCAGCATTTAAAAGCCATAAGAAGAAGAACTCAATACGTCTAAAGCGCCTTATTCATGATCCATCCTAGCTGTACGTCAGCTCAAGGCCGCGGCACTGGATGTAGCTTACTGAATGAATATCATACGCGCATCAAGCGTATGGATGCAAAATTGGTCGTGCCAATCCAGCAAACAATAAATAATACAATTGTAATTTTATTTGTAATTATCGACGTACGTCAAGCCTATTCAGGTACTTATGCATCGTGCATTGAGCATATCCTTGTAAAGCAAAATAATATATTTTTTTAGGGTTCCGTACCTCAAAAGGATATAAAGGACCTTACCTATAGGATCACTTTGTTGTCCGTCTGTCTGCCTATCTACCTGTCGGTCTGTCAAGACCCCTTTTCTCAGAAACGCGTAGAGATATCAATATCAAATACAGTGAAAATAATTAAACTTGTGTGTCATCGCGATCAACAGATATTACCGTTTATATATCGCATATTTTTAATACAACTGTCAAGAAATATTATGTTTCTTTGAAGTGTTTCACACTTTATATTTTTGTAAATTGTTAAACACACTCCAAAATTTCATCGTACCGACGGGACTTGAACCCGCAACCTCCGGAATAACATGTTCCGGTGCTTTGCCAATTAATTAATTGTAGTACGATGGGCGTAATCCTGAAGTAGCCTAAAACTCCCGTTCTTTTTTAGGGTTCCGTACCCAATGGGTAAAACGGGACCCTATTACTAAGAACGGGCGAGGGCCCGGTGGCGAAATCGGGAGAACGGTCGGCTTTGATGCCGTGGTACCGAGTTCAAACCGCCGTGCACCAATAGATTTTTCAATTGAAACATGTATGTGCGCTTCTCACAGTGGCCCTCCGGTGAACGAAAACATCGTTAAGAAACAAACAACCCGCGCATGGTGGTAGGACACTATCTAGTGTCCGCCTGGCCAGCTACCACCCTCAAGTTAGAAAATCTGTCTCCAAAACATCTAATGTGTTCTGGCAGCTATCCTTGAGTGAGAGCCAGTTCCCATTCTAGGCCTAGCGTGCTTACCATCTTCGACCGCATCATCACATACCAACATGTGAGATAGTGGTCAAACGCTAGCCTATAATATATTTTAAAAAAAACTCCGCTGTCCGTCCGTCTGCCTGGCTGTCCGTCTGTCACGAGGCTGTATCTCATGAACCGTGATAGACTGTATAGGTATAACCACAAAGGTTATAAAACGTAATAAATAGCTAAATTATATATAATGTTGGTGTAATAGTCTTTCCTTTCTAAACTACATACATAAAATTAAACTTTCACATAAAAGAACCGCCAGAAAAATAAATTCTCTGATCACGTTAGAGGATAGATCGAACAATGTATAAAAAAAAACGTGATAGACAGTTGAAATTTTCACAGATGATGTATTTCTGTTGACGCTATAACAACAAATACTAAAAACAGAACAAAGTTAAAAATTATAGGGTGTTCCCATACAAGAAACGTGTTTTTTTCGGCATTTCAATATAACGTTATCTATCTATGAACGCTTAGGTAAACGTCCATATATGGCGTTATATTGAAAAACCGATCCCTAACACCTTTGTTAGACTTTAGATTGCGTTATAAGAAATAAAATATGTATTGCGAAAAATGATAGTGGTATTTTTTGCTCGATCTTATAAAATACTGTAGTGTGGTACGGAACCCAACGAGTGCGAGTCCGACTTGCGTCCTACGCGGGCGCCAGACATAGCTTCAAAGATTTTCACATATCTTTGACGACTTTGCAAAGCATTTGAACACATATTGACGTAACCTGCCCTACTTGCTTCGCAAACATTTTTCTCCACAGTATGCTAGTTGACAACAAACAAGATGGACGACGATTTCGTAGACTCAGTGTGCCTGTATGCAGTGTGCAACTGAACACTGAACAAGTGTGGCAAGCTACGCAAACATTTGAACACATTCAACTTTGATGTGTCGAAAAAGACCGACACCGCATGGCAAAGTGCAAATCTTTGTTCAAACTTTGAACACATACCCAAAGTCCCGTGCCACACTTAGCAATCAAACATGTGTTCAAACATGTCTAGCTAAAGCGCCCTGTAAACGATCAAATTTGCTTGAAAAATTTGTTTGTCAAACTTTACGTTTTCATCAAACAACAGCGTAGACGATCAAACCATTTGTCAAACATTCCACAAACACAACATCAATCCAGATTTTCATCAAACGCGCCAATCACGTTGACTGTTTGACAAACGCGTCAAACACAGCTACACACTATCAAGTAATTTGACAAACAATTTGATCGTTAATAGGGCTCTTAAGTCTGGCGCCGGCAATACGTTGCGTCATTTTCACGGTTTTTTTTAGTTTCAAGTTATAAACATGGGTTAAAGTCACATTTCAGGTCAAGTTGAAGTCATATTCATACCCTTAGTAAAGGTAGACTTTACTGAAGATTTTTAGTGGAATTTTGGTAAGACCGCAAAGAGCACGTTTTTCAACATTGTGCTGTTTCCCTACACTCACATACATTTACCGGCATTTGATGGTTAATAATCCACATTTATTACACATTATCTCGCGGAAGAACACAATTTTTAGGAAATAATTCAATGCGAGCACACACAATTTTTCACGTTCCCGCCAAAAACCCCATTTTCTTTCACAGATTTTACTTCATTATTTCAAGTTGTTCATTCATTCCGGTGTTGCCGTTATGGCATTTGTATTGCTAAATTTAGCATATTTTCAAGCCTATAAAACTCATTTGGCACATTTTAAAAATAAGTACATAGATTTAGATCAATAACATTTCACACAACATTTTTTTTATTCAATAGAATATTTCAAATCGAAGTGTTAAAAGATGTTCGAGGAGTCAAAGACTCAACCTCAGAGCAGGTAGATTTTGAACCAGAACTTATAGATATTTTGCAAATACTTTTTTATTTTTAAGAAAACATAAAACAAATTCAATATAACAATTACGTTTTGTTATGTTTTCCCTTTCATAACTCTAATCCTTTCATAACTAACAGGTTTAGCTAATTTGATGAGTACTAAACTGCATATGAATTTAGTAACATAATGTTAATTTTCATGCTATATATATATATATATACACATAGTATCTCCTTCTTACAACAGATAACAAACAGTGACAGACAAACGTTTTTATAATATTATAATAATAAATAATAAAATATTTATTTATTAAAAAACACAAATCAAGTACATGTACCTTAAATCTAAATACCATAAAAATATAATAATAATAAATATAAGCACTGATATACGATTTGCAGTTAAATATATCTTATAATAATTACCGGCATTTGATGGTTAATAATCCACATTTATTACACATTATCTCGCGGAAGAACACAATTTTTAGGAAATAATTCAATGCGAGCACACACAATTTTTCACGTTCCCGCCAAAAACCCCATTTTCTTTCACAGATTTTACTTCATTATTTCAAGTTGTTCATTCATTCCGGTGTTGCCGTTATGGCATTTGTATTGCTAAATTTAGCATATTTTCAAGCCTATAAAACTCATTTGGCACATTTTAAAAATAAGTACATAGATTTAGATCAATAACATTTCACACAACATTTTTTTTATTCAATAGAATATTTCAAATCGAAGTGTTAAAAGATGTTCGAGGAGTCAAAGACTCAACCTCAGAGCAGGTAGATTTTGAACCAGAACTTATAGATATTTTGCAAATACTTTTTTATTTTTAAGAAAACATAAAACAAATTCAATATAACAATTACGTTTTGTTATGTTTTCCCTTTCATAACTCTAATCCTTTCATAACTAACAGGTTTAGCTAATTTGATGAGTACTAAACTGCATATGAATTTAGTAACATAATGTTAATTTTCATGCTATATATATATATATATACACATAGTATCTCCTTCTTACAACAGATAACAAACAGTGACAGACAAACGTTTTTATAATATTATAATAATAAATAATAAAATATTTATTTATTAAAAAACACAAATCAAGTACATGTACCTTAAATCTAAATACCATAAAAATATAATAATAATAAATATAAGCACTGATATACGATTTGCAGTTAAATATATCTTATAATAATGTTTAATAATAAATTTATATATTATGAGGGTACAACTGAACATTTTTAGCCGTTCTAGGTCGAACCTGTGTTACAGCTGACAATAACTTCCTACTGTGCGGTAACATTATCTAAGTATGTATTATTTTTGATAACTTAAGGTTACATTTTAAGTTTAAGTTAAGGTTTATTTTTAAGATTATATTTAATTGCATGAATAGAAGAAAATTTAACTAAGTAAACATCGAGCGAATGTTACAAGATACCTATAAATGTTTTTGTATAATTACATGAGGATGTATGTTTTTCGATTTATCAATATTTTTAAAGAAATGTAAGCCAATACCTACCTAAATTTAATAATAAAATATCAATTGAAAATAAAGGTCCAGTTATCTTATCAGCTGTCACAAATATCACGCTGCTAGTGCCACAGGGTTTTGCATACCGGTTTTGTACAAGAATCGTGTGACGTAACTACTTACTGCTACTAGTGTTGTGGTGTTAACTAACCTTATAATTTACGAGTAGGTTAGGTGTCTATCGAATACAATACTTCCGCGGAGATACCTTATTATTGTAGTATATGTGTTAAACTAGTTATATTATTTTATTAACTATGAAGATAATTCGTGCTATTTATTATTTCGAGTAGTTGTATGTATGCAGTAGGTGCAATAATAGCATACTAAAATTGTTTCGTAGCTTACAATCTGAATAGGAAAGTTTACGAACATACATAGGGGAATACATTTAATATTTAAAAGAGAAAAAAGAAATATACGTAGTCATACTGATACTGTTTCGATACTCGATATCTAACGTAACAAGACCAAGTACGATTGTCATCGCAATCGCAGGTGCGATAATATAACCGGTTTAGAAATCAACTCGGAACATAGAAGGACGTGGAGTTGATTTGTTGTGTTTATAGTTTGAAGTGTCGAAAACTATCTTTAAAAAAAATATCTTTTAAATTGATGGGACTTTAAAATTGTATATGTGGATATTCTAGAAGTTAACTATATAAAATTGCTTGAGTAAAAAAGATAATATAAAAAATAAAGTAATAATAAAAATAATTAGGTGATTATAAGATTGTAAGGTATATAAGTACTTAGTGATATTAGGAATGTAGTAAGTGCCTGTGCGTGCCTGTGTGTGGGTGTGTGTGTGTGTGCGTGTGTGTGTGTGTGTACGTACTCCTGTGAGCTTGTGTATATGTGTGCATGTACGAATGTGTGTGTCTGTATTATATATTACATAACAATAAGTGTTCTGTATCAGTATACCTTAAAGTTAGCAAATATTTTTCAATAGCAGCTTTACATTTGAATAAGGTTAGCGGATAGATATCAATGACTTTACTAATGCGCTTGTATAGAAATGGTCTGATAAAGCAATGGTGCCTATGTGCGTAAGCAGACGAAAATTTTGTGGTTATTATTAGGGAATCCTTACGACGTTTTTTATTATAACTAGATATGTCACAAGGAGTGATCGAGTGAGTCTTTAAGATAGCCTTTTTGTATGAAAATCTGTCTGACGGTGGGAAATTTGGTCTCGGAGTACAATTGTTTGGTCGGTTAACTAAATTATTTTGAAAGCATCACCTTAAGTACTGCTCGTTGAGATCTCTCAGCGCGCAGAATGAATGCTTTGTGGGTACCACCACTACCACCCCAAACTACTACGCAATATGATAACACTGAGTGACATAGAACAAAGTAAATCATCATTAACAGTTTCGTATCCTGTAAATGTCTAATTCGTTTAAAAATAACTATTAATTTGCGTACCCTACCTGTAAGAACTTTTATATGTTGCGACCAAGTTAGTCGCCGATCTACTATGACTCCAAGGTACTTGATACATGGCACTTGCTCTATTAGTGGATATTGATATGAGTGTTGATCAGAACAAATGTGAGCTTTTATCTGATTAAGATTTCCTATCCGTGACTCTGAAGATTTTGAAAAAGTTATGAATTTAGTTTTGCTGACGTTAAATGTGATTAAATTCTTTCGTAGCCAGGATATTACTTCTTTAAGACCTATTTCTGCTAATCTAAATACATCTTTCCACGTTTTAACTGTAAAAGTAAGGCTGTATCATCTGCATGCGCTACAGTCTTTCCTTCTCCAATGTTAAGGTTACAAAGGTCGTTAACGTACAATAAGAACAGACTCGGTCCAAAAATACTTCCTTGTGGGACGCCGTATTTAATTGGAAGCTCATTGCTACTGAAATCATCAACTTTTACTACTTGTTTCCTATTAGTAAGATTATCTGTGAATAATTTCAGGGCTATACCTCTTATACCAATACTTTCCATTTTATTTAACAAGATAGGGACAGAGACAGTATCGAAGGCTTTGGATAAATCCAAAAATATACCAATGCACTTATTTTTGTCATCTACTTCTCGCACAATATAGTCAGTTAGAGCCACGGACGTACCACCCAGTGGACTCCGCATGAAAATAACTATGAACTAATTCGCGAGCGAAACATTTTGCGGGGGGTTATACGTAATACAGCGCTGTGATTGGACAACTTCAATTTGACTCATAGCAATAAATCATGCTTAGTGCTGGGACAACGTGACACCACCCCATCATTATCGATAGTTTCATCAGTCATCTATACTAATGTTATAAAGAGAGAACATTTGTATTTTTGTATGTTTGTAATGATTAGGCTCAAAAACTACTGAACCGATTTGAAAAATTCTTTCACTAATACATAGAATAGACTTTCGAAATGAAAATAGGTTATATATTATCCCATTTAAATCAAAGGTACATTTGTGGAGACCTAATTTGCAACATAAGTCGGCAAAAAAACGATCGAAAAAACACGTTTCTTACGAACGCTGCTTAATTGAAAATAGATAGAGGAATATTTTCTATGGAAGAGTTGTACAACTTAATAAGACCTACAAAAAAGTCCGTGACAGCATATGTCTATCCTTTAAGGTTGACTCACAGTAACCATTTTAATCTTTAATTTTTTGTTAAAAAATATTACTTAACTTCCAGGGCTATTTTCAAGTATATAGTATTAATCCTTATCCAAATAATTGCGTTAATTAGCTTGGCCACATATTATAGATTAAAATTGTCCTTTACAGTATATAATTCAAATGAAAACTCTAGAAGATATCACGAATTTCACAAACACGCATCGCAAAATTAATAAAATATTTGCAGTGTAACCACAGATTAGTTCATAGTTACACCGATAATATTAATAAAAGCTTAGGTATTCTGTAGATCCCCACCGATCACAATCAATTTGAAGTCAATATAGTATAATAATATGATCTATTGTATAAAATAATATTCATCTATCTATTATCATCATCATCAGCAGCCTGTGTTAGTCCACTGCTGGACATAGGCCTCTCCCAATGCTCGCCACTGAGCCCGATCTTCGGCTCTTCGCATCCAATGACTGCCAGCTACCCTGCGCAGATCACCACTCCATCTCGCTAGAGGGCGTCCTACACTACGTTTTCCCAAACGTGGTCTCCACTCCAGAACTCGTTTACCCCATCTGTTATCGGTTCTGCGACTAATGTGGCCGGCCCACTGCCACTTCAGTGTGCTTACCCTGCTAGCTATGTCGGTTACTTTAGTTTTCTGCCGGATCACCTCGTTACGAATGTGATCCCTTAGAGAAAACCCGAGCATAGCACGCTCCATAGCCCGCTGAGCGACTTTCAGCTTGTGGACCAGTCTCACTGTCAGTGTCCACGTTTCGGCTCCGTACGTCATAACGGGTAGGACGCACTGGTCAAAAACTTTCGTTTTCAGACATTGAGGGATGGGTGACGAGAAGACTTGACGAAGTTTATGAAATGCTGCCCAACCCAGCTGAATCCTCCTATCGGCTTCTGTCTCAAAGTTGTTTTTGCCGAGCATGATAGTCTGCCCAAGGTAGACATACTTTTGTACAACTTCGAGAGGTATGCCATTAATGACTATTGGTTCCGGTGTAATGTTGGCATCTAGCATTACTTTGGTTTTATCGATGTTCATGCGGAGACCAATATGTCGTGAGGCGTCAGCTAGTTCGGTCAGCATCTGTTGTATTTCTTGCAGAGATTCCGCCATTAGGACGATGTCATCGGCGAACCTTAAGTGTGAGATGTACTCGCCATTAATGTTGATGCCCGTACTTTTCCATTTCAGCGTCTTAAACATATCCTCTATAGCGTTCGTAAACAGTTTCGGGGATATGACATCCCCCTGTCTCACACCTCTGAGCAAAGGGATAGGTTTAGTGCGCTGATCTTGGATTTGAACGGACATTGTGACGTTGGTATATAGACATGTCAGCACTTGGATGTAGCGCCAGTCCACTTGGCATCGCTGCAAGGAGTCCAGAACGGACCAGGTTTCGATGGAATCAAAGGCTTTCCCGTAGTCTACAAATGCCAGGTATAGTGGCCGATTATACTCTTCTGACTTTTGTATTATCTGGCGCACCGTATGTATGTGGTCTACGGTGCCAAATCCTCCTCAAAACCCAGCCTGTTCCGGCGGTTGAAATTCATCAAGCCTTCGCGCGAGACGGCTTGTGATGATTCTTGAGAACAGTTTATAGACGTGGCTCAAGAGTGAGATAGGTCGATAGTTCTTAAGAAGAGTTTTATCACCCTTCTTAAAGAAAGCACTACCAAACTCTTGTTCCACGCCTCAGGAGTTCCTTCGCAGTGAATTATGGAATTAAAGATAGCCTGAAGCTCTCTCAGAACCGATTTGCCACCTGCCTTCATGAGCTGTGAAGTAATTCCATCTTCACCCGGGGCTTTTCCATTTTTCAACTGTCTCAAGGCCATCTCCATCTCATCTAAGCTAATGTCTGGCAGTTCATCAGTAAAGTGGCGCGTAAGGGTGGCCCTAGAATCGCTATTTTGAGTCAGCGGCCGGGGAGCCTGCGATTCGTAAAGTCTGCCATAAAAGTTTTCGATTTCAGCGAGAATCTCCGGTTTTGACACAACAGTTCCGCTATCGTTAGCTTTAAGCTTTGTCAGGTGACTCCTACCAAGATGCTGCACAAACACTTTAGACCCTCGGTTCTGCTCTTTTTTATCGCCTTTATTATAAGGCGTGTATTGGAGCACCGGAGGTCACGTCGTGTCAGCTTCTTGATTTTCTTATTAAGAGTCGCCTGTTCAGCTAACGTGGCTTGTGTGTCTTCACGTCTTTTTGACATAAGCCGGAGAGTCTCGTCTGATAGCTTAGACTTAAGGCCCTTACGTTGCAGGCTACAGAATTTTTTGCCCTCGTCAGCGAGGATTCCAACCACCCTGCCGAGTCCCTCGTCGATACTATCTGGGGTCTTCACAGCAACAAATCGTTCTTCCAAGATTTTTTGGAATCTTTCGGACCCAGCTATGATTTGCTGCAAATTCGGTCGGAGCGTGGACCTTATCAGGCGAAAACGTTCAAGCTTATAGTTGATATTCAGAGTGCCTCGGACTAATCGGTGATCACTACCAGTATTAAACCTGTTGATCACCGAGACATCTCTGAATATATGCTTTCTATCCGCCATGATAAAGTCGATCTCATTTTTTGTGACGCCATCTGGGCTTCGCCATGTCCACTTTCTTTGGGGCTTCTTCTTAAAGAATGAATTCATTAAGAAGAGCCCCTCCCTCTCAAGAAAGTCAAGAAACCTCTCAACAAGCATTTGCCCTCTGGCGTTCCTGCTGCCCAATCCATGGGGTCCGATTCTTGATTCGTTGCCGTCTTGAACTCCAACTTTAGCATTGAAGTCCCCCATAACAACGTTGAAGTAGGCCCTTCTTGTGAAATGTGAAATCTATATATATATAATAGTATAATATATTAAACCACCCCGACTGATCTATGTATAATCTTTTCATTAAAAGCATTACAATTACTCTAAACACGACATTTAAAATCTGCTAGGCTATTCTGTAAGCTATCTCGACAGCGGAATCCGCGGTGAGATTCAAATTTCATACTACGAAATTCAATCGTATCACGTTCGTAATACGGTTGAATTTCGTAATACGAAATTCAAATCTCATCGCGGATTCCGCTTCCGAGATAGCTTACAGAATAGCCCTACAGAGCTGTAAGTTGGTGAGGATTTGAGTATTCTATAGAGTCCAGGAGATGTCCCATCATCAGTTCAATGCTTCCATGTTCTTACAATATTGTTGAAGAAGAAGATTTTCGAATTGATCAGACCTATGAAAGTTGATTTCATAGCGCAATTAACTAGAAAAAAGCTCATAGATTTATAACGGTTGAACGAATTTTCATGAATCAAAGCTAAGAAAACTCTCGATGAAGACATCTATCAAACAAAAAAAACTATCAATAATAAAAACAAAATCGGTTCATCCGGTAAGGTGCTAAGATGCTACAGACAGATACACAGATACACACGTTAAACGTATATTACCCCTACATTTTGCGTCGGGGAACGCTGTAAGGTTAAGGCGGCAGATGTTCTCCTTGGTTGTAAGCTACTTTTTGGTAGATTTAATGATCCCACTACCACTGTACGAAAACTCATGATTCATGAATGCACATAAAACTTTCATTGGTAGGTATATAGCTATGATTAGAACCAACGACCGTCAGGTCAGAATCAGGGTAACTATCCTTTACGCCAAAGGGCCGTCCAATATCACTACGTAAGTATTATAAAACAAAGTCCATCACTGCGTCGGTCTGTCTGTTCGCAATAATCTCAATAGCTACTGAACGGATTATCATGCGGTTTTCACCAATAGCCAGAGTGTTGATGAGGAAGGTTTAGGTGCATAATTCGTTAAGGTTTTGTGTAAATTGGATGAAATATGACGATGATTGTTAAATATGTTCATATTTTATATTCGATGCAACAAACTGATGCAAATTTTGTAGGCATATATGTTCTACCCGTGCGAAGCCGGGGCGTTCTGCTAGTATGAAATATAGCTATAGAAGTGTAAAGGTATAATGATAAAGACTGGTTATGTGTCTCAAAGTTATATTTTTAGAAAATAAAAACCGGCCAAGTCGAGTTGAACTCGCCCACCGAGGCTTCCGTACCAACGTTGGTTAACAATTAAGCTAGACCTCTAAATTGTATCAGCGTTCATATAACTCAGACGTCTACCTTAATTGGCTTAAACTATGTATGTTTGGGGGCACCCTTTAATTTTCAACTTTTTTATTTTTTAGATTTTTTCCTTTATTTGTGCTGTAAGACCTTGCTTCTTGCCAAATTTCATGATTCTAGGTCAACGGGAAGTACCCTATAGGTTTTCGACCCAAAACCTATAGGATACTTCCGGTTGACCTAGAATGGTCAATTTTGGTTAAAAGCAAGGTCTTACAGCACAAGTAAAGGAAAACTTCCGAAAAATAAAAAAATGTTGAAAATTAGAAAGAGAAGAAGAAAGAAGAAAAAAGAGTCTTCTTGTTTTGGCCGTCATGTGTTCCAAGTTCCAAAACATATATTGGGGTATACGGCAAACCAAGTTTTAGTTGCGCCGTACTGAGCTTAGAAGAATGTTGCCTATTATACATCTTCACAGATCGTATGAATTCCTCCTTCCGAACCACTGTGGTAAGCTTTACCAATAAAGGCGGGTCCGTCTTCGATTTGGTGTTTACCCTATATACATCCTCTATTTCAGACTTGTTGATATCAATGTCAATAGCTTTCCCCAGATTCACAGCCAGCTCGACAAGGGTATTTTTTGTCTCCGTTGATTATCGAGATATATTTCGGATTTCGATAGTGGACGCCCGACTGCTTTTGTCCACTGCTTCTAATATATCTTCCAGTTCTTTGATATACTTCTTGTCGTTGCATCTCTCTTGTTGTAATCCGTCATAATTTTAACAGCATGTCATCATACTTAGACGTCATAAAGTCTAAAGCTGTTGTGATCTCTGAGTTGTGGTCAGTTATAAGTCCCCTCACATTTGCGTCTAGTTTCAAAAACTTACCATCAATCGACTCCATAATATCTTTTTTCATTAGTTCAAGCTTAAGGAGTCATTAATGCTAATACGGTGTTTGTGTCTGGCGATAATGCCGATGCGTCAGAGTCCGACGGGTGTTGCTCGAAACATGGAGTCGCTGAGGGGGGGGGGGTACGGTGCATCTTGTACTTGCCGAACAGCTTTTGCCACAAGTATGAGTCACACGAAAATCGATTTAAAGCACGATGCGCACTGGGTAAAAAGTTGTAGTACTATATGAGTTACATTTATGTTAAAGATAAAACTGCTCTTGCAACACGTCCGATCTCTGTCGCCGCACGGCAAGAAGTGTTACATATTAATATTAGTCTGACACCCAGGGTAAGCCGTCCTTAACCTTTTGGAGGCCCTTGGCATTTTAAGATTAAGGGGCCTCTTAACTGACAACCTGAGCCATTTTTGCGAGTTCAAGGTACCTATTGCGTGTAAATTTAATTGTGTTTTGTTTTAAACGGAAGCCGTATAGCTTCCTGGAATAACTTCTGAATCCCATTTTCCTAACCGAAAACGCTATGTTCAATAAAACGACCGAGCGAGCAGCGCGAGCGCAAATTGTTCACTTACTCTGTTTTCCAAAAAAAATCTAAAAGAAAAGACATTTTCATAGTGTTGGGATCCCACTTATTACTATACGCTAAACATGGCTAATCAGTCACCTTAAGCAGCAATGTGAACAATAAGCGTTAGCCAAAAACAATAAATACGACGTTTACGTAGCCACGTAGGGCTCGACACGGCCGTGTCGAGCCCTAAATGTATATTTCTATAATGTCGGTTGACGAGAGATAGGGGGCCCTTTGTGTTGTGGGGCCTTGGGCACTTGCCCAGAGTGCCCAGTAGAAAAGAGGGCCCTGCGATACCCGCGACTTCGTTCTCGTAGACTAAGAATTTAGTAGTCATGTTTATCCTCATACATTAAAGTATCTCCTTCTTAAATTTCATTAAGATCGGATCGTCTGTTTAGGCACGGAATAATGAATGGTACAAGTACAGAAATTGCACTCCCTGAGAGCAATCCTAAAAATCTAAAAATAGAATTAGCAACTCCTAAGTTATTTTAAAAGACCTATTCAACGATACCCCACACGATGGGGTAGACGACGAAAAAAAAATTCATCCCTAATTCACATGTAGGGGAGCTACCACTAACAAAAAAAAAAATTTCCAATATTTTCTTTTACCATTTTGGTGGCGTTATTAATATACACATACCTACACAATTTCAGCTTTCTAGTACTAACGGTCTCTTAGCAAAACCTTTGATAGACAGACAGACAGATGGACATGACGAAAATAAACATGAAACTCAGCTGATTTATGCCTACCTACCATTTTATGTGTGACATTCTTTGCTTTTTACATAGTTACTCTTTACAGTGTCCGTAATTTTATTTTCCTTGTTCACGTAATATGATCAAAATATTTTACAGACAAAATTAGTTTTTTCATCTACTTAGAAGTATAAATTATAAATGTTATATTCTGATTAACATAACGCAATAGCCAAAACAATTTAAAAAATGAATGAAACTAAAATATTAACCATGACTAATAATTAAAATACAAAAAATAAATGGAATTTAGGTCGCTGTACCTATATGTTAATATCGTAAGCAAGGAATATAATATTGAGGTAGTTACAAGAAAGGCGCGCGGCCGATCGAGAGCGCGCGTGACACTACTGACTGAACTTGTAACCGTGGTGCCGCGGAGATACTTGTAGTTTCATAGCTACAGCGCGGAGTGCGACAGGCCTGATTTAGGCGTGATTAGATAACAAAAAGACAGAGTGACCGAGTTACAAACGCTTATATAATATTAGTATTAGTACAGTATGATTATTCGTATGGATAAATAAAATTCAGCATTTGGCATTTATTTGAGGCATATTGATACATATTTAGCAATATTTTAGCGCTAATTGCACCAGAGCGTAGCATATTCCCTACTTCTCTAAAGTGGCAACACACTGATTCCAAATATAAAATTATGATTCATTTCCTTTCCTTCGGTTCGGTTCTCTGACACATATAGTAATCTGTGGTTCGGTCCTTCCTCCGGTTCCGCCGCCCTTTCTTTTTAGCGTGGCGACGATTGGAGACGGTTGTGGCGGTGAATTGTTATCGTTGCTCGTCTCGTCCTAAAAGTTTTCTGGTTTTTAATTTCATATTTATATATAGTGATAATAAACGGCACTACGATGAGGCCGCAGCAAAACGGCGATGATGGCTATGTAAGTATCTCCATGTTAAAATATTTAACTCAGAATAAGAGTGCCGACAATTATTCATCTATTCAGTCTTTTAAATGACGAAAGGGTTTTTTATAATAGTAACAATTTGTGTGATTCATTATATTGGATGTATTCTGGAAATATGGCATATTATCAATGGATAGTTTCTGACCCCAATCTAGAATGTAGCGGTCGATGCGACACGCCACGCCACGCCACGCCGCTGCCGCCATTTTGTTGACCAAGCGTACCTATTTTCAGGATGAGCCTGAGGTGCATCGCAAAATCTTTATTGGTGGACTAAATTATCGAACTACTGATGAATCATTGAAGTCACATTTTGAAAAATGGGGTGAAATTGTGGATGTTGTCGTGATGAAAGATCCCAAAACCAAGCGATCTCGTGGCTTCGGTTTTATCACATACTCCAAGGCTCACATGGTTGACGATGCGCAGAACAATCGGCCGCATCGGATCGATGGACGGTAAGCATTGTTTTTGGAACCATTTAAAATAGAGAATAATTTTATTTTACTATATATACCTACTAGGTATCTACTTCTACTGCTTCATTTATTTATCTTTAAAAATTCTGTGCAGCCCAGCTATGTGAAAATGTATTGTCGTTTTTACATCGTTTCAAGCTGCAAATATTAAATACTTGTCTTGGTGAATGTCTTGTGCACCTAGTCCACTTCAGGCATTTTCTGACGAGCAAACAAAGGAACTTTTTTTAAAACTTCAAATGATTGAAGGCCTTCACACACGGCAGCTAAAATGTAAAGATGTAGTAGGTACTTAATAGCACGATATACTTATATATTATATTCTTATTTCAATAATCTCACCCATGACAGCTATAATGTATATTTTTACATCTGCGTATGAGAGTGATACAAAAATATTCCTAAATTTCAAGAATAGAAAATATAGTGTAAACAGAGACGCATACTAATGGGATGAATGGAAAAAAACCATTATATTACCTGCTGTGTGTGTGTGAAAGCTATACATCCTGCAATGTAATGTACATCAATGTACATTGTATCTGCCATGTGTGTAGGCCCTAATGCTGGTGGTAGGTATTCTATTTAGTTCAACAAAATAAATTGATTTATTTAAATTGTGTAATTTCATCTACTACAATGATTTCTGTCTTCTAAAGTGTTTCATAGAAATATATTTGTTCATTCTCAGCGTGGTTGAGACAAAACGGGCTGTAGCCCGGCAGGATATAAAGAACCCTGAGGCTGGTGCCACTGTGAAAAAACTGTTCATTGGGGGCATTAAAGATGACCATGATGAAGACCAACTCCGAGAATATTTTTCCAACTATGGAACAGTACAAAGCGTGAGCATTGTCACAGACAAAGCTACAGGGAAGAAGCGTGGGTTTGGATTTGTTGAATTCGATGACTATGATCCTGTCGACAAAGTTTGCTGTAAGTTTATATATTTGTTTTTATGACTATTGTCCCACAGTCTTGCCCCAGAATGGAATTTGTGTCCACCTCTGGCTTCTCTAACTGTGGATATTAACATATTGATTTTAAGCTATACCTGACTACCGTAATAACTGGGAGATCTGGTACGCAAGTCAACAGACATGCCTTATACTCTTTATATGTTAATCCAATGTTAAAATTACTTTTTGCTAATTATAATTTTATTATAAACAGTGAATGCCCCACACAAAATAAACGGAAAACAGTTGGATGTTAAGAAAGCTCTGCCCAAGGATGGTGGTGAACAAAGAGGAGGTGCCAGACAAGGCGGTGGTGGCAGACAAGACAACTGGGGTAACCAAGGTATCTTTGAAGTCATTGACATATTAAACTCTCTAAAAGTCATATTCTGTTGTGCTTATTTATACCATGTTTAATTACAGGTGGTTATGGCAACAACCAGGGTGGGTGGAACAATTCCAACCCATGGGATAACAACCAGGGAGGATGGGGCGGCGGTAACCAGGGTGGTGGTGGTTACGGAGGCGGCGGTGGCGGAAACGGTCGCGGGGGTTGGGGTAACCAAGATTTTGGCAATTACAACCAACAGGGTTATAGTGGGGGACCCACTAGGAACCAACAATACAGTAACAACAGAGCTGCGCCTTACAATATGAACCAGGGCGGCGGTAGCGGAGGCTACGGAGGCGGCAGCGGCGGTGGCGGTAACTACGGCGGAGGACAAGGCCGGGGAGGAAGATTCTAGACTATGTAAGTATGAACACCTCATCTCCTGCACCTGCAACATCACGTCACCGACTCATCAAACTCATTTTTTTGTGATCCCCCCACTTCTGACTACCAGAATAGGAAGTCTTGTGGTATAGATGTTGAGTTCTGTTGATTAGGTTGTCTCTGAGCACTACATAGCATTAATTGAGCATAGGAGGACAGTCTCATTTAGTTCCGTAAACACTCCAGTGATAGTTCGATGATTAATGCTATGAAGGTAGCCATATTTGTTAGTATGTTTATCGTGTACGTGTCTGATAACAGGTTTTTTTAATCTCTAGGTTTCGTGCTAAGTACACTAGTAAAGCAGAGTATTCCGTGCTAGTGTAGGCAGTACGCTCCGGAGCCTAGTTTCGCACTCCATGCTCCACACCAGACCACCTAGGAGACGCCGTCAGGAAACCTAAACTTATTTAGCAAGAGCTAGTGATTTTTTTGACTATTAGAAGAATATGATAGAATTATGTGTACTGATTGTAATGTGGTCTTCTATTTATTGTAGTACTTGGGTACTGTCGCGACTACCTGTAAGGATTTCATAGTTTGTAAAATGAAGCGTTTCGATGAGTAATTTAGTACAACTCTAGGATTACTGTAAGAATTTCCATAAAATTTATTGTTAGGTAATGTGAATATTTGACATCAACAAAAAAATATTGACTCTGACTTAGATACTTTTTCTGGATTAAATTACTCAGTATTAAGTTCTCAAATAGAATAGGAGTAGACTTTATAAATGATTTATAGGTTAATTAAATGTAAAATAAATTTTAATACAAAATCAGTAGGGTTGTTTTCTTAGATTTGTAAATATTCCTAGTTTTTATTTTATTTTCTTTTTATTTTAACCTTAGTCAGCCAAAATGTTAATTTGTACTGAATTGTGTTGCAAATCTCGCAAAAGTACAACTGCTGACATTTTGAAAGCAAAAATGTACCAAAATAAGTTCAGTTAGTTGTATAGCCATAGAAATGTAAATACAGAATTACATTGCACGTTTGTTCTTTATTTAGATGGAAAATAATACCGTTATGATAAACAGTTACACTTGTGCCACATTCCCATTCCTACCGTTAGTTTCGCAGACGTGTAAATGTTGCCTGCATAAACACAAAACGAAGTTGTAAATATTTGATTCTATTATGGATTTCATTACAAATTCTTGGGTCTAAAGCATTTTGCGTCATACGTACATATCTGCTTATGGTAACTAGTACTGCATATTTCAATCGGTCTGTAGTAGTTATTTGATGTAGTTTAAAATATAACTACATATTACAGAATTTTAGAGGAGAACCTAAGATATTACAATTTGAAGACACGAGAAACTGGTGCTACCAGACAGCAGGTTTATTCCCAACGACCCTTACTAAAACGGGCACCAGTGGGGGACGTTAGGAAAAATATTAATTTTGCTGCCAACGGCCGCCAGTGGTGGTCGTTGAGACATTATTTGGACATTGTTGCGCAAAGGTTTTTCCTAAAACAAAGAAAACTTAAACAAATTAGGATGTATCTCCTTTCGCTTTCGGTCAATCGAATGTATACAGGGTGTCGGGTTTCATATGGTCCAAACGAAAACTATCGATGGAGGACTCTAAGGGCTTCCCAAAGAACCCCATGCGAAACCAACCAACCGCGAAAATCTATAGTTTTCGAGAAAATTGCATTTTACATGTTTTCGAGTTAGTCCCCGAAATGTTGCAATTTATTTAAATTTTCTCCCAAACAAAGGCCAGAGCTTAGTTTTTTTGTGGGACTATGAACAATGAATAGGTCTTTCAGGCAAATCGTTTTTTATTTAAGCTTATTATTTTCTGAGAAAAAAAAATCACATTTTTTTTATTTAGACGATATTTGAACTTTTTCTTTGGCTTTTTTCCAAAAAATCACAAAATAAAAAAAAATACAACGGATTTTAAAAACTTGTCTGTTTTATGGACCTGCTGCTTGCCAAATTTCATACGGCTACGACATGAGGTTCAGGTCTAAAAACATAATTGACGAAATTAAGAAAGGATTTTAATATTCAAATTATTTCTTCTGAAAATTATTTCATAAAATTATTTCTTTTCTTTGAGCAAGCTTTTTTCCAAAAAGTCACAATACTAAAAGTTATAACGGATTTTAAAAACTTGTCTGTTTTATGGACCCTCCTCTGCTTGCCAAATTTCATACGGCTACGACAAGAGGTTCAGGTCTAAAAACATATTTAAAGAAATTAAGAAAGGATTTTAATATTCAAATTATTTCTTCTGAAATACTCTGGTAATCTTTTTTTTACAGAATTAACTCAAATGAAGGGATTTTCTTGTCGAATTTGTAATAAAAGTTCTTTAGGGTGACACACACACACGAGTAGTTGTATCCGGCGCGATGGATCTGTCTCTCGCCATTAAGACGCCGGACCTCAAATTATTTGATTTTTTATATGGGAGAGCGACCCCAAGCTCGCGAGTGTAAAAGTATCGTCTAAGAAAGCGAGCATCGTGGTCGATCATCAAGTGAGATAGTGGTCAAACGCTTACCTATTACATAAATTAAACACCCAACTAAAGTAATAATAGAAAAAGAAAACTAAAACTCACTTCTTTTATCATCTAAAAATAAACTTTATTAAGCGATATTATGTGCATAGATGCAACTTTGAACTTTTATTTTAAAAATGACAAAAGATAGGCTAGGAAAATTCTCGATATTTTTTAACATTAAACCTCATTTTTTATTCGTTAATTAAAAGATTTTAGGCTTTTATCACAGCATGTTTCCTTCATATGCGTTAATTCTGTAAAAAGAGATTACCTGTATTGAAAAGATATTATTTGAATATTAAAATCCTTTATTCATTTCGTTAATTATGTTTTTAGACCTGAACCTCTTGTCGTAGCCGTATGAAATTTGGCAAGCAGAGGGTCCATAAAACAGACAAGTTTTTGCAATCAGTTGTAACTTTATTATTGTTTTTTTTTTTTTAAAAAGCCTGCCCATAGAAAAAGTTCAAATATCGTCTAAATAAAAAAATTTGATGTATTTTTTTCTCAGAAAATAATAAGCCTAAATAAAAAACTAGTTTTCCCTGAAAGACCTATTCATATTTCATAGTCCCACAAAAAAACTAGGGCTCTGGCCTTAATAGTTTGGGAGAAAATTTAAATAAATTGCAACATTTCAGGGACTAACTCGAAAACATGTACAACGCAATTTTCTCGAAAACTATAGATTTTCGCGGAACATACATGGGGGTTTTCTGGGTAAGATGACAAAAAATGTCTGGGCATATGAAACCCGACACCCTGTATACATATATAGGGCGCGATATTTCCCTTTTGACGAGCGGCGACATGGGAGTTAGGAATCGATTATAACATCTGTATACATATATAGGGCGCGATATTTCCCTTGTGACGAGCGGCGACATGGGAGTTAGGAATCGATTATAACATATAACGCACACATGTAGCGTAGGCAAAATCGAAATAGAGGATATAACCACAGAAAAATAGAGAGTACAGAATCTCAGTACTTCATATTTTATACCTCTCGGCGGGCTGTCGTCGCACCTTCACGCTCAGGCGAAAGTCACCGCGACCGCAGCGGAGGCGACCAGAGTCTGCGGCGACTCTTATTTTCTTAGCTGGTCGCGGTCGCTAGACGCGCGGGCCGGCCGCGCCAACATGGCACTTACAGTCCCACAAGTATAACTTGGCGGTGGTGGTTTTCGGAACGAATTCCGCTCTCTTGAAACTGAGTTTGACGTTTGAGAGATTACCGCGACATTATTGTTGATAAATCTGCTACATTAAAATAGTTCAATAATGCCAAAAGTAATTAAAAGTGGTTTAAGAGAAACTGTTATCAAAGTAAAAAGTAAAAGCACAGTGGCGCACAGCCGCGCCAAGTTATACTTGCCGGACTGTATCTCTTGTCATTGTTTTTTCCGCTCATCGCAGACACTAAAGACGCGTCGCGCTTGGCGCTAGCGTAGCCACCGGCTAAGAAAGCTGGTCGTCTGGAGCATCTGGCACTGGGTGCATATTTAAGAGTTGCTACCTTAAATAATGCTGCTACCTACGATATATTTTGAGAAATTCGAAAAATTAACTGATCAGCCATTCTGTTATCTGAAGGGTGCAGATTTGCTAGAAGTACGTGATACTAATATTTGCTAGGTACCTTCAGGTTCTTATATTTCAACATGGTCCTTAAACAGGTTAATTAAACTGGCCAAGTACGAGTCGGACTCGCACACGTAGGGTTCCGATTGAACAACATTTGCCGGAAAAAAAGTACATAGGTATAGTTAACATCGATATATATAAATACCGTGTCAATACTAAACATGCTTATTTACTACGTCATCTTACGAATATACAGGGTGTCTGGTTTCATATGGTCCAAACGAAAACCATCGATGGAGGACTCCAAGGGCTAACCAGAGCACCCCCATGTGTGTTCCGCGAAAATCTATAGATTTTCAAAAAATTGCGTTTTACTTGTTTTCGAGTTAGTCCCCAAAATGTTGCTATTTATTTAATTTTTTTCCCAAACTATAATGGTCAGAGCCCTAGTTTTTTTTGGGACTATGAACAATGTATTCAGAGTAAACTACGATTTTTTATTTAGGCATTTTGTTTTCTGAGAAAAAAAATAAGACAATTTTTTTTTATTTAGACGATATTTGAACTTTTACTTTGCGCAGGCTTTTCTCCAAAGAAACAATAAAAAAAGTTACAACTGATTTTAAAAACTTGTCCGTTTTATGGACCTGCTGCTTGCCAAATTTCATACGGCTACGACTTAAGTTAATTATTTACTAAGTTAATTATTTCATAAATGGAGCATTAAATCAAAAATAGTATTGGCAACCCCTAATCATTTTAGAAGACCTATTCAACGATACCCCACACGACGGTAGACGACGAAAAAAAACCAGGGTAGCTCCGCTACATTTGAAGTGGGGACTTCAAATGTAGCGGAGCTACCCTAAAAAACTATTTTTCAAAATTTTATTTTACCACTTAGTCGGCGTAATTGATATACAACAACCCTACAAAATTACAGCTTTTTAGTACTAACGGTCTCTTAACAAAACCTCGGACAGACAGACAGACTGACATGACAAACCTATAAGTGTTCCTTGTCAAGATTAAGGAACCCTAAAAATCATAAAATGAAAGAAATACAGACTTTCAAACTATAAGAAGTATTTATTCTGACATCAAACTGCTCGACATTATTTTCCTGTGGAGTTGTCAAATATTCTAAGAAGCCTCTCCATAATATGTTATCCTAAAATTTACTTTAGGTAATATGCATCCTATATAAAATATAACCACGGTGATATATGGCATTGTAAAAGTACTATAAAAAAACCGGTCAAGTGCGAGTTAGATTAGCGCACCGAGGGTGCCGTACAAACTTGTCTAACTATGTAGGTAGTACAAACTTTGCAGTTCGATCCCTAGGCCGATGCACTAGACACGGTTAACGCACCAACCGCAAATAGTAAGTTTGTTGTAGTAAATTCGCTTATTTTGTTAATAAACTACATATTTACGGTTTTCACGCGTTTCTGAGAAAAAGGGTCTAGCTAGAAAGACGGACGGACAAGACAACAAAGTGATTCTTTTTTCTTTTTGAGGTACGGAACCCTAAAAACGACTTCAAATGCCGCGCTAGTAATTTTCAGCACTTACTGTGTTTATCTCCATATCTCTGGAAATAATTATCAAGCCTCGATGGAAAAAAATCCAAATCGGTCAAATAAATAAGGGGGAGTTCTTAAGTAAAAGCAACCTATGAACAGGCGAATTGAGAATTTCCTTTTTGTGAAGTCTGTAGCGCCATCTAGTGCACATTATAGGTAACAAACAAATCCATACAAATTGGCGTTTACTTCGTGGATGGAATATTAAGCGGATGTGGCATTTAAATAACAATAATAATATGAGAAGGATAAAACTATACAATCACTGGTATGAGAGAGCGAGATGAACAACAATTTTTTATCCTTTACTTGCGTATGCGATTAAACTGGCTCCAGCAATGTTTGGAACTAAGTTCTAGTGCACCCATTGGCTCTCACCCGCTGTCATGTATAACCCGACCAAATTACGTTGTTCATTTTATCTTATAGCTGGCATATGAATCACGTGTTCATCGTTTTAGTCGGGTTATATCTCTATAGCTATTTCATTCGCATACGCTATAATGTTCTGTCTACATATATATACTTTCTCTATGGTTTACATTAACTTCATAGAGTACGTTAACAAATCTAAATAAACTCACTGGGCGCTAAATCGAACGTCAATAGGTATTTAGGGATAGACAAAATGTTCTTACGGTGCATATGCCAAACCCACCAGGAGGAGGTATGACGACACCGTAGTGGGAAAATTAAATAGAGAGAACATTAGCGTATGAGAATAAAATAAGCTATAGAGATATAACCCGACTAAAATGATGAACACGTGATACGTATGCTAGCTATAAGATAAAATAAACAACGTAATTTGGTCGGGTCATACATGACAGCGGGTGAAAGCCAATGGGTGCGCTAGAACTACGAGCCAGAGCTGGCTCCAAACATAAAATCGCATATGCAGAGAAGGATAAATTGTTGCCATCTCGCTCTTTCATACTAGTGATATATAGTTTTATCTTTCTCATATTATTATTGTTATTTAAATGCCAGATCCATTTAATACTCCATCCACGGACGACACCTATATTTTTGCCAAGATCGAACCTTGAAACAAAAATATCTCCGTATATTTCATAATTCAATCGCTACATTGGAAAGGTTAAGAATATTTGATGAATAGGGAAAAGAGAGATTTGGAATAGTACACGGGGTGCAATTCTATTTGATACAACATACTCAATGAATTTGTTTCTAGTCTAAGCTGTAGTTATAGCCGAAATGTTACAAATATTTACTTTATAGCTGCAATTTGATAAATAAAATTAAGATAGTTTAAAAACAAAAAACAACAGACTTCAATGCCCCGCGAGTCAATTTCAGTAGCAAGTTTGAGACGTCTTCATATCTCCAGAGATATGACTGATAAGTGTAATGATCTGAAAAGTATCTCCAGATATACTTATCAGATCTCGATGAAATTACAATGGGACCACCCCGGAAAAGTACCCTACCGATTAAAATAAGAATCATTCGAATCGGTTCACAATTGACGGAGTAATCGCGTAACATACACACAAAAAAAAGAAAAAAAAACGACGAACCTCCTTATTTTTGGAAGTTAGTTGATTAATGTAGATAAATACACCTCTAAAGACATATAGACGAAGTAACATTAGGCAGCTTCTTTAGCTATGCGCTAAATTTCTATGAATGGAATAAAAAATAAGACACTTGAATTGGTAAGCAGTAAGGTAACAAGCTTGCAAGAGAATAGAATCTTACCCAGATTTGAAGACTTCAAGTAGTTTGTGCGTGCTCTAAGATACTTGTACAAAATGCCACGGACATTTTTGACTGTAAGTTCCAATCTCTGGAAGGTTTTTACGTCTCACGAATATGTAGCTTGGTTCCTGATGAAGTTTATGCGTAGCCATTCTGGCTTGCTAGTAGGTGTCAACATCAATATCAACACAAAGCAGACAAGGAGCAACCCAAATTTATTTCCTGTGAGTATAAACAGGGTGTCCACATTTTGTAAGGAAAAATAAGTCTTGCACTTATAAGAATTTTTTGCTCGTTTCTTTTGCGCAGTATAATTTCTTCGAGATATTATTATCTTATGTTATTTTTTGACACCAGAAGCTTAGAAGTAGGTATGTATTTTCCTTAAGATTACCTTGATTTGGTTTGATCTCGTGACTATTGAGGCAATTTTTTTGTTCATAGAATAGTCGCTAATATGATTCAAAAGAAGGAAAACATAATTTTGTTCCAAAAATAACATTCAGGGTAATTGACTGGTCAGTGAAAGTCGGGGATTTGTCATTTCATAGGGATTTTTTTGCCATTTAGAGTAGACACCGTGATAAAACAGTAGACTGCAACTTATAGATTCACGACGCGACGCGCGGAATCTCAAGCACTTAAAATCAGGCGCATCAAGAATATTGTGGTGCTACGTGAGGTAAAGGTTCTGTCATCCCGTCCCATGACTTGATATGATTGATACAATTCAAAGTAACCTAACTCATGAAAATCACGCATCAATCACTTTCGAGGTTTGGAAGAGCCCTGTTTACATTCTTATTTTAATTTCTAACCTTTAACATTTTATTTTCATGGTGAACTTCGGGTACGTCGGGGTCTTAACGATCTGCCGAGTTCCTTTGCCACGGGTAAGTTTCATGTTTTGTTATCAATTCACTAACAAAATCCCTTATTATATTGATATTAACAAACTATTATTAGAGTTTTAAATAAATGAATGACTGAAATAATTTTGTTTTATTTATGTATTTAGTGAGATTCGATATGCTAAAAAAATGTAGGTATTAGCAAAAATTTTAGTTAGTTTAGTAAGTTACTAGAAAGAACCGACCAGTTTGAATTATTACTACGTACGTACGGACAGCGCGTTCCTGAGTTACGCGAAGTCAGGATATGTTACCTAGGAGTACTTTAGATACACAGCTCCTGTACGGACCGCTGCGAATCTTAACGCGAGATGAATCTATCCTTAGCCCTACGCGAGCTCGAGTCATATTTTCGTTATAGAAACTGAACACGCGTGCCTATTCATTTTGCCGTCCTAAGGGTAAGTTCAGACGACAAGCGTTCAACGCGCGCTTAATTTTTGTATAGTGTTCACATAACTCGCGCTTGTCAGGCGTTGAATGCGCGTTGCCGCGGCCGCCAAGGTTCAGTAGTACTAGAACTCGAACTTTTCTAATACTGATAACCCTAAAATATGTCTATCCGCGTCGAAAGCGCGCGCTCAACTGAACTGAAACATAGAAAACCAATGGACCTCAAAGCGGACGCGCGCTGAGAAGTCGAGCTCTAGCGCAACGTTCAACGGGCGCTTTAGATTGTGTACGGCCGAATAAATGTTTGTAGCGCGTTGAGCGCGGGTCATCTTAACGTGCTCTCTAAATATAGCGTACCCGAGCGTGCGCCGTCCCCTTTGACGCGCGACTGAAAACCGACTGACTCATAGAATAACTATGGACTGACGGCGGCTCGCGCGTGATCCAGCTCGCGTTGACGCGTTCCCAAGAGTACGCGTAGCTGCAAGTATGGACATGGCGTTTCAGGACACGCGTAACCGACTACTCGTACCATTGTAGTACGTGCTGTTCGTACGCGGCTTTAGGCTCAATTTACACCGCCGCGGAATGGAATGGAAGCGACTTTTTGGAACGAAATTGTAAGCATAATGAACTTTGTCAATTGTATAACATACTAACTAAATAGGACCCAAAAAAAGGTTGCGCGTCTTCCGGGGAAACCTCGCGCATTCTCGAGAATTCCCCTACTTTCGGCACCGTCTGTGGAATCCGCGGGAAGTGGCGCGAACGGCGAGTATTTCTTGTCAAGTAATCTAGACTGAATGTGACAAGGCGCTGTCGCGCGAATTCGCTGGAATGCCCGAGAATATTCGAGCTCTCCAGCGAATTCGCGCGTCATGAGGCGAAATTGACATTTCCATTCCATTCCGCGGCGGTATAATTTGAGTCTTAGGTTTCCGTCGAAAGGAACCCTATTGCCGATACTTTTTAGACGGATGTAATCCAGCGTTCCAACAGTGGTGATCTTGGTGGGAACTAAGTTTCCATCCGCGGATTGTTTTGGCTACACGGATCTAATCCACGCGCCAACACGGTAGTGAATCAGTCGCGAGTCGTCTTATGGCATGAAAACACCTACTCGTATCGTGCACGGACCGTATTCGTACTGTAGAAATGGCTCCTAATTTGTTAAAATATCAAAAAGTGGGCCTTGCTTTGGGAGTTAGTGCGCAATAGGCGACGAGATACAAAAAAAAAAGTGGATGAAACGTTAATGTTAGCATACGTGCGCAGCCGCTGCCTGTCACAGTCTGTGACAGGCAGCGGCTGCGCACTGGGAGTTACCCAAGCCTAGCTCTGTGACTCACAGAGCGACTAGGCTTGGGTAACTCCGGACACATCTATATCTTCGGATATATAATATATCCCTAAGCGGATATATATCCTTCATTCCACTTGCCAAAACCTTAATATATTATATCCCATATACCCGGTATATCTTAATGAAACAACACTTTTATGTGAAGTCAAGCCATAAGTGCATAGGTATTTTTTAGCCAACCGTACTATATCATTATTTTGGATCACAAAATCACTAACAACAAGTACAAGAACAATCCTAGTTCAAAACACAACAGATACTGTCTAATAATGTTAGATAATATCGGCTATGAAACGGGAATATGATTAATTTTGGATATAGGATATACTAATGGATATAATTTGTATTTTTAAGTGAGTTTCTCTGCAAAGTCTGAAACAACTTACATAGATATACCGGACATACGCAGCAGTTATAGTAAGCGGATATATATCTTTATTTGGAATGATATACGATATATCCACTCTGTCGGATATAGTAAGCCCAAGCCTAAGAGATGGATTGAAACAATCAAGGTCACCTCTGTTGAGACGGTAGATTACATCCGTCTAGAATAGGCTTAAGTAATCATTTTAACATAATAATTGCACAGGTTATATAATAGTTACTACGTAATTAATAGGTACATACTTGACATTTTCACGAAGTAGGTATTACTTGATGGGGGATTTAACAACAAATCAAGTATTCAGCCGACGACTACTCAAAGCAACAAATAGTACTAAAAACAAAATCAAATGAAAAAATATTGAAGGGGGTCCCCATACAACAAAATGTTTATAGGTAGGATCAATATTTCTGAATTAGCAAACTGAAGTGGCAGTAGGCTGTTCATATCTGCCGTAGGACCGATAACCGTTAGGGTAGACTGCGCGGCGCGACCTATCCGCTAAAAGTCGGTAACTTCAAAGGCGCGGCGCGGCGACAGACTGAATCAAACTGAGGTTTAGTGGTTTGAAGCTAGAAGGCACGCGCCGCGCCGCCCAGTTTCCGTTGGGTGGCGCGTCCTTGCGCGTGGAGCGGCGCGGCGCGTAGTAGCACGCGCAGTGAGAAGCCACCTTAAGGACGCCCTGTGACCAGGTAGAGCGACGACGAAGATCGGGCTCAGTGGCATGACTTGGGAGAGGCCTATGTCCAGTAATGGACTGATACCGGCTGATTATGAAGACGATGAATATTATTGACGAGTAAGGCTGAGCGCAGACTACAGACAAAACAGTCTTAAGACTGTCTCAAGACTGTCTCAAGACAGTTTTGTCTATCACCCTGCGCACACTGCGAACAAAACTTTTTTGTCTGCGAGGTTGCGACACAGAACAAGATATAGAATGGACACTTTGATTACTCCACCAATACATGTATTATGTACCTACCTACAATTTGTCTTCTTCAGTTATACAGTAACTAGATATCTACTTTATCATTTTTAGGGTTCCGTTTCTCAAAAGGTAAAAAAAGGAACTGAGCGCTCATACAATTTAGAGGTCTAGCTTAATTGGAACCAATCATAAAATATGTTAATAAATAAAATAGTGCTATTGAGTGATTTATTTACGTCGCGTCGTTCGCGTGTGGCGCGTCCTTGCTCAAGTTAGTTCCTCGATAGCTCAAAATCGGTAGGGAGGTGAGTAAGCCTCGATTGTTGGGGCGAACAGAGTGTCCATTCTATACGTAGAATCTGTTCTGTGTTGCATCGTTTTTCTTTGTCGGCACCGAGAACAAATAATAATACTACGTATAGAATAGACACTCTGTCCCACCCACCAATCGAGGCTTCCTCAACTCGCCTCTGATTCTGGAGCTGCTGAGGAGCTACTTTAAGCAAGGCACCACACGCGGACGACAACAGAACAATAATACTACTCACGTGAAAATTAACGTCAACTTCATACATATATGTTGGGACCAGTACACACAAGAGGTTTAAATTTACGTAGGTATAATATAGAATTATATATAAAAACCAGCAAAATCGAGTTGAACTCGCCCACCGAGGCTTCCGTACCAACTTCTCAGACTAGTTTAAGGGACAAATTTATCTTTGTAGTTCGATCCATATAGGAAATGTATTGCAACAGCTACACTTAATCATAAGTTAAATATTATGTTTCTTTGAAGTGTTTCACACTTTATATTTTTGTAAATTGTTAAACAATTATTTGTTTAACAATTAATCATAAGTTTGTAAAAGTGAATTAATCGTTTTTAGGGATCCGTATCTCAAAAGGTAAAAAAGGAATCCTTATAAGATCACTTTCTTATCCGTCTGTCCGTCTGTATGTCCGTGTGTCACCACCGATTTTCTCAGGAACGGGTGGACCTAGCAAGTTAAAATTTATACCAGATACTGATGTTTATGGTCCTAATTAGATATATAAAAATCAAGATCCAGAGTCAACACGATAATAAGATATAAACATATTTAGATTTTCGCCGAAATTTGTAAGTACCTAAATTTACCTTTATTTTCAACTTTTTTATTTTTCGGAATTTTTCCTTTACTTGTGCTGTAATACCTTGATTTTGACATAGTTGACAATTCTAGGTCAACCGGAAGTACCATATAGGTTTTGGGTCGAAAACCTGTAGGGTACTTCCCGTTGACCTAGAACCATGAAATTCGACAAAGAGCAAGGTCTTACAGCACAAAAAAAGGGGAAATTTCAAAAACGAAAAAATTATTAAAGTAAATGGCGTCCCATACATACATAATTAACGCCAGTTAAGATATGCCTCTGAGTTATATGAGCGCTCATACAATTTAGGGGTCTAGCTCACCAAACTTAAGTTTGGTGCCAAAAGGTAAATATGTAACTAAAATTGTGCCTCTGTGTAATTTATTTTATTCATAGTTGACGCTAATTGAGATAGGCCTCTGAGTTATATGAGCGCTCATACAATTTAGATGTCTAGCTAACCAACCTTAAAAAATGTAAATAAATAAAATAGTGCTATTGAGTGATTTATTTTCGTCGCGTCGTTCGCGTGTGGCGCGTCCTTGCTCAAATTTGTTCCTCGACAGCTCAGAATCGGTAAGGAGGTGAGGAAGCCTCGATTGTTGGAGCGAACAGAGTGTCCATTCTATACGTAGAATCTGTTCTGTGTTGCATCGGTTTTCTTTGTCGGCACCGAGAACAGATAATAATACTGCGTATAGAATAGACACCCTGTACCACCAACCAATCGGGGCTTTCTCACCTCCCTATCAATTCTGAGCTATCGAGGAGCTAACTTGAGCAAGAACGTGCAACACGCGGACGACGCTACGAGACGATTGTTTTTAAAACATAACCCTCCTTCTTCCGCAGTCCGGTGACTGCGAAAGGAGGGTTAATATATATATATATATATATATATATATATATATACATACATATTATATATACATTTGTATATACATATAAATGTATGAATGTATGTATATTTCTTTGGCACGCCCTAGAGCCTGAATGGCTTATCGTATTTTTATGTTAGTGGTGTCAACAGCAAGTATTAAAAAGATAATTCTTGTTTTCAAAAAGCTTCGTCAATTGCAGACGAGAATACTATCAGATCTGTATATACAAAGTTTTGAATTCCCACCATATTTGCAGGGGTATGTATACTCCATGTAAAGAAATCAGTAAAAAAATATATATAATTAACTAGGTACTTGAAATCAAACCTTCTTAAATCGACTCGCTCTTGGCGAACTACACGCACTCAGTCATACCGCCGCCACAGGCGCCGCATTGCCTTTCGGCAAAAATCAAAGGGGCCGCGTCCGTCGGCGGCGACCGGTGAAACATGTTTGTGTTATTATTTTCGTTTTGTCGCTTCATTTTTAACCGACTTCAAAGGTTTCTCAATTCGACCGTATATATGTTTTTTTTTTTTATGTTTGTTCGCGGATAACTTCGTCGTTTATGAACTGATTTTGATTATTCTTTTTTTGTTGGATAGGAGATATCTCAAGTGTGGTACCATGGTAATTTTATCGGGGTCTGATTAGTATCTCCAGAGATATGGAGATAAACACCTCAAAATTGGTACTGAAAATTAATAGTGCGACATCGAAGTCGGTTCTTTTTAACCGACTTCAAAAAAAGGAGGAGGTTTCTCAATTCGACCGTATATATGTTTTTTTTTTATGTTTGTTCGCGGATAACTTCGTCGTTTATAGAACGATTTTCATTATAGTTTTTTTGTTGGAAAGGAAATATCCCAAGTGTGGTACCATGGTAATTTTATCGAGGTCTGATAAGTATCTCCAGAGATATGGAGATAAACACCTCGTAATTGGTACTGAAAATTAATAGCGCGGCATTGAAGTCGGTTCTTTTTTAAACGATCTTATTTAGTTTTTAAACGATATTATAGCCTAGTGGTGAGTCGTAGTCACTTGTTATTGCCAAGACAAAGTTTGTAGAGAAGACAAAATAAACGAATAACATCGTTTAAAAAACTAAAACATTCGACTTCAAATGCCGCGCTATATTTTCAGTACAAAGTTTGAGGTGTTTATCTCCATATCTCTGGAGATACATGGAGGGAAGGATAGCTGGAGGGGATTGGATGTGGAAGTGAGGGGAAGGGGGAGGGTAGGGGAGCAAAGGGGGAGGGTAGGTAAGCGAGGGGGAGGTTGGGGGGTTTAGGTGGAAGTGAGGGGGTAGGGGGAGGGGAGAGCATGTGAGGGACGGAGGGAAAAGGGGAGTAGCGTGGCGTGGTACGGCGTGGTGTAGTTGGGATACGTATGTGTCTTATTTGTTAATGCTACCCAAAGACACTATTCCACGCGAACGAAGTCGCGGGCACAGATAGTATTTATTATATATATATATATACATTTTTAAGGTTTGTTAGCAGTTAACCGCGTCGTTTATGAACCGATTTTGATTATTTTTTTTTTTTGTTGGAAAGGAGATATATATAAAGAGGTCTGATAAGTATCTCTAGAGATATGAAGATAAACACCTAAAAATTGGGACTGAAAATTAATAGCGCGGCATTGAAGTCGGTTCTTTTTAACCGACTTCACAAAAAAGAGGAGGTTCTCAATTCGTAAGTATCTTTTTTCTTTTTTATTTTAGTTCACCGATTACTCGAAGATGCCTGAACCGATTTGAAAAATTATTTTTTTGTTTCAAAACATACCCTTCCCAGGTGGTTCCATTTAAATTTTAACGAAATCGGCCGAACCGTTCTTAATATATCAACATTTGTATTATGACGCATTTACTTATCTCGACGACTTACTACTTGGCTGGCACTTTACCTACTGGCACTGATTATATAATAGTTACTACGTCTACTGGCTACTTTGACTAGCGCGACGTTTGAAGTCGTTTCTTTTAGTTTTTTTAAACGATCTTAAATTATTTAGTTTTTAAACGATCTAATCTGAAGTCGATTAAAATAAAATAAATAGTTTTTCTTTTTCCATACAAGTTGTTCGTACCCGTCTAACAGGATGCGTTTATTTCATTTGTTAAGGTGCGTACAGACTATGTAACATAACGTATTGTATAACATGGTGAGATAACATGTTTCAGATGATTTGGACACTCATAAAACATGTTCAAATAACATCGCCAGTCGTCAAAGCGCCGCTTCGCTTTTCGGCAGAATTCAAAGCGGGCCGCTTCCATCGGCGAATCACGTGTACACGGTAAGGCGCGGTTTATACAGAAGAAACGTGGCGCGGACGGATGTCAGTGTGGACGTTCGTTCCCATTCTGGGTTAGTGTGACGGTTTCGAGGCGAGCCTCCTTACCCTGGTTGGGCTCTGGGGCAACTACCCTCGGGGTACGCGCGGGTTTTAATCAGCCCTATAGTGGTCCGATATGGTCGTTGGCCAGATCTGGGCGTGGTGGTCATGTTGGCCATCTTGGCATGGTGGTCTTGTGCTGCTGTGGTAACCGCTACTCCTCCTCTTTGCTGCTTTCATCCACCGGAACTAAGTCGCGTGGGAGTGCACGCCAGGTCGATACAGCGCCATCAGGCGGCCGGGCGTGGTGCGGTGCAATGTTCTGGAGGTGAGGGTATGGTCCGTTGTCTGCACGGTCATATTGACAGCGCGCCAACCGGACCACGAACTCCCTCACCGTCTCAATTTTCACGTCCCGGGCGTTGGCGTCATTGCGTACGTATCGACCGGCTCCCGTGCATATCCGCAGGGTGACGTTCTGAATGATCTGAAGACGCTTGCGCTGGGTTTCCGAGCATAGGGCATACCACGCAGGAGCAGCATACGTCATCTTCGTGCGTATATACGTCTTGTATATGCCGACTTTGGTGTAGAGTGGCAGCTTCGATCGGAGGACCAGATGGAGGAGGGCCTTAGCGGCTTTTGCTTGGTGGACTGCGTGATCCACGTGCGGGCGCATCCTCAACGTCCGGTCGATGTAGAAGCCCAGGTACTTTGTACTCGTTTCCCACTTGACGTCTTGTTCTCGGAGCTGCAGTGGAGGTGGCAGGATGGGTTTGGGCTCTGGTCAGCAGCGTGGCCGTCTTCCTCACGTTGACGGCCATGCGCCACTTGTCCAGCCAGACTGGCAGGATGTCCAGAACCTTCTGCATTCTGTTGGCGGCTATAGTAGCTTTGACAGAGGACGTTATATACGCACTGTCGTCGGCAAAAAGTGCTAGTGTTACTCCTCGTTCTCCTGGTGCAAGGTGTTCGTCCGCCAGAACCGGTATGTCGTCTGTGTAAACCGCGTACATGTACGGTGAGAGACAACTCCCCTGGGAGACTCCCGCTGCGATCTGCCGGTTGCCGGAAGTGGCGCCCTCGACGGACACGCAGAACTGTCGGTTTCTCAGGAACGATGAGACGATATGGATTAGCGCCGCTGGAGTCGGTGTCCTTGATAACTTGTAGATTAGGCCTTCGTGCCACACTCTATCGAAGGCCTTCTCGATGTCCAGGAACACGGCGACGCTTCTACTATTTCGGTTCAGTTCACTGGTGAGCTGGTGGATCACCCTCGTCAGCTGGAGCGTTGCGGAGTGACGCGTGCGGAAACCAAACTGCTCCTCACGTGGGGTGAAGTGAGGGCGCAGTCTCCGCAGCAGTAATCGCTCGAACAGCTTGGCGAGGTGTGACAGCAGGGTAATAGGGCGGTAGCTGGAGGGTAGACGACGGACCTTGCCGGGTTTGGGTAGTACTATGACTTTCCCTGTCTTCCACGTTGCGGGAAAGTATCCTGTTCTTAAGATACCGTTGAAGAGTCTGTCTATACACACCAGACTTCTCCGCGGCATCTGCTTGAGTTCCGCGTTCGACACCTCATCTAGACCGGGTGCCTTTTTCGTCTGTAAATAGGGTACAGCTCGTGCCACTTCCATTGGGGAGATGAAATCATCCCCTCCCAGCGGGGGCGCCGAAGTCTGCAGCAGTTGGACTACTTCCGCGGATACTGCGTTGTAGTGGGGCACGACAACAGGTTCAGCATTGAGAGGAACGGGATGCAGCTGAAACTGTGATTCTAAATGATCAACCAACAGTTCTCTTTCCGCTGGGGCAAATTTCCGGCTTCCTGATGAGTCCGTTAGTGGGTAGACTGGTATCTTAGCCCTTAATAAACTCCTATTCAGGGCATGGAGGTTGGTTTCGTCTTCAGTGGCTTGGGCGATACGAGAATCCCATGCGTCACCTCTCCACTTCTTGACTTCATTGGCGAGCGTTGCAGTTATAGCATTTAGTCGTGCTTTTGTTGTTGGGCAGCGGGTGCGGGCCCATAGTTCACGCATCGCACGTTTCTTTGCCCTTAAGCGGCCTGGGAGTTCTTCGCGCCAGCTTGTTCGAGGTTCAGTAGTAGATGCTGCTTCTTTTGCTTCTTTGATGGAGGCAGTTATTTCAGCCGTGCATCTCTCCACGTCCTCCGATGTGGTTAATCGGCCTACTATCATCGTCATCAGTCGTTGTTGGAACTGGTGCCAATTGGTCTTCGTGTAAGTACCCCGACAAAGAGTTGCTTCTGCCGAAGCTCCAACCGTGATGAGCAGTGGTAGGTGCTGCTCATCCAGATCGTAGAGGACCTCCAGATGAATTGGGGCTGGCAGGTTCTTGTGGGCTACTACATCGATGACGTCCGGGTTGTGGCGTGGATTGGATGGTATGTGGGTAGGAGAGTCTAGGCCGATTACTTAAAAACCATTCCTCTCCGTATCCTCTTGGAGTTTTCTTCCGATGGTATTAATGACTCTGGACCCCCACACCAAATGTTTGGCGTTGAGGTCCGCTGCCAGCAGGGTTGGAGTGGCGTCCATAAAGATACGCCTCATATCACCAGGGTCGAAGTTGGAGTTCGGTGGCCGAAATCCGCCAAATATCTTCACATCGTGTCCTCCAAGTTGGACCACGACGGCAGTGGTTTTGGTGATTTGATTGGTTAGGTCACCAACTACGTCGTGCACTATGTCCCTCCGCACTAAGGCAGCCGTTCCACGATATGGTCGGCCCTGGGGTGAGACATCGTCATGCCGGTACACGAAGTAGTTGGCGAATTTAAATTGTTCCGTCTTCTTCAGCTTGGTCTCACCCAGGAGGATGATATAAACATCCTGCGAATGGGTGAGAATGCGTAAGTTGTCGGTCTTGGTCTTGATGCCGCCCGGGTACCAGTACAGTATGCGGAGGTCTTATCTATGCATACTGGAACCGGGATAGTGCGGACAGTCCTCGCATAGCTGCCGTCCGAAGATCGTCCGGCTGCTATGGCTGCAAGTAGGCCCACCAGGGCTCCCACCAATGCTGAGATGGGTTCCGGGAAGGTACTCTGCTGTTGACCTGCTTGGTAGCAGGGGTATCCGGCTTGAGTAAAGACGGCTGTCATTTGTGGCTGGTATGGTGGGGCCCATGGGTATGGACCTGTTGGCATGGGTCTTGTAGGAAACCTTGCTGCAGAGCGTGGGCGTGGCTGGGCAAAAGCACTCGCACCTGCTTGCATATAGTATGGTGCTCCTGGTAGTCCCTCTGGCCAGTCTCGGTGTGGGTCTAGTCACTGCCGATGCTGTGGTGGTGGTACCCGTGACAACCTGAGTTACTGGCACGAAGTGTACTCGTGACTCTGGTCTCGGTCTGGTCTCTGTTAGTGCTTGTGCTGGTCTTGGTACTTCTGTTGTATTAGTGGTGGGCTGTTGCGGTTGGTGTTGCAGGGGTGCCCCTTCTGTCGCAGTGTCCGATTCTCCTGCTGGCGTACTAGCAGGTGCTTGCCGTCTTCTTGGGGCTCTCCACCTTGAGCGAGGTCTGGTTGTTGCTGGCTCGGGTAGTGGAGGGTAGTGCGCCATGGAGGCTCTAGACGGCCCATAGGTTACTGTGGGTGCAAGTAGCCTTGGGTCTTGTGGTGGTTGCATCTTGGGCAGGAATGGTGTGAAGTTGGCCGGTCGCATTGAGGGGGGTACCGAGGTGGATGCTGCCGTGGGCGCGGCGCTTTCTGGTCTACCCTCCCTTCGCGTTCTCTTCCTTCTTATCCCTCCTATTCCTCCCCTACGGTGCACTGTGGGGGCGCCTCGTGGTATTGAGTCGTTAGCTGGAGGGCGCGGACGGATGGCGGAGGTAGATAGTCAAAGTAACGCAATATATACCTTATAGTGCGTAATATAGAGTAATTTTTGGCTTAAAGAGAATTGCGCCCGGTTCTTTAAAACGTTAGCCGATCGTAAAATGTAGTGCCGTCGAAATGGTAGGTAGGAACCTGCCACATATGGTCACACTAGCCGTATCGCGCCAAGTGTCTCCGCCACTTCAGTATAATTTACGAAACTACGTGATAAAAGTTGGCGCCACGCCACAAGCCCTCGCCAAGTCTCTTCTGTATAAACCGCGCCTAATATTCGCGAAACAGTCGTCAAAGCGCCGCTTCGCCTTTTGCGGCAAAGTTCAAAGAGGCCGCGTCCATCGACGGAACACGTGTACACTACTGAATAGGCTTGGGCTAACTATATCCAACAGAGGAGTGAGTACATCGTATATAATTCCATGTAAGGATATATATCCGCTTAGTATGTCCGCTTAATATATTATCCGCTTAGTATAACTGCTTAGTATGTTCGGTAGGAGTGAGTACATCGTATATAATTCCATGTAAGGATATATATCCGCTTAGTATGTCCGCTTAATATATTATCCGCTTAGTATAACTGCTTAGTATGTTCGGTATATCCATGTGAAATGTGTTTCAGACTTTGCAGATAAATAGATAAATAATACTTCAATGATTAGTATATCCCATATTCAAAATAAAAAATATCCGCATTTCATAACCGATATTATGTAACATTATAAGACCGTACCTGTTGTGTTTTTGCATTGTTTTTGTACCCGTTGTTAGTGATGATGACGTGATCCAGAATAATATGGCAAGGTTGCCTAGAAAATACCTATTCACTTACGGCTTTACTTTTTAACCGATTTCACATTTTTTTTTGTGTTTCATAAAGGTATACCGGATATATGGGATATACTAGTATTAAGGTTTCGGGAAGTGGAATGATGGGTATATATTCGCTTAGGGATATATATCCGAAGATATAGATGTGTCCGGAGTTACCCAAGCCTACTAACCGAGAACGACAAACGATAATTGTTAAATAACATTGTTATTCTAATGTGTACAGTAATGTTTTGGGTTGCAATGTTGAATAACAAGGTTACATGGTGTGGACGTGTTATATATTTACTATAATATATTTATATAACACAAGTTAAATAACATGTTACATAGTCTGTACGCACCTTTATCAAATCAGACATTTTTTAGGGCCCCGAAACCAAAGGGACCCTAGGGACTACTGAGACTTCGCTGTCAATCCGTCCGTCTGTCTATCCGCCTTTCTCAAAGCTGTATTTCCTTTACAGTAATAGGTAGATACTTGACATTTTCACTAAGTATGTATTATAATGGGGATTTAAAAACAAATACTAAAAACTAAAATAAAGTTTAAAAAATAAAACTGGCTAAGTCGAGTTGAACTCGCCCACCGAGGCTTCCGTACGAACCAATTCAGCTAGATCTCTAAATTGTATCAGCGCTCATATAACTCAGAGGTCTACATTAATTGGCGTAACCTATGTATGTATGTACACCTTTTAATTTTCAACTTTTTTATTTTTTGGAATTTTTCCATAATTTGTGCTGTACCTTGCTGCTTGCCAAATTTCATGAATCTAGGTCAACGGGAAGTACCCTATAGGTTTTCGATCCAAAACCTATAGGGTACTTCCGGTTTACCTAGCATTGTCAATTTTGGTTATAAGCAAAGTCTTAGAGCACAAGTATAGGAAAAATTCCGAAAAATAAAAAATGTTGAAAATTAAGGTACATTTTGGTACTAACAAGTTTTCGCGAAAATCTAAATTTGCCCATATCTTTTTATTGTGTTGATTCAAGACCTTGATTTTTATACACCCAATAGGGACTATAGACTTCAGTATCAGGTATAAATTTCAAATTGCTAGGTCCACCCGTTCCTGAGAAAATCAGTGGTGACACACGGACAGACGGACAGACAGACGGACAGACAGACACACAGACAGAGAGACAGACGGACAAGAATGTGATCTTATAAGGATTCCTTTTCTACCTTTTGAGACACGGAACCCTAAAAACGGTTAATTTACTTTTACAAACTTATGATTTGTAGTTGTTGCTATACATTTCCTATGGATCGAACTACAAAGTTAAGTTTGTCCCTTAAACTAGTCTGAGCAGTTGGTACGGAAGCCTCGGCGGGCGAGTTCAACTCGATTTAGCTGGTTTTTATATATAATATAGAACCTACGTAAATTTGAACCTCCTGTGTGTACTGGTCCCAACATATATGTATGAAGTTGACGTTAATCTTCACGTGAGTAGTATTGTTGTTCTGTTTTCGTCCGCGTGTGGTACCTTGCTTAAACTAGCTCCTCAGCAGCTCCAGAATCAGAGGCGAGGTGAGGAAGCCTCGATTGGTGGGTGGGACAGAGTGTCTATTCTATACGTATTTTTATATATTATATTATTTGTTCTCGGTGCCGACAAAGAAAACCGATGCAACACAGAACAGATACTACGTATAGAATGGACACTCTGTTCGCCCCAACAATCGAGGCTTACTCACCTCCCTACCGACTTTGAGCTGTCGAGGAACTAACTTGAGAAAGGACGCGCCACACGCGAACGACGCGACGAAAATAAATCACTCAATAGCACTATTTTATTTATTTACATTTTTTAAGGTTGGTTAGCTAGACATCTAAATTGTATGAGCGCTCATATAACTCAGAGGCCTATCTCAATTAGCGTCAACTATGAATAAAATAAATTACACAGAGGCACAATTTTAGTTACATATTTACCTTTTGGCACCAAACTTAAGTTTGGTGAGCTAGACCCCTAAATTGTATGAGCGCTCATATAACTCAGAGGCATATCTTAACTGGCGTTAATTATGTATGTATGGGACACCATTTACTTTAATAATTTTTTCGTTTTTGAAATTTCCCCTTTTTTTGTGCTGTAAGACCTTGCTCTTTGTCGAATTTCATGGTTCTAGGTCAACGGGAAGTACCCTACAGGTTTTCGACCCAAAACCTATATGGTACTTCCGGTTGACCTAGAATTGTCAACTATGGTCAAAATCAAGATATTACAGCACAAGTAAAGGAAAAATTCCTAAAAATAAAAAGTCGAAAATTAAGGTAAATTTAGGTACTTACAAATTTCAGCGAAAATCTAAATATGTCTATATCTTATGATCGTGTTGACTCTGGATCTTGATTTTTATATATCTAATTAGGACCATAAACATCAGTATCTGGTATAAATTTTAACTTGCTAGGTCCACCCGTTCCTGAGAAAATTGGTGGTGACACACGGACATACAGACGGACAGACGGATAAGAAAGTGATCTTATAAGGATTCCTTTTTTACCGTTTGAGATACGGAACCCTAAAAACGATTAATTTACTTTTATAAACTTATGATTAATTGTTAAACAAATAATTGTTTAACAATTTACAAAAATATAAAGTGTGAAACACTTCAAAGAAACATAATATTTAACTTATGATTAATTGTAGCTGTTGCAATACATTTCCTATATGGATCGAACTACAAAGTTAAGTTTGTCCCTTAAACTAGTCTGAGAAGTTGGTACGGAAGCCTCGGTGGGCGAGTTCAACTCGATTTTGCTGGTTTTTATATATAATATAGTATCTACGTAAATTTGAACCTCCTGTGTGTACTGGTCCCAACATATATGTATGAAGTTGACGTTAATCTTCACGTGAGTAGTATTATTGTTCTGTGTCCGTCCGCGTGTGGTGCCTTGCTTAAACTAGCTCCTCAGCAGCTCCAGAATCAGTAGCGAGGTGAGGAAGCCTCGATTGGTGGGTGGGACAGAGTGTCTATTCTATACGTAGTATTATTATTTGTTCTCGGTGCCGACAAACAAAACCGATGCAACACAGAACAGATACTACGTATAGAATGGACACTCTGTTCGCCCCAACAATCGAGGTTTACTCACCTCCCTACCGATTTTGAGCTGTCGAGGAACTAACTTGAGCAAGGACGCGCCACACGCGAACGACGCGACGTAAATAAATCACTCAATAGCACTATTTTATTTATTAACATATTTTATGATTGGTTCCAATTAAGCTAGACCTCTAAATTGTATGAGCGCTCAGTTCCTTTTTTTACCTTTTGAGAAACGGAACCCTAAAAATGATAAAGTAGATATCTAGTTACTGTATAACTGAAGAAGACAAATTGTAGGTAGGTACACAATACATGTATTGGTGGAGTGATCAAAGTGTCCATTCTATATTTTGTTCTGTGTCGCATCCTCGCAGACAAAAAAGTTTTGTTCGCAGTGTGCGCAGGGTGATAGACAAAACTGTCTTGAGACAGACCGTTAAGACTGTTTTGTCTATAGTCTGCGCTCAGCCTAAATAGCGAGGGGCCAATTTCACCAGTCTCTGATAAGCCTATTAGAAACTAACTGATTGTTAATAAATGGCGTTAGTGTCGGATAAAAAATTATCTGGAACCTGTGAAACTGGACCTAAAATATTTAACGCCTACTGAATAATACTGAGCAAGAGTTTTGGCGGGAACGCGGCAGTGTGTGCTCTCATTGTATTTTTTCCGCCTACTACATGTCGATTATTAACCATTAATTGTCGATGAATGTGTACGAGTGTAGGGAAACAGCACAATGTTAAAAAAACATGCTATTTGCGTTCTTACCAAAATTCCACGGAAAATTTTCAGTATAGTCAAAATTTTTACCGGAGGGTGTGACTTCGACTAGATATTGACATCAACTTGACCTGAAATATGACTGACCCATCTTTGACTTGTATTTTCAATAAGATCGTTTAAAAAACTAAAAATAACCGACTTCAATACCGCGCTATTAATTTTCAGTACCAATTTTGAGGTGTTTATCTCGATATCTCTGGAGATACTTATCAGACCTCGATAAAAATACAATGGTACCACACTTGGGATATCTCCTTTCCAACAAAAAAAGAATAATCAAAATCGATTCATAAACGATGAAGTTATCCGCGAACAAACATAAAAAGAAATTTAAAAAAAGCATATACGGTCGAATTGAGAAACATTCTTTTTTGAAGTCGGTTAAAAACTAAAAAACGAAGACCTTTAATGCTTGACACCGGCTAAATACACTAATCGTGTGCAGCCATAATGAAACAAAAAAATAACTCGGCAAGAGATTTGGCGGGAACGTGAAACAGTGTGCGTATTTGTCATTGTATTTTTCCTAAAACTTTTGTTATTCAGTGAGTAGTTTGTACAGTAATAAATGTGGATTATTAATATTAAGGTCCGGTGAATGTGTGCGAGTGTAGGGAAACAGCAAGCACAGTGTGGAAAAAACATGCTATTTGCGTTCTTACCAAAATTGCATTGAACATCTTTACTGTGGGTATGACTTGGACTAGATTATGACTCTAATTTGACCTGATGAGCAAGGCGTTTTGGGGCGGCAACGTGAAAAAGTGCTCTCAATTTAATACTTGACACTGGCTAAATACATTAATCGTGTGGAGCCATCGTGAAACTGAACAAGCACAGTGTGGAAAAAACATGCTATTTGCGTTCTCACCAAAATTCCATTGAAAACCTTCAGTCAAGACCACATCTTTACTGTGGGTATGACTTAGACTAGATTATGACTCTAATTTGACCTGATGAGCAAGGAGTTTTGAGGCGGCAACGTGAAAAAGTGCTCTCAATGTAATACTTGACACTGGCTAAATACATTAATCGTGTGGAGCCATAATGAAACTTAAAAAAAGTGTGCTCTTAATATATATATATTTTCTAAAACTTGTGGTCTTCCGCGAATTAATGTGTAATAAATATTATACGATGTAAAAGTACCATGAATAGGCTTGACGTACGTCAATAATTATTATTAATTGTTTGCTGGACCTGCACGACCGATTTTGCATCCAGCGAGCGCCCCCATCACCGCGAACGTCGTGCAGATGGACAGTGAATAACGCGGACGTACAGTCCCACAAGTAACTTGGCGGTGGTGGTTTTTGGAACTCCCACTCTAATTCCGCTCTCTTGAAACTGTGAGTTTGATGTTTGAGAGATTACCGCGACATTATTGTTAATAAATCTGCTACATTAAAATATGTAGTTCAATAATGCCAAAAGTAATTAAAAGTGGTTTAAGAGAAACTGTTCACTGTTCATCAAAGTACAAAGTAAAAGCACAGTGGCGCACAGCCGCGCCAAGTTATACTTGCCGGACTGTACGTCAGCAGAGCGGTCCAGCATCGTGCGTGCTTGATCGAGCATAGACTTGCTGTACAGAGCAGATTTAACATTTAGAGCTTGTATCGCAAGGTTGTGACACGTCAAAATGGATCGCGAAACACTTTAAAGATTTATTGAGAAATATAAGTTCACACATGTGAATTTTGAAATTTTTTTTAAATTTTTTTCATACAAAAATCTCTTGTTATTTTTTTCCTCTCTTCTGCGGCTGCTGACAAAATCAAAAGAATTCCCATTTTTTGGCATTTTTTAACCGACTTCAAAAAAAGGAGGAGGTTTCTCAATTTGACCGTATATATATATTTATTTTTTTATTTTTTTATGTTTGTTCGCGGATAACTTCGTCGTTTAGGAACCGATTTCGATTATTCTTTTTTTGTTCGAAAGGAGATATCCCAAGTGTGGTACCATGGTAATTTTATCGAGGTATGATAAGTATCTCCAGAGATATTGAGATAAACATCTCAAAATTGGTACTGAAAATGAATAGCGCGGCATTGAAGTCGGTTGTTTTTTAGTTTTTAAAAGATATTATTGATAAAACAGGTGGCATTTTATAACTAAAAAAACACGTCCTCTCATCTAATTCGTTCTATTTACGCTGCTCGCTTGATGCTCGCATGACAGTCAGTATGCTACATCCAGCGCCGCGGCCTTGAGCTGACGCACAGCCGGAATGGATAGTAAATAGGGCGCTTTAAGTGCCGTTGAATGTGAGCGAGTGTAGGGAAACAGCATAATGTTGAAAAACATGCTATTTGCGTTCTCACCAAAATTCCACTAAACATCTTCAGTTAAGTTCACATCTTTACTGAGGGTATGACTGGGACTAGACTTTGACAAATAATTTGTCCTGAAATGTGACTGACCCATATTTACGATTTGAACTCTCAAAAACTTGAAAATGCTTAATACTTCACACTGGCTAAATCATCGACGTCATAACAATTGCTATGACGTCGACGGGCTACATACACTAATCGTGTGGAGCCATAAGGTAACTGAAAAAGAAAACAGCAATGGAGCCGTAGAGAGAGAAAGCAAAATGGAGCAAAACGTAGAACTGTCTACGGCGCGTAGATGGGAGTATCTACGGAGCAAAAACTTTGCTGATGATTGCCAATATAAATAAATGTTACACTCTATCCTCCATGGTTGTTTTGTTACCATGAAGGATTATGGATGATAGACTTCGAGCATTTACCAAAGGAGATGTTAACGCAAGGCGTACCCCTCTGCTGGCCATATAGCCATTTTTTGGCCATATGAGCGTGCGTAACTACGCTGTGTTTTTAATACTGTGTCCGTGTTTCAAGCTAGTGTGCGGGATCGTTAAAGTGAGTGATTTGTGTATGTGCAATGCGTGTTTACCTCGTCCCCCGTAAGTATCGGCAGAAAAAAATATGTGCGGATTACAACGTCAACATCTCCATTGGTAAATGCTCGAAGATGATAGAAGTAAGTTACCACGGATGAAAACAGATAGTCTATCCTCCGTGTAAGGTACCAAAGAGTAGAGTCTATTCTCCGTGTACGCGCACAAGACCGCAATCTCTCTTGATGGATAGCACATCTCTTTAGTCTGTAATGGAAACGTAGAGAGAGAAGGATGGAAAGTAACGATTTAGTCACACGGCCTTAGGCGTCCATTACACGATAGCTCCCATCTACGCACGATAGGTTTTGCTGTCAGTTTGCTGGCAGTCACGGCTGTGACTGATGGATAACTGATCGTGGAATGGGGTGACTGACGGTGACTGACCGATATTTACATACTTTGATTTGCTGCATGAGCATCAGTCATGACTTTTGGTTTTGAATAACGGATAACCAACCGTGTAATGGACGACTTAGATGGAAGAATGTTTTGTCTGGTATTGTAAAAGTCCGAGAGGCCAGACGAATTGTCTTTACTTCATTAATCTGTCCACATCTCACCAGCTGCCTTCATAACTTACCACTGCCACAACGTAGAGAAATCCTAGGTCTGTGTGTGCTTGCCACACCCATCGGCGGTATAATTGGCAATGGCAACATGCTTTTTTTCCAAATTCTGAAATGAAAACCACTGATTTTCCTTATATTTGAAAGAATGGTAAAGATATACTTAAACGTGGGAGAAATGAAAATTGTACGTCGGTTTACGTATGCTTTACTCGTAGGTACTGTACTGCCAAATGCCAATACATTTATTGTTTTGAAATCGAAACTAGTAATCGTGAATGTTTAACATATTGATGTTTTACACTGTATGGCTATAATTCACGTACCTACACGTACGTTTAGTCGAATATTCACGATCTAGTTTCGAGCGAGTCCGTCGCTCTTCCTAGGGAGTGAAGTCACGCGGTGAGTGATCACTGTCACACAATCATAGTGATCACCGCAATCTGACTATCCTGACTACACGACACGCTCGCACGGCAGTATTATCATCACGATTACGTGTCAGCCGAAGGCACGCGGCCTTTGCGGAAACTGACGCTGATTTCACTTTCGTTTTATCATCGTGGAAAATCCGCACAGTACCGGAATTAGGTACTTATCCATCTTGAATATTCACTTTACTGGGGCTTGAAATTATACTGATTATATCTACGTGTTGGTACTTACATTACATTTGACGAAGTATCTAGTTATGGAATCTTAGAGTTATGTAAGATTATTCAAGGAGAGTAATTAGACGAGCAATGAACACTATGAGTGGTACTGGTATGAGTGGTACTGGTACCACGTATTAGTTTGTTTTTTTTCCGGACAGATAAGTACATGACTTCCATCTCACCTGAGGGAGGACAAGTGACATTACGGTCTAAGATGGAATCGTAGGTACTTGTCTTGAAATGGAAGAGGGAAATTAAACGAGGCGCAGGACAACTGTCTCTAGCACCAAACATAGTGTCGGAACTCAGCGCACCGATTGGCGACATATATTTGTCCGGTGGGTGGTTAAAGCCACTGTCGAAGCATATGGTTACCTATTAACTACCACCCAGGAATAACTTGTAGGATTTAGATCTAAGCCTACTGACGCAGGAAGATAACAATAACCTCCAATGGCTTACTGACTCGCATTCCCGTAGGTAACATAGGATAACAATACTCATACCTAGTTACATGGACAAAATTTGTTTATGTTATTATTTAAGTATACTTTATTTAATAGTGGCACCTGGTGGCATGAGTGCAAATGTGATAGAATCAAGCACGATATCTAACTGATGGCAGAGAATATATACATAAATTATTCATATCTCAGACTATCATAAAAAAGGCAGACAGATTCGTGCCGAACACCAGAGTGACCACAAGTTCAGTAATACTAAATTCTTGGGTAATAAGTTACCGCGCTCAGTCCCGCATTGTCAATAATACGGCATGATTACTACGTAAGCAAAGCTGCGAAGTAATACTGCACGGAAGCGTCCGACCCTGCTGCCGCTTGGTAGCAAACTGAGCGCGGAAGCGTATTACTCAAGCATTTAGTATTAGGGTGCATTCGGGTAACTCCGAAAATCCGAGCGACCGCGCGTCATCAACTGTCATTTTTCCAAGCAAAGGTGATTTCGCGGGTTTTTTGGTGTTATTGGATTTGCCCGAACAGCCATAATTACAAAACCTGTTAAGATATTAAACTTTTATTTTCTTTATTCCCTAACGTTTTTTTTTGCATTTCTGTGTAGGCTTAGAACTATATAGCTCATAATATTTTGCACTTTTCAGATTTAGCCGTATAGGGCAATACCGAATTTGTCAATGCCTTCTAAGAGTTTGAGTACCTTAGGCTACTTGTCGGGTAGTTCCGAAATGAAAGTAGCACTCATGTAATGTTCATAATTCATAATTCATTCGTTTATTGCGTTCTCTAAATGTTTGTAAAAGATCTTATAAATAAATACAGTACATTAGAGACCCTGTCGGGCACAACAATATTAGAGCAGAGGAAGGCTAATTTTTAAAATCTAATTTAGTACATATTTGAATTTTATTTTCTGCATTACATAAAATTATTATACTGTATTTATTAATTTAACTATTATGTCAATTTATTATACGTCAATTTAAATATTATTATAAGTGAATTTGAATTTATATTTTAGTAATTTTATCATAAACAATTTTTATTATGAATTAATTAATTTATTGAAATCTAAGCAACTTTAAAATGTCATGTTTGGCACTTTTAGTGGCCAAACCACTACATACATTTCGTGAAGGTAAACCTGAACGAAAACGAAACACGTACTTTAAGGCATAACTACTTAAAACCCACTTTTGAGTGTCATTCAGAATTACCTGAATATAATTCGGAATTGCACTCTGACAAAAAAAAAACAATGTTTTCAACCATTTCTAATTATTAATTACAATGATAATATATTTATACAAATCTTAGCAATAGTACTTGGGTATATATTTACGCAGACGGAGTGATATACTCTGGAAACATGAAGTCTATCAATTTTGACATATTGGTGATAATACAAAGACCCTGTGAACTCATCAAAAATTCATTCGTAAATACCCGAATGCACCCTACTGAACTTGCGTTCACTCGGGTGTTCGGCACAAATCTGTCTGCCTTTTTTATGATAGTTTGAGTTCATACTTATAATTTTAATTTTGGTAATAACTCTGTATAGGTACTGAAACCTGCAACGGTGCCAAGTTGATTGGCGATACGTACAAGTGCTAAGAGGTTTGTATGACGCCGCGACTATGACCGTCCAAGTACAAAATCAGCAGACTGAACATATCCCTTTGCATCGTTATTTCCCCCAGATTTTTCACAAACAATCTAGAGGATATGTTCAAGACGCTGAACTGGAAAGGACGAGGCATAAATATCAACGGGGAAAGACCTCTCATACCTGAGATTTGCGGACGATATCGTCATAAAGGCTGAAACCGTACAGGACTTGCAATACATGCTGACCACCCTTGCTGATTCTTCTGCTCGCATCGGTCTCCGGATGAACTTGGATAAAACCAGATCCATGTTCAACGAACATGTAATTCCGGAACCGATTGCCTTAAACGGAGAACCCCTCGAGGCTGTTCAAGAATATACCTTAGGCAAACCCTGCGATTTGGTAGAAACAATTTCGAGATCCCTCTCTTCTGCGGGCTTCCCAGCCCGCAGAAGAATACAGCTAGGATGGGCAGCATTTAGAAAACTACGCAAAGTCTATAGACAAAAGTCTTTAATGATTGCGTCCTACCTGTTATGACATACGGAGCCGAGACGTGGACACTGACGGTGCGACTGACCCTCCAATTAAAAGTCGCTCAGCGAGCTATAGAAAAGGATATGCTCGGAGTATCTCTGAAAGATCTAATTCGAAATGAAGTGATCCGACAGAGAACCAAGGTTATCGACATAGCTCAAAGGACTAGCAAGCTGAAGTGGCAGTGGACTGGTCACATCTGTCGTAGAACCGATAACCGTTGGGGTAAACGTGTTCTAGAGTGGAAACCACGGCTAGAACGAACGGCTAGACGGTGGAAAACGAAGCGTAGGACGCCCTCCAGCTAGGTGGAGCTATGATATACGCAAGCTGGCTGGCAGCGGTTGGAAACAAAATTAGCTGAAGATCGAGCTCAGTGGCGTGCCATAGGAGAGGCCTATGTCCAACAGTGGATGAATACTGGCTGTTGACGATGATGATGATGAGGTACTGAAGTCTGAAAATTAATTTGCCCCTTTGACATCACTAATACGGTGTATCAAAAAAAAATAGGTACAACTCTATTTATGCCTAAGTGGCGAGACATTGGTATCGCCCCAAGGACAGACTAGCAGAGGGCCTATATATACCACTAAGGCATAGTATACCTGTAACTTGGAGTACATAATAAATGATACCAATTTTAGGTACCTACACATGCACATCTGACCACATCGTCGCTTATCATCGCTATCAGGCGAAATAGTTAGCGCTGGTCTATCAGATATAAAAACAGTTTCATGTAGGCAAAAGTAGAAACTCCTCTTCCGAGTATTATTAGACTGAACTGACTTGGACGAAACATTAAAGCAGGTAGTACCTACCTATTTAATTAGGACTCAAGTTTTTCACTTTGGAAAACCCCAAATTAGCCAATCCGTCTATGCCATTACGCATATGTTATGACAACAAGTCTTGCCTGTTGAGTAACTACCATGTCAGATATGGATTTGTTTAGAATTCTCGATTAATAAATCTTCAGTGCTTTAACAAGGTAACAACTACAGAATAGTGGGGCGACAAGGTGGGATTATTTTATAAGGGTTTACATACATGCGCGCGAAAAGCAAACATGAACATAGATATGCTTAATCAACATGAATATGGATGTAGCTTGAATTTATTTGTACCCTACTGCGCTTTAAGGAGGGTTAAATTGTAATACTGCAATGAGTCGACAGGACAGAAGTAAGTTTGGTGGTTAGTTTAAAATAGTCTTTGATAAAAAATGGACAATAGTCTTGTATGGAATAGTTTCTCCAGTACGAAGTACATTTACCTCAATGATTTTTTTAAAAGTTTTTTACGATATTATTATGTTTTATGCCTACAACATTCTTGGTTGGTACGCAGGTTAACGTACCTACTTAGTACTGTATACAAAGAGTTGATGGTTACCGGCCTCTCCAATCCACCATCTTGTTCTATTCAGTCATTATAATGACACTCCCAGAAATGTGGAATTATATCATATTTGAAGGAGGTTTGTGTATGTACCTACCTAGTAATTGTTAAAACCTTAATGCTTTTGATATTGATATTATCTCGTTAGGTAGTTTTAAAGTAGGCACGTTTCAGACGAATTGAATTTCTACCTACTTCAAAAACTCAAAGAACCCCGTCACATAAGACATAAAAGACATAAGTCTATATAGTTACTACGAAAGCCCTGTGTTCCAGACGGGGCGAGGGTAGGTACGACTCGCGTGTGTACCACACTTTAGTATTTCGGCGCGCGGAGAAAGTAGGTGCGCACTGCGCGAGGTGGTGGCCGAAGACCCCGAGCCGCGCGGCACTTGGTGCAACCGCGCGGCCGCGGCCGAACTCGGCCTGCGATTCATGGGCGCCCCTTTGCGAAATAATGCCATTGAATCGCTGACGACCAATCCGCCAGTGGACGCGCCGAGCGCGGAGATGCCGCTCAAATAAATAGTGGAGCGCACTAATAATAACAACTCGCTCGAACCCGGACCCCCACAATGTGCCAATGGAGATTTGTGACTATCGTTTACGTGGTCCTTTCGGTACAAGCGGCAGCAGCCAGGGAGTTGATGTCGCCGGCTGCAGCTATTCACCACAATCATGTAAGTCCTCACATGGTTTGTTTGATCAAAGTCAAGCAATATCGGTCGTAGAACTACTTAATCCGTTACCTTCACAGATCACTGTAATGTGTAGCAAGGTCCGTTAGTGCAATGACTTGCATGATAACTTTTACTTTCATCGTGCGGTTTATGCAATTCTTGTTCATAACTGCGATACTTAACTACATAATGACTTTAGTGTTTATAGTATTGATTTATGTTTTTGTATCTTAATGAGACTCACCTATTTATAATTAGGTTAATTTTAATGATAGGATAACACTAGTATTAATGGTAATAATATGGATAGGTAAGTATGTTTATATGTTTGACTATGTGCTATTTTAATGTTTTTTGCTAGGTATATAATATCTAGCTAAAACAATGTTTAAACTATTTTAGGAGGAACTTTTTTTCTTTGAATGCATTTGTTAATATACCTACTGTTGGTGCTTCTGCAACATTAATGTCTGAATTATTATCATGTACGGCCATTACACTATTGTAAACTTCGATCTTCTTAGTTATTTTGATGACATTATAAAGATGTTTTTCTACTTATGATTGTCAGTATTTGTTATTATAGATTGCTGAAAGTAAAATAACAAATTATCAGTACCTACCACCCTAAAAAAATCTTGCCAGTTGCCACCATTCCCAAAGGATTTGTTTTTTACCCACTTTTGTACATTCTGTTATCAGTTCTAAAATATTTTTTACATCTATTATTTTTATTTATATCTATTACACAATTTTCTTGGCAAGGCTGAGCCTTCAGATAAATTTTCTTTTTATAGTTCTCTGAAGAAGTTTTTTACACATTTCATGGAGATCACATTGGTACATATTATATACATAGGTAATTATTTTCGGAGAAATTCATGAAATTAGGATCTACGTGCGTGGTGCCGCTCATAGGTAACATAGACCTAATATGTATTAATTGTTTTTGGTAGGTAATACAAACATTTAGGTACCTATAGGTCAACCAATGAATATATATATATATATATATATATATATATATATTATATATATATATATTCATTGGTTTGGTCTTTTATCAAGATGGTCGAAAAAGCCAAGCAAAATGGAATTACTTTCGATATTATAATATACTTACTTAATGATTATAGCGTTTATTCAAAACAATATTGCACAGCATGCTAGATACAGCGAAATAGTAGTTCTACTCCTAAATATTAATTGTGTTATCGCACAACCGAACTGACTCGTCAATTAGGTAAATTGTGTGTTTATGTTTTGTGGTTGACATAATTTTATATTCTCTGCTAATGGTAATGCATAATAGATACGGGGGAATTCATTTGTATGGAAAAGTGCACCCCACGTTCCCTCTTAAGTCCAGTCTCTAGTCTCTAGTAGTTCAATTTGCGTAGTACGTAAGTATTGTAAAACTTTCCAGAGAGGGCATTATGATCACGAAAGGCTTTCGAGAAATAATTGTTGTGTTGCTCTGCTCCCATTTCGTTATCCGAGCTCGTTTATCAGAAATTGATGAAAATAATACCAGACCAATGGCGCCACCATTATTGCTTCAAAATATACCTACAAGTACTCGATTTTTTTAGGTAACCTCTGTAGGTACCTTATCTGTGGGTAGGTATAAAAACTTGTTGCCCTGAGAGCAGAACCTAGGTAGTAGGTGTCGTATTTAAATCTGTATTAGATCCTTATGAAGTAATGATTGAGATACCAAATCAAAATAATTTAAGGAAACCCAATAACATTGATAAAATTAACTACTTCATTTTAAAACGTGAAAAGCTCAAGTAATTATATAACTATGAACTTTACTACTTAAGTACAGTTAAAATTGCGTAGTTAAAGAAAAACCAGAAATTTCGTGCTCATTCACAGTACGGATAGTATTCACCTACGGCTACGTAATTAAATAATTGTTTACCTATACTCGTAAATATTGAAGCAACGTCGTAATAACGATTATGAATTATATTTATAGACCGTACTTAGATTTATTATCATGGTAGAGTCAATTTACAAACTTTTATTGGACGTACAATGTTCTAAGTAGTTCATCAAGGGCGTTTAAATAAGCATACCATTTTACTACCATACCGTGACCTCGGTGACAATGTAATATGATGGTACCCTAGTGCTGACCTGATTGATGATGTAGCCGGGATGTAGGGAATGGAACTGCCTAATAATAAATGGTAGAAAAGGCAGTGGGCTAGTATCAGTAATTATGTTTTATTTTCATAAATATTTTCCATCACATATTTTATAATGTTGATGTTCTTAAAAACCTCTTTAAAACAATCTTTTGTTTTACACAAAGCATGTTGTTAAAAAAAATTGTATATTATTCTTGAAAAACTTTATTTTTTACTCGACTACAGGAGGGTTATGATTTTGACCGGTTTACCTATTTATGTACTGTATGTATATGTATCTATGTTCATCTGTTCCCTAGTTATTAGGCTATGTAAAGTAAGATTAATTTGAATATGGCGCCCTCTAGATAACATAAAGCCATACATTTTATTTTTATTTTTTTATAGCTTATAGGTATCGTTTGACCACTATCTCACCTGTTGGTAAGTGATGATGCGGTCGAAGATGGTAAGCACGATAGGCCTAGAATGGGAACTGGCTCTCAAGGATAGCTGCCGGAACACATTAGATGTTTGGCAAAAGCTTTTCTAACTTGAGGGTGGTAGCTGGCCAGGCGGGTCGGACACTAGATAGTGTCCTACCACCATGAAAAATAAAAAAAATATGTTGTCCATTTAGTCGTGTTGAGTATCAAATTAAAGGGCTTAATTTTAACATATATTTAAAAAATGTACAGGTATACATTGTTAGCTGTTGTTCACGGCTTTGCATGCAAATGCTCCCGAATATTTGGAATAGTTTCAAAAATGAGAGCGTGACTTAATGGTAACAGAGATCAGTGTAGAATAATTAAGTATATTAAAATAAATAGTATATTAATATACCTATATCTAATATATATAACCTAAATGTTACAACTTATAACCTACTTTCATAATTGTATTGTTAAGTAATCAACGTCTTACATAATTAATTCCTATTGAAGTAAAGTAGCGTGGGCGAAAGTAGCTTAAGTAGTGTATATCCGCTTCATCAAGTTACATAAATTAATTCACAAACATACCCTTGCAATTTCGTAGCACTAAAGTAACCACAGACTACTAAGGATGTACCACGGAAAGTAACTCTATTATATTCCGCTATAGATTGCTGCCCTGTTATATTCAAAATCAATATTATAAATACGAAAATCAGTTTGTATGTTTGTTTGTTTGGCACTTCTTCACGGTCAAACGGCTGGACCTATTTAGCTGGACTTTTGCACAGGGATAGCTAGTATCATCATCAGCCGCGGGGCACAGTTAGGAGTTATATTTTTAATGTTGTCTAGTTAACATTTATGAGAGGGGGAAATGGTCACCCTAATAAAGTCAATAAAAACTATGTTTGGAAGAGCGTAAAAATAAGACTTAGAAGTTTGTGTGTAATAAATTCTTGGCAGTATTTGCGTACAAGTAGATAGAGTAACACCTTTTCAGCGTTCAGGAGTTTTATCACACTTTAGTATTATTGGTTACCTACCTACTATAATTTTAATGTACCTCACATTAACGTATATATATATATATATTAAACAAGATAAGGGAAATAATTTTATTTCCCTTATCTTGTTTAATATAAATCGTTAATATAAATGCGAAATCAGCCCTTCAGCCACATATAAGCTAATTTAGCTTATATGTGGCTGAAGGGCTGATTTCGCAAAACATCACAATTGAGCACGCCCGAACAAAAGTTCTGCCAGCTATAGCTTGTGACTTTGAACTTGAGACTGTTTTAGCGGTCAGATCTAGTCCCAGTACATAATAGTTAGTGGTGTAACCATGACCAAGCAATTGCTAAATCATCTATTCATTAACTCGGTCACGGGTACTAAGCGTTTGGGCCTTTATTTATTTCTCATAAATTCTAGTTATTTCAGACCTTTGAGTCAAGAGCCTTGACATCGATCGGTTGCCAATAGTTTCAGCATTATACATATTTAAAGTTAAGTAAATGTTTATTTTTTTTAAGGGTTTTATAAGGTTTTAAGGTCTAATTTAGCAAAGGGCCGAGAAGAATAAAATAATTTGAGAGGGCCTATACCCAACAGTGGGATTAATCCATGTATAAAACAAAATCACTTCCGGCCGTCTGACCCTTCCCTCTGTAAGCTTAGATATTTTAAACTACGTAGCACATTTTAATGCAGTTTTCATTAATAGATAGAGTGATTCAAAAGGAAGGTTTATAACTAGGATTAAATGCGGGCGAAGCGCCGGGACGCATCTAGTAAATTATATAAATAAGCTATCAGGTGTCATTAAAATCAAAACATTTTCAAAGGTAAATATCGTTAATTTTAAAGTTTTTCTCTGCAATTATTTATTCTATCAGCACAACCAAACACGTATAATAAAATCGTAAAGTTGTGCTAACAAAGACACACCTATCAATGTGTGGGCATATAAAAGTAGCACAAACTCAATATGCGCATACAGCACAGAACCTTAGCCTGGTTATGATTATGTCACATCATCGGATGACATTGTTAGGTTAGATAATGCATTCGAACAACAAACTAAAATGGTATAATTTCGTCACATACATAGTTACGTGAGTCGGTTAGTCGGGGAAAGCGGTGGAATTCAAGAATATTTTAAATTCAACAAGCAAGGGCCGTCGTTGGGTTTAGGTAAGTAGGCAGAGTATGTAGGTACTTTAAAGTACTTGATGCTACTTAATGCAAATGGGAGAGCAGATATTATTGGAGTAAAATTTAGGCCGTGGCCGTGGTACGACTAATTCAAACTTATTTACTTATTACCTGCATGAATGTTAACTTAACTAATTGATTGGTTTCTGTGAAACCCGTTTGTAATACCAAGTGGGCATTGCATCTTTCTTACAGGTTAAATTACATTATATCTACGCAAAATGTGGTTACCTACTGTTTAAAACTGTATCTAAATAAGTATTTCTAGACTAACCTAACCGAAATCTTTACATATTTGTTAAGATTTCGGTTAGGTTCAAAGACATATAATCGATAGTTGACGACGGAGACGCTTGCCTTACTGTAGCTACCTTCAGGTAACTCAGTATTATATCATCTGTGCTTTCAGTTAGTAATTCTACTAAAAACGCTGCACTTCTCGTTCAGCCGTTAAATGCTTTGAGATTACCCGGCAACTTCAAAAACATTGGTCATGGCCTGTGGCCATGGCCATCCAATCTTCACGTAATTAGATAGACAAAGACGCTCTCTTGAAACGGGTGTTATTTTTCTAGCTTGTAAATGCTTTGACAAGCTTGCAAAATGTTCTAGCTTTACACGTTGAACTTGTTTTTCTGAGAACAATGATGGAGCGAGAAAGTGCAAGCGTTACTAAAATTGAAGCAAAAAAGATAATAGCCGGAACACGGTCTCTGAGATTGTGAAAGCAACATTGACATTACTCGGCAATTAGCCGGCAAGTTGCGTAACTATGGCATCTCCGTCTCGCGAAAGCAAGCCGCGGCCTAAACGATAAACAAAACTTATGTAAGTGCATTTCCGTCGGAACCACCAGAATACTTGTTCTACCCGTGTGATGTAACACTTATGAGGCAATCCAACCATCGAATCTAGCACTCTCACCTACTTCCGATGCAAGCAATTACACACATGTAACGGTTAATTTTGCTATTCGACACGAACCTATTCAGAATTATTTGCATTGTACATATTCCTCCATCTACCCAAGTAAAGTTTTACTTCAGCAATCTAACAGAAATAATCGTTTATCTTTACATCTGTAGGTATTTGTGTTTTTGTTTACAGTGTTATGCATGAATGAAAGAAATCAAGAAAAAGTTAACATCCAGAAACATTACAACCGTTGACTTATCTACGAAGTTTTATCAGCAGCAATCAACTTGCTATAATGTGCCATCCTATCCATTGTATATTAAGTATTTTATTTTTTTGTATACATTCATTGTATATATATGTTAAGTATATAAAAATTGTGACATAGCAAAATGTTTAAATTGAATTACTTAATGTATTTACAATGCATATTTATGGTATTATGAATGAACCCTTCACCAAATAGATGTATTTTATCGCCTTTAGTATTTAAAGTAGATCATAGTTGTATTTTACACTAAGTAATTCGGGTAAATAGTTTCAAAGTTAGGGAGAATAGTAGAACTTGTGTAAGTGAGCTGCGTGGCGCGCGGTGTATGCGACCCACTGGCAAATACGTAAGGGCAGTCTGTAGCCCAGCAGAGTAGGTAGAGTAGGACATAAAATATTCTCATATACGCGGGACGTCTCAGCTTTATAATCAGTGTTGCCAGTGCCTCAAAAGGAACCAGTTGGTTTGAAAAGTAACGTTATGACAGGAAAAGTTACGATTTTAAAACTATCGCATTTTAACTTTGCATTACAGTATGTATGGATGAGCGAAAATGTAACGCTTTACGTTACATTTACGTTCAAATCGGGTCAAAAAGTAACGTAAAACGTTACAAAAGTTACGTTCTGGCAACGCTGTTTATAATATTCACAAGTTGTTTTGCTATCTTTGACCAAAATAACATTTGTGGAAGAGCAACAACTCAAGTGTGTGCTTGAATATTTCCAGGTTTCGTCTGGAAATAGGTCATCGCGGTTCCTGTTCGATGCTATCTTTGGCTTGGAAGTTCCTCTCTTGGAGGAACAAAGCGTAGAAGACGATGACGATGACCTCAATCTGCAGAAATGTTCATGCGGCAAGTGTCACTCTCAGTTTCCCATACAAAGCTTACACTACACCTACAATGAATCACTAGCGTTCCGATATTATATTGTATAAAATTTCAGATGTTTTTGTAGAAGATTGTTTGCGTAATAAAAACACATCAATAAATGCACTACAAGACGATTGCATTTTTGTATTGTATTAGATTCACAACACAACCTATAGTTTTCTTATGTCTCCAAAGTAATTCTTAACTTGTATGATCTATTATTTTACATTATTTCAGTTCTGCATCTTGCAACGACACTTTACAACGACTTTACTTAATGCATTCTTTAGTAGAAAGTAATTGTTGTACTCCCTTTCAATCCTAATGATTTTCGTTCACATTCACCTTTTAGAGTGTGGCAGAGCAAACCCTCTACCTAGAAAGTTGGGTAAGTTGTAAGCACCTGTAAGCCCTGCAAGTATTATCTACCTTCAAAAGCACGTAGATATTATGGTTGTACCAAGGTTGCACTCTATCCTTTTTTTTATATTGCATTACGTTTATTGTACATATAATATCTTTCAGCACTGTATTCTTTAATTTAGATTTTGTTGTAAGTACCTTGTCATTTACGCACGGTTGCTTGCTATCCCAGCGGTTCTTTTAATTTGCCTTCTTGCATCCCGATTAGTGCCAGACAAAATTTTGAGTAAAGGTCAGCTAACGTTGACGGTAATTTAAATACGAGCAACTAGGTGTAATTGTTCACTCAAATAATGGTAAAAAATGACAGGTAATTACTTAACATTCATATCTAAGACTAGCTGACTCGGCGAACTTCATACCGCGAATATAAATAAACTTTCCAAGTGCAAGTCAGACCCGCACACGCAGGGTTTCGAATGAACAATATTTGCCGGAAAATACGTTTCTCGTATGGGGACTCCCTTTAATTTTTAATTGAATTTAGTTATTTAATTTATTTATTATTTGATCTTATAGCAGCCATTGCAATACACACCATGAGTACATTTCAAGTCTCTATCTATTAAGGTTTGTAAGATCGAGCATAAAAAGCCTCAACAACACGTTTCTTGTATGGGGACCCCCTTTATTATTTAATGTTATTTTGTTTTTATCGGTTTTTATACACAAATAGCAAATATCCATTTTTATTATTTTCTTTGTTTTTTGGCTTCTGCGATAAGCGAATATCCATGTATGGAAGCGCCATAATGACAACCATCAAAATATGTCAATACAATGACAAAAATGTCTGAACGAATCAACAATGACAACCTGGGACAACCATCAAAATTCAAAATATTCAAATTTACATACCTACGCGATAATTCGAGTAATGTGGATATATCATGTTGTCGTTTCAAAACCCTTAATTTAATATTATTTATTATTTCAATTCGAGAGTGGAACAGATAAACGTCAAATATATTTAGGATAATAGGTAGAACAGTTTATATAGGGAAAATGAAATTGTTGTTTTTTCTATCTTCCTCGCAATTTTTCCAAATTTTCTCACCGTTTAAGCCTTCCCTGGACTACGACAAACATTTTAATACCAAAATCAGCTAAATCAGCACAGCCGTTCTCAAGTTTTAGCGAGACTAACGAACAGCAATTGATTTTTATATATAAAGATGTAACATGCAATCATCATCTTGACCTCTGATCTGATAGGGTTCATACCACAAAAAGGTAAAATGGACAAGCACATAGAAACGCGTGTGATTTCCTCGTAATTGTGCGTAAGATGTGCCAGCGTCGTACAATCGTGTATCATGAGAAGTCATGTGCAATGAACTGGAGTGAAAGTGGCTTGATCTCGCAGCTGCCGGCAAGTTAAATTGTAACTCGCTCGCTCGCATTTTGCAAACGGTAAAAAAGAACCTTGATAAGAATGTCATGTTAAGTTGATTCATTTGCACACGATATTGTATTCTGTATTATTGAACAGATTATTTACCTATATTTAGACATATACATATAAATATAGGGTAGCTTAGACTTCGATATCACCATCCATAGACATATATATATTTCTAATTTAAATCAATGCCAAACGTCCTGTCTGTTTCTCTAAAAATTTGATCTTGTCTTATACATAAAAAATAGGTATAATTGTCCATTGTATAGCACGCTACATTTTTGAGTAAGAAGTTAGTTGCATGTAAATGTACGCTTATGAACTGTATTTTATATTCATCTCGTGTAATTTAGCACTATAAAGTATGGCACTGTTGGTACACTGGTAGTAAGTATTCAGATGTAATATTAGTAAATTTTGTGATGGTTAATTTGTGTAGAAGTAAAGTAAAAAACTAAAACAACCGACTTCAAATGCCACGCTGGTAATTTTCAGTACCATGTTTGAGAAGTTTATCTCCGTATCTCTGGAGTTATTGAACATATCTCGATGAAATTTTTATGGGACCACCTGGGAAGTAAAAGCCTTTAAAAATGTTTTCTAAATCGGTGCGGGAGTCTTTGAGTAATCGAGGAACATACATAAATAAAAGAAGATTCCGACAAATTGAGAAACTCCTCCTTTTTGAAGTTGAAAACATCAGCTTTATGTATAATATCGTTTAAAAACTAAAAAACAACCGACTTCAATTCCGCGCTATTCATTTTCAGTACCAATTTTGAGATGTTTATCACAATATCTCTGGAGATACTAATCATACCTCAATAAAATTACCATGGTACCACACTTGGGATATCTCCTTTCGAACAAAAAAAGAATAACCAAAATCGGTTCATAAACGACGAAGTTATCGGCGAACAAACATAAAAAAAATAATAATAATAATATACGGTCGAATTGAGAAACCTCCTCCTTTTTTTGAAGCCGGTTAAAAATTGAAAACTACTTTTAATTCTTTGCCTATTTTTGCGAATACAAATCCTGCCTTTGCTTTTCTATTAGTAAGTACATTCACCCTTCCTTTGCACCCAGTTGCGGAAGCGTAACCAGCTATGTTGGACTAGTACTAGGTAGTAGCGGTTCGTTCAACTGTCCGCTTTCATATTCGCAGAGTGCGGCGGTTCCAATCAGGAGAACAGAATCGTGGGAGGGTTGCCCGCGGGTGTCAACCGGTACCCGTGGATGGCGAGGTTGGTGTACGATGGCCAGTTCCATTGCGGCGCCTCGCTTCTTACAAAGGAGTACGTGCTTACCGCCGCACATTGTGTCAGGAAGTAAGTTTGGGATCGATTTTCAATTGTAATCGTATCATGTGAGGGACAGGTGTACGATGGCCAGTTCCATTGCGGCGCCTCGCTTCTTACAAAGGAGTACATGCTTACTAGCGCGCATTGTGTCAGGAAGTAAGTCTTGAGTCGACTTTCAATTGTTTAATTTAAGAATTTTTTTTCGTTTGCTTCCTATTGCCACGCATTGAGTCAGGAATTGATTTTCAATTGTTTAATTAGAAGAGCAGGTGGAAGGCCAGGTGTGGTGACAATAATAGAGGTATAAGTAACAAAACTTTCATGGTTCTCATCCTTGTACTACGACGAAAGATAAAAAGAAACATAAATATTACTTGGAATATTATGTTTCTTTAAGTGTTATACACACTTTTTATTATTGTATGTTATTGTATACAATCGCGCCCTGTAGGCAGAGAAATGTTGAATTGTATATAATAATTTCTTGGAATGTCAGCTGAACTGATCGCCATTGAAAGTATTACAGCACATTCACAAGTTGTCAGTGTCACTGTCCATGTTGTAGAGTTATACTGGACATTAACGGCAAAGCAGTAATTTAACTAACATTTGGAGATTTCCCGAAAACTGCTCAAACATTTTGAAACCTGAAAAACGAACCAACTTTTGTAAAATTAAGTAACACATAAGCTTCGATAATATGTAAGGCTCTTGATAACATGCACTGAGTTGATCTGAGTTTAGAGAACATAGAATGAATAAATTAATTTACCTAGACATAGAGAAACGTTACTGTTCATCACGAGTGATAGAATAAATATAACATAAATTGTAGCATGTCTGTATTCATTTCAATGGCTGAATGATGACCATCTGGGAACGTTTTAATTGCCCGTGCTTGTGACATATTTATGACGGATTAAACGTAAGTTGATAAACTGCAGATATACTACTACTACATTAGCACATGAGTAAAGAAAAGGAACAGAGACAAAGCTTCATACAAGGATTTTATTACGATGAAGATTTTTTTGTTTTTTTTTGTACCAACCCTACAAGAATTGCTAAACGTTTTGTCCGTTCCTTAGAAGGTTTGTCTCTGTTCCTTTTCTTTACTCATGTGACATTAGTACTTACTCGACATTAGTCTATGTTTTGAGAGTCAAGCCGATATGGCCGGATAAGGACATAGGATACTTTTTGACGCGGATAGTCGCGGAGCGCGGCAAGTTCAAATGTTTTCCTGAAATCACGTTTTTTTTCATGATCATGCTGATCGCGTGTTTCTTTGTAATATATCTATTCTTTTTAGGCTCTTTACACAATGTTACGAAACAGACATGCAACATTTTACGTCTAAATATGAGGCATTGATGCGTATTGCTGCAGATATAACTATAGGTACTGCATTTCCGGGTAACGTTCATAGATCATAATTTACATTTTCTTGCCGCAGGAAGTTGAAAGCGGAAGGATAGTTTAAGACCTCCAGTTTAATTAAACGTTTTCCTATGTTATAAGTATACTTATGCTTTCAAGAGAGCTTGTTTGGTGTCGTTTTATGACTGTTTACAAATGTTTGTCAATGCATGAGCGAACTCACTAGGCACAAGTAAATTTAGTACGTGTTTTATGGCAATAGCATGAATATGGATGGGGTTGTTTGATTGTCCGTATTGTCCGTAAACTTTTATGAATACATATCACTTGTACTATTTATTCTGTAATATCACTGCGGATTACGTCACAAAATGGTATCTAGGGGCACGGTGGGTAGTGCCCTCGCCAAGACGATCCAAGCGAAGCGCAAGGGCACCACCTACCTTTTCTCGAAGTGCTTCGTCGTATTTTTGAATCCTCATAACTTGGATTTGGATTATATCAGATAAACAAAATTCTCGGGCTATGATGTCAATAGTAGATCTATTAAACATATGACGTATCAATTGCATAGCTGTAATACTTTAGATTTTATTTATATTTAAAAAACCCCGATTTCGTCACTCACTCATTGATGATGAAGTCCTAGAAAGCTGAAATGTATGTAAGTCATAAACAACAAAAAAACTTAGCACTTTTACCCCTTAAGGGGATGATGCGGGGTTCAAAATTTGTATGAAGAAACATGATTATATAGTCTTTTTATTTTTTATTATTCGAAACTTCACTAAACAAGAAAACACGTGTTACAGGCTTTTTCGAACCCCTAAGAGGGTGAAGTGTGGTAGCAAAGTCTGAAAATCAATATTACTTCAGATTGCGCTGAAATTTTGCATGCAGATAGTTATTATGAGTAAGTATCAGCTAAGGAAGGATTTCCATAATTCACCCCGTTGAAAGTTTGGTAAAGATCTTAAATCAAGTCGCCTTCGTAGGAAGATAGCAATAGTCGGGGGAGGTAGAGGGAGTTGAGAGGAGTCCCCCCCACTTGTTTTTCCCTGCCTGATAGGCGTAGTTTTTTTATTTTTTTTAATTGAAATTTAAATATTTTCATCAGATATTTATAGTAGTATTTATATAGTATCATTTTAATTTCTAGCGCTTCGCTGGCCGCTGCCGCGGCACGCTCGCTACGCTTGCTCGGCTCGCGCGATGTGTGGTCACTGTTCTAACATAACCTAACCTTCACTTTAGAGCCATATTTTATCGCATCTCCGGCAGCAAGTTTTATTCCAGGGCGCTTAGTAAGAACTCCCTTAACCCCCCCCACATTCACAGTTTACTCAAATTCAGGTGACTCGATATAAGATCCAACCCGAAAGTTTTTATGGAGAAACAAGATTAAATAGTCATTTTATTTGAAACTTCACACAAGTACTTTAGTTATTATGACGTTAGTATCCACAAAGAAAGTATTTTTCAAAATTCACCCCCTAAAGGTATGGAAACGGGGTTTAAAATTTGTTTGGAGATGAAAGATTAGATTTTTTTTATTAGAAAGTTTTTGTTATTAGAAACTTTACATAAAACTTTACATAATACTGTTAATAAATAAGTAAATTCGTGTTACAGGATTTTTCGAAATTCCACTCCTAAGAGGGTGAAATGTGGTAACAAAGTCTGAAAATCTATATGGTTTTTTGGTTTTATAAAAATGAATCCCTGTTTCGCTTAGTCACGAGATAACTTGAAAACGGGTGGACCGATTTGGCTAATTCATTTCAATGTGATTTTATGATAGAAAGATGTTTACGAAAGAAACGTTTTAAGTAAATGAAAGAAATTGTAGACGCGTGCGAAGCTGCGGGGCACTTCTAGTATTTTCATAAGCAACTTACAACAAGTGAATTATTTTAGGGAAAAAAAACCCGAATGCGTGTTAAAAATAAAGTGATTAAACTATTCCAAAGTTTGCGATACAAAAGACTTCAACGCGTGACTTGTTTTTCCTTCCGAATAGTCGAACCGCAATGTTCATCTCGTTATTTGGGATTACTTTTTGGCGCCAAAAATCCTTAATTTTGTTTTTTATTTAAAGTTGATATACCCAGTGTTACTCTCACGACTAGACGAATCTATTGATACCATATAAAAACACGACATGCCGTTTAGGTTTTAGGGCATGCCAAAGAAATATACATATTACATACACACACACATACATACATACCTTGTATGAAGCACAGAAATAGGAATAATAAGAGTATGAAGGTACATACTTATATACATCCACACATACTCTCGAAAATCATAACCCTCCTTCTTTCGCAGTCGGGTAAAAAGAAGTGAAATCCCACCAAAAACATTTTCATGTAAAATGTTGCCAAGACGAGACCATGTGGCTCGCACTGTCAAAAAAGTTATCAGATCTCATTTAGTACCAAGCTTATAACTCTACACGCCCTAAGAGCGTTTGTCCACAGCAACGGTACCGGGACGTCACCGGCACCGAGATTTTTTCGGGCCGATTTGAAAATGATGTGGCGGCGATCGTTTGTCCACCGCCACCGATTCCGGTGGTTCTGTTTCTTCTAGCTGTCATGCGTGGCAGATGCGTTTCAATAGAAATAAAACAAACAACCTCAGACAAAAAAACAATAACCGATCGAACGGCGCCGGGCGCCGGCAGTGTGTGGACAAGATGAAACGTGTTTTGTATTGCGAGCCAATGCCGGCACATCGGCCCGTCAAACTCTGGCCGATTTCTAGCGGTCGCGCCGATCTACTCGAAATATCGGCGGCCGGTATCGGTACCGCTACTTCGGCGCCGGCATTTTGTTCCCGTTGACGTCCCGGTGCCGATGCCGTGGACAAACGCTGTTACTGTACAACCTCTTACTTCGCAAGCTCTGCCACCTTAGTTAAAATATGCGGCTTGGCCATTTCGCTACATTCACATGAGGTGAATAATTTATTCACCGTTCATTACTTTTTGTTACCGACTTCACAAAAAATGAGGAAGTTCTCAATTCGGCTGTATGTTTTTTTTGTGTTTATGTTACGCGATTACTCCATCAATTGTGAACGGATTCGAATGATTATTTTTTTAATGGGTAGGATACGTTTCCGACGTAGTCTCATTGTAATTTTAACGAAATCGGCTGAGCCGTTTTTAATATATCAACATTTGTATTACGATGCATTTACTTATCTCGACGATTTACTACTGGCACAGATTATATAATAGTTGCTACGTCTACTGACTACTTTGACTAGCGCGAAGTTTGAAATCGGTTCTTTTAGTTTTTTAAACGATTTTAAATTAGGTGTTATGTGGCTTAGTCATTTCGTTACAACAGTTTCGTTACAGGTTGTACAGTTAGGGCGTGTAGAGTTAGAAGCTTGGCTCTAAAAGGCCGAATGGTCTCGTCAAAATTTTACACGAATTTTGGTTTTGGTGGCATTACAATTTCACTTAACATATCGAAATGACTGTCGATTTGCTATGAAATTGTTATGATTTCTTGTAAAAGTTGAGCATATTCTCTCCTAGTGTTTATATGCAAGAAACTCTGTGAACAGCAAGTTTATTATCTTTAATTCACATTAAAGATAATAAACTTAAAACATTATACCTAAACTGAAACAATTTATCTTATATATTGTTTCTTGAAGTGTTACACACTTCATATTTTTGTACACACAATCCAAAATTTCATCGTAACAACGAAAAGGTTATCATAGATGGCACCACTAACGCAAAATTGGGTAAAAAACGCAAGCCATTAATTTTGTCGTATCGATAAGTAGGATCGCACCGTGGCTTAATTGGTCAGAGCACCTGGGCATGTTTCTCAGGAGGGTGCGGGTTCGGATCCCGTCGGCACGATGAAATTTTGGATTGTGTGTAACAATTGATATTAAATTTGAATTGCAAAGAAACCACCAGATTTTTTATACATCAGGTGTTTAACCGCTTTTTTCACCCCAATGTTAAGGGATAGGTAACTTATGAGATATAACGCTTATCCAGAAGATCCTCCGAATACTACCAATGTCACTTCCTTCTCGTCTTCTGCCAAAGATGAACCAATTAGAGTTTAGACCAACCAACTACCACAGGTGGCAGGAGTATTGTATCGATGTACAGCCTTCAAACCTTGCTATCAAAACAGAACTTACCATCGTCAAGGTCATCAAGGAGAAAATCCGCCACCATAACCTTACGGTGTTTTATGACAAACAGCCCTTGAGAGTCAGGCCATTCTAGGCCAAACGTGTTTACTATCTTTGACCACAGCATCGAAATAATCTACATCTTACCAGTTCCACCAGGCGAGATAGTGGTCGCAAAAAAATATTAAGCACTCTTTTTTACCTCTAACATACAAATACATGAATGCGATCAGATGTGGTCTAGGATGGAATCGTGCTTATCTGGAATTGAAAGACGGTAATGAGACGAGGCACTGATAAACTGATTTTAGTCCAATCCACAGAATGCAACAATGCTTAACCCGTCTTCTATACTGGATGCAAGTGAACGTAATGCTGGAACTCAGTGAACAGAGTTTTCCCTCTCAAACTTAATACCTCGGCTTCCAGGTTGAAGCGTACAAAGATCCGTGTGATCCTCGGCGACCATGACCAGACGATCACAAGTGAGAGCGCGGCTATCATGCGAGCTGTCTCTTCCATCATCAGACACCGAGCGTTCGACTCCGACTCCTATAATAACGACATTGCGCTGTTGAAACTACGCAAGCCTGTCATCTTCTCGAAGATCATCAAGCCTGTATGCTTGCCGCCTTCTAGTAAGTCAAAGTCAAAGTCAAACTCAAAGCATATATTTAGTATATGGGCAGAAAAAAAATTTTCACTTACACACGTAGGTATATTAACATTAAATAGATCATATAAATAATTATTCTGAATATAACAGCATAGTTATTATATTGCATTTAGTTAAAAAAACCGGAAGTCGAACGTCAGACTACAAAAAAGTTCCTACCGTACTACATATTATCGTACCGTTCACCCCCAACCCAATGTACAATTGAAAATTTATTTCTACCTTGAAAAACGTAATTTTTGATCAAAATTATGCAATTGGCATTTAATTACATGAATAATTAATATATCGAATCACAAGAATCAATAATTCAAAATCGTTTGAAAAACTTAAAAAACCGACTTCACATGCTGCGTTAGTCATTTTCAGTACCAAGTTTCGAGTGTTTCCTCTATATCTCTGGAGATACTCATCAGATCTTTACAAAATTTAAATGGGACTATTTTGGAATAAACATCCTTTCAATAAAACATAATTTTACTAATCCGTCTATGTATGACGGAGAATGGAGATATGTATGTATGAACATACATAAAAAAATTTAACATCCGTGTTGAGAAGCTAAATTTTTAAAGTCGGTTAAAAACAAAGAAAACAAAATGTCAACCACGCAAGATGTCATCAAAGAGCAGAACAAATAAGGTGTCAAATATTACATTTATACCTACCTGTACGACCTGAAAACCTAGAAAACCTGTTCTGCAGTTTGAATATTATCCCCTCTTTTCTAGTTGATTAGTGTAAATTTCAGTCATGGCATCAAACACAATTAATGAGCTTTATTCTGTAACTGTACCTGAAAAAATCTAAATATAACAATGAAATTTTCAGACATAGAGCCATCAGGCAAGGAAGGCATCGTCGTGGGATGGGGACGGACGTCGGAAGGCGGCCAATTGCCTGCTATCGTTCAGGAAGTGCGAGTGCCGATATTATCGCTCACACAGTGTCGGGGGATGAAGTATCGCGCTTCTAGGATCACTAGCAATATGGTAAGAACTGAACCTTTGCCAAATAAAAGCGTACTTAGCGTATGTCTGGAGCGTATGTCTAGCTACTAGCAGCTTGTGCTACATTTTTGATTTAGCACATAGTTTAGTTAGTTCTTCGTAAGAGCTGGTAATAAACAGTATTGTTAAATGTATAACGTTTTTATTTAATACCACGAGTCTCATATACCATATAGGGCACAGGCGTCACATATACTCCAAGGACATATTTCTAACCTAAATAGGTAACACTGCGTCATCAAAATTACAGTTTATTGAAAATGTCCCGTTAGGTACAACTTCAATTTGACACAGCCAAAATAGATTTTTCTTCATCATTCGTATTATAGGCCACGGACCGCTGCAGATTGTATTGTAAGCCTCGTTTTTACGTCCCTAATTCTAGGGTTATTTTGAAATATTTGGCCTCTTGTGTAGCTTTCATTAATTACAGAATGGCTAAAGCCTATTTCATGCGGTACCACTGGTCGCCAAAAATGACTAAAGGTAAAGACAGGAGCAGTGCATAGATGCCCAAAATTCTGGCCATCCAGGCAACAGTATTCTTTATACAGTGTGTCCGGTCATTGGTGTCGAAGCTTCTAGGGGGATAAAATACAGTTCAATTTATCCCCTAGAGGCTGACACCGATGACCGGACATACTGTATATTACTTGTACTATTCATTATTCTGTGATATAGGCAGACGTTGTTACTTACCATTAGGTGAGCGTCAAGTATGTCGTATTACGACTGAATAATAAAAACACTGGCCAAGTGCGAGTCGGACTCACAATCCGGTTCCGATTGAATAAAATTTGCCGAAAAATAATAAATTTGTAATTTATTTTAGTTTTGATTATTTGATATTATAGCAACCATCTTAATACACATTATGAGCAAATTTCAAGTCTCTATATATTACGGTTGGTAAGATCGGGCAAAAAACGCCTAAAAACACCTTGCTTGTATGGGAACCGCCGTTTATTTTTAACTTTATTCTGTTTTTAGTATTTGTTGTTATACCTGCAACAGAAATACATCATCTGTGAAAATTTTAACTGTCTAACTATCACGGTTCATCAGATACAGTACAGCCTGGTGACAGAGGGCCAGACAGACGGGCGGACAGCGGAGGCTTAGTAATAGGGTCCCGTTTTACCCTTTGGGTACGGAACCCTAAAAACAAGTCACAAGCACCTCACGACATTTACTTGAGGCGTGATTCATAGGTGGTTACAAATAATATAATATATCCCAAGTCCCATCCCAATAATATAATATATCCAATAATATCCCATGCTAGACCTAGCGTGCTTATCTTCGACCGCATCATCATGTACCAACAGGTGAGATAGTGGCCAAACACTAGCCTATATGATATAAAAAAATAATCTTTTTTTTTCAGTTATGCGCCGGGCGAGCATCTCGAGACTCGTGTCAAGGAGACAGCGGCGGGCCCTTGCTGGTGCAGCAGGGAGACAAGTTTCAAATCGTAGGTCAGTATTACGAGTAACAACACTAAACGAGTATATATATACAAAACACATAAAATTTAAACTAAGGACCGATTTTTATTTATTTATTTATTTTATACTTTTGCACACAAAACTTGTACACGGAGGACTTAATGCTAGAATAGCATTTTCTACCAGTCATCCTGGAGGTGCAGAGAAAATGGTAGCGGTGCAGTGAAAGAAGAACAAAGAGAGGCGATTATTCCAATTATGGAATAATCGCCTCTCTTTGTTCTTCTTTTATGTTTTATCCATTAGGATAAAACATGTAAATCTTCATAATTATTACACTAGGTACCTAGTTTCTAATAATATAACATACAAATAAATACCATGTATCATATATTATGTTTCTTTGAAGTGTCTCACACTTTATATTTTTGTAAATTGTTAAACACAATCCAAAATTTCATCGTACCGACGGGACTCGAACCCGAATTTTGGATTGTGTTTAACAATTTACAAAAATATAAAGTGTGAGACACTTCAAAGAAACATAATATTTGATTTACGCAGTGCAACATCTCTCGTCGGATTTGAAAACTGTAATGATTTCTTCCGAATGATTAACTTACGTAATAAGTAGTCATAGATGGCACCACCAATGCATAATTGGGTTAACAAATGCAATCCACTAATTTCGTCGTATCGATGTATCGAACCGTGGCTTAATTGGCAGAGCACCTGGACGTGTAATCCGGGGGGTGCGGGTTCGAGTCCCGTCGGTACGATGAAATTTTGGATTGTGTTTAACAATTTACAAAAATATAAAGTGTGAGACACTTCAAAGAAACATAATATTTGATTTACGCAGTGCAACATCTCTCGTCGGATTTGAAAACTGTAATGATTTCTTCCGAATGATTAACTTACGTAATAAGTAGTCATAGATGGCGCCACCAATGCATAATTGGGTTAACAAATGCAATCCACTAATTTCGTCGTATCGATGTATCGAACCGTGGCTTAATTGGCAGAGCACCTGGACGTGTAATCCGGGGGGTGCGGGTTCGAGTCCCGTCGGTACGATGAAATTTTGGATTGTGTTTAACAATTTACCATGTATCATATTATACAATTACATACAGAAATAAAATTAATATACATATATATACATACTTATATATATATTTGTATATATATATATAGAAAAAAAACATATATAAAGAAATATACACATACACTCACATATAACTACATATCATAAAAGTATCGGTAGTATCTATGCATATGTACTATGCGTAAACTTGTAAATGGTGATTAGACGTTGTGTATTTAGATTGTTTTACCTGTAAGTTTTCCGAATATAATAGAATAAAATATAATCAAAGAGCAGTTTGGTAAAATTTCTTATAAAAGTGTTCACGAGTTTTTAACTTGAATATTGCTTTGGAATTTGCTTGCCTAATCTCCATAGGTAGCTCATTCCAAAGCATTTTTGCTACGGCGAAGCAAAAAGGTTTTTATGGGATAGGAGAGATGGGAAGGGGAGATTTGATCGTGTGACTGTCTCCGTCTTGCGTCAATGTTACTTGCTAATATGTTATATGTATAGTATAGGAATACATTGTATAGTATAGATAATTAGTATACTACTGTCATACAGGTGGCTTGCAAGCTGCATACGCAGCAAAATTTCCTTCGTGTCGTCACATAATAAATCATAGTACATGTGTAGTATAGTAATCAATCCACCATGAGCTTGTTTGAAAACGCATTATAAGGTAGGAAAACATAAACACTCAAAGTAAATAAAATGTAATAAATGTACGGAAGGGTTATTATTTCTTTAAAAATTACTTGTATAAAGTATTTGAGTAGGTAAGTACCTTTTACTACGGACAGACAAGCACTAGACCATACCATAATTGAGCAAATAGACGAGGGGTTGGACAATTCTGACTTTAGTCCAATCGCGCAACTATTCCAGCCCGTATCCCGAACAATTATATTTTAAATGATTTCTACCGTTTTTTTTTCAGGTATAGTATCATGGGGAGTAGGATGCGGCAAGCCTGGCTACCCTGGAGTTTACACCAGGATCAGCAAATATCTCACTTGGCTACGAGCGAATCTGCGAGATACATGCCTCTGTGACAACTAACTAACCGATCGAACTAATCTAAGATAATAAACACGCATAAATAAATTGCGAGCCGAATCCACACACGAAAGATTCCCTACCACTGTACAATATTTTATAAGATCGAGCAGAATGCTAGAAAAAAGTGGGTGCATAGAAATTTAGAAGAGAAACTTTCAAGTTCATTCAATTTATTTCTCAACATCACTAATAATTTTTTTAAACAACCCTATTTGTTGAACTTAGCGGGACGAATGCCCGAATGATAGCGAATACGTCTTCCTAGTTACGCCGTTCTACAATAGAGGGCGTTTATAAATATAAAATATAACATGTGCGCCTAAAGATGTTTAACTTCAAAAACTTTTCTTACTTTTGTAATTATTAAACACAATCCAAAATTTCATCGTACCGACGGGATAAATAATTTAATAATTTACAAAAATATAAGGTGTATAACACTTCAAAGAAACGTAATATTTTCTTACTTTGTTGAACGATTGTAGCTGTGATTCAAAAACAAAGGCTTTTTCATATTTTAACAGTTTTGTGCAATTCACTGTAAATACATTATTGAACGTTGTGCTATTTTATATTTACTGGTAAATAATTACTATAAAAACGAATTCCTAAGTTTATTTGCTATTTTGCTCCGAAAATATCGATCAAATCCCAAAGAAATTGAGAATTTCCTCGCTTGTTTAGCATTTTTTCGCTCTGTAACAAAATATATTGGCACATTAAAATATAGCTAGAGATAGTCAAAACAAACATAGACCCGCTCTCAAATCTTAACTCTTCCGTTTTGGAATTCATTAAAAAATGATACGACATACTAATTATAATCATGAATAATCTATTGATAAATATTTTTGTTGGTTCTTCAGTAAAGTTAGATAGGCTTAGATAGAATGTAAATAAATGAAGGTAATTTTAGTCTTAGGTATCTACTAAATTTTGTCACATAAAATTGTGAGTACTAGGCGAGTGCTTTGCTTGTCAAATACTAACTATGATTCTTAATTATGATATGTTAATTCTTAATATGATTATAATTTTAACTTAAAAATAACCTGCGTGTCGGGCCACGCGCAGTGTAGGGTTCCGTAGTAGCCCGTTATTCAATGCAAGTCCTTACCCGTTATAAACAACAACACTTTAAAGGATTTATTCGAAGGATTTTGAATTTGGTACAAAATTATCCAACACCTAAGTTCAATGACTATTACTGCTAAACTAATAAAGTTATTTTAACCGCTTAAGTTTTCTTTTAAAGTTCATAAAATGCACTATTATTACGAATTTTTCACATTTTTCAAGCCAGCAGTTTAGCTTTTAGAGGAGGGGGAGGGTGGGGACGCCCTACTAGAACAAAAATTTGCACTTTAAAGTTTAATATTTCGTAAATGGAGCATTCAATCGAAAAATGGTATCATCAACCCTTCAGTCATTTTAAAATACCTATTCAACGATACCCCACACGATGGGGTAGACGAGGAGAAAAAAAATCATCCCCAATTCTTATTTAGGGGAGCTACCCTAAAAAAAATATTTTTTCAAAATTTTATTTCAGCACTTTGTCGGCGTAATTTATATACCCTGACAAAATTACAACTTTCTAGCATTAACGGTCTCTTAGCAAAACCTCGGACAGACAGACAGACAGACAGACAGACGGACATGACGAAACTATAAGGGTTCCTTGTCAGGACTACGGAACCCTAAAAAACTAAAGGTGCACTTATTTTACATTAGTTATCTGAGAGTATTGTGAATTAACGCTGAGGCTTACCCTCGTATTCACAAACAAGTTACTGTGATGTCTCACAGTGTTCGCGACCGCAAAGTGTCAAACCAATACAATAGTGACACAAATCCACAGCGATGCGTTCGTCAAAATCTTCAGGAATACGGCCGTTAGTCTACAGTACTTAGTTGCTTGATATATTTAGGTGGCTTTCCTTCGATTACCTACAATATTAACATATTTAACAGTTTATTGATATAATTAATTTAAACTATTTGATAGTGTACTTATAGATTATTTAGTCGAGGAGCATTAGTTGATATGCACATGTAATTTTAATACAAAGTGACTATTAATTGTGATTACATTAAAATATTTTAAGCTTGAGCCCTTATAGAGTAGCAGAAAAACGAACACTACGACTGCATGTGGTTGCAAGTTTCTTTCGTTTATTCTAGTTACGCCAATACTGTGAAAATCTCATTTAGATGTTATGACCCGCGACTTTTATTATGTAGGTTACAACTCTAGGATTTCACTACGTAGTCAAATCCTAGATCTGTGATGTAGGTATACCATCAACCCATTATATTAGCCAATAAGAAATATTATCTTGCTCATTCTTGACCACCATTCTGTCCCCTCTATGGTCATACGAATCCTACTCTATTTGCCATTACCTCTAAAAAATTAAATAAGAAGTTTCCAAACTGGTTTATTAATCTTTCTAAATCCTCGACTAGTTTAAATATATTGATAACTTAACGTTGCATGACCACTTAATTGTCGTGCATATAGTCTCCATTCCAATTATTTCTAATCACGTTTTATGTGAGAAAAATACCTCTTTGCTTACGATTTACAGAATCATTTCAAGTCTACATCGCTTCAAAATCAATTTGTTGAAAATAAAAAATTCTCAATTTATCTAATAAGTATCTAAATCTTTCCTAATTGATGTAATTTTTTTCTACCTGTATTATTTTAGGTACAGTTTAGTATGTATTATTATCTGTTCTGTGGCACAGTTAACAGTATCCAAAACTGTTCAGATATGCATATAATACTCATAATTATAAATTAAGTGTTTTGCATGTTACCTACTTGTTAAATGATGAGTACATTATGTATTCAGCTTGTTAAGTTTTATATTTAACTTGTTAAGTTATGAAATTCGTTAAGTTTGTATTAAGTTAAGTACTTAAGAGGCCGGTGGTGCAGATTACCATTAGAATGTAAGAAAATATGAGGGATCTACCTACCTACGTGTTCAATGCGGTTTAATGTAAATAATTAAGCAATTTTTATTGTACATATTTAGTTTTGCAATCATTATTGTTTGTGTATAGAGACCGTCGTTGCTATTGTCGTAATGTTTTAAACAATTATATTAATTATTATAGGATTAAGTTATATGATAAGCATGGGAAGGAATAACAAATCCCTAAATATGTAATAAGTGCCTACTCATCTATTACTTTTGTAGTAACTATGGTGGTGAAATATGTGGCGAGATTCTACGCGCTGCTTAAATTCCTGCGCCTACGTAACATAAATAATAAGTACCTACCTACCTACAAAAATGTGCCGGTGCTTGAGTGTTTTAAAATTCAAACTAAAATATAACACGCTGAAAGCCGTGGGTTTTTGTATGGACTCAAAGTCATGTTCGTATTCGTATATATACCGAAGATATTAGAGATATAACACTTGCATTAAAATATAAAATACTTCGACCGATCTGTTTGTTATAATCAGTTTATTGAGACCATTCAATGAGCCCCAGCACCATATTTACGCTGTAAGTTGATCTGAAATTGGTTATCCTGCAGATTCCAGGAGATTTCCCAGCATCAGGTCAAGGTTACCTACCATACTCATGCAATTTCATTTAAGTACCAGCAGGGCATTCTCAATCATTCAAAAGCAAATTTGGATTCGGAAACTGTTTTTACATCGACTTGAACCTTTGCAATTTACAATTCTCATTGCTCCGATCAGTTTTGATATTTTTATATTTCAATTCGAAATAAATCAGTCATTCTCATTGGAAAGTTTTCCGCGTCAGGATAGCTCACGGATTTATCAATATTCATAATTAAAAATGAAGCTTCCGAATCAGAATAGCTTTTCGAATGATTGAGAATCAGGGGGAAGGATATCAAATTTTGAATCGATCACGATCAGAGCTGTAGAAATTGCTTTCATACCCAAAATCTAAAGATTAAATACTTTTTAAAGCTAGAATTTAGTTTTTTTTAATATTCCGATTCAAAAGAGCAGAAAAAGTAAGAAAAACTGTACCTTTACTGAATTTAGCTTACGTGTTGTGTAACTGAGAAAACATCGCCTGTTTTGCGATCTCTTTTCACGATTATTTGTAGTTTTGAACATTGTTAGGAACATTATTTTTTTATTTAAGCATGCTGTTAGTGCTTTATTACATATAAATTATCTTTAAAATAAATCTACTTTAATGGCTTACTAATTTATTTTTAGAATAAAATGCTCTTTAGGCTATATCTGTGATCACAGTCACGATAAAATTGTTATTTTATTGTAACCTTTAAAAATTAATACTAATGTTTATATTATAGTTAACAGCTCAATAATATGTTAAATACAATAATCAAATCATAATGTAAATAAAACCATAAAAATATATGAATAACCTGTTTGAATTTCTTTGTTTATTTGTTAAATAAAAAAACTTATCTTGAAACAAAAGCATGTCAGGCATTATTGCATAATTTAATTTTAAATGTTGATACTGTGCTTATACAAATTTTAAATGTTGTTGATATATTTTTAGCTTTACTAATGTTATTATTTAATTTTTACTGAATTTTATTCGACGAAGGTGCTATAATATAAGTAAAGTATATTTTGAACCAAATATAAGTTTTTCTGTTTTTCCTGTTACTAAATTAAGGATTTCAGGTTTTATTATCAGGGTCACAGAATAAATAATAGTACAAAGGGTTCAATATTTACGAGGCTAAGGTATTATACCATACAAATATAGTTAAGAGCTTACTTAATGACTTGCATTGGGAGTAACATCAAGCTTGTAAAGCTTTGAGGAAAACCGCTAATTTCGCTTCTCGGGCCAAATACCAAAATAAAACAATAATTTGTTTTTTTCTCAATGTAGTTTCAGAGAAAGTAGGTAGGTTATAATAAAAATGTACGGTAGAAATCGGCTAATTTTCTGATTGACAGATCCATTAGGCCGTAGAATGGACTTTTTAGACATCTTAATTTATATCGATACATCAGTTGAGGTTGAATTTTAAAAGGAGCAATGCCAAGTTAGTACCAAGTTAGTTTTTGACGCATTGATATTTTGCGCCGTGATTATTCTGGTGACTGAGTCTGGTATAGTAATTTTTTTGCAGATAAAATGATATACGTTCCATTTTCAACCGGCTTCCAAAAAACATGGAGGTTGTCAATACGTCTGTATTTTTGTGTGTTACGCGATTTCTCATCCAATTTGTATACTTTTGAAATGTTTTTTTTTTCAGGAGTATGGTATATCTGCGCCGTGGTTCCATTATACAATTGTTCGAGATCTAATGAGCATCTTCAGAGATGTGGAGTTAAACACCTGAAACTTGCTTCTGAGAAAAAGACTCGCGCAGCGTGTGATGTCGGTTCTTTAGTTTTTTTTCTAACTAACGCGATGACCACATCGTCAGATGACGATGTGGTCATCGCGTTAAGTTATCTTAGATAAGCGATGATGTAGTCGAGGATGGTGAACACGCCTGGGTTTGGTACATATAATATATTTTTTTTAATTTTCTCTTGATTTTTTACGGTCCCGTACCCAAAGGGTAAAACGGGAAAACCATTACTAAGACTCCACTGTCCGTATGTCTGTCTGTCTGTCTGTCCGTCCGTCTCCAGGCTATATCTCATTAACCGTCATAGTAAGACAGTAGAAATTTTCACAGATAGTGTATTTCTGTTGACGCTAGAACGATAAAAACAAAATAAAGTTAAAAATTAAACGGGGTCCCCATACAAAAAAAGTGTTTTTTAGTATAACGCCATCTATGTTTGTTAAGCTAACAACCTTTCTAATTAGTTTCGGCAAAATGACATAGATGGCGCTAGTAAACGAGCCCCGTCTTTCTAGATCACGCTGTCGAGATTCTCCGTGAACTCGTATACCAAACAAAATGTTCTTGGTAATATCAATTAATCAAATATGAGGTTGAAACTGTTATGTTTCGTATTGCACTGTAGTACGGAACCGACGGAACCCTCCCTAAGTATGCGATGCGATGCAAGACGCGACTCTGACTGCCAGTTTTATTTTTTTGATATTGTGAAGGATTCATATGTCTTTCAGAGCAGACGAGATAATGATCAAACAGGTATAAAAAGCCAACTAGAAAATATTAATATGCAACTTTTTTTGAAAATTCTAAAACATTGGGCAACATATCACCGGTCATAACAACCTGTATATTATATAATCATATACAAGTTGATTCATTAAAGTCAATCTCTATATAGCTGAATAAATAAACCTGTAAATGTATATATGACTATATACCAAACACAACATAGATGTTGTGTTTGGTAACGATCAGGCATTGTCATCTTAACACTTGACACTCCTTAAGTCGCATAAACTTACTGATCGTCCAGGTGAATTAAATATGTGCGCAATTAAGTGTAAGAAACGACAGTTACATGCAAAAACACGACTATTGTGACGATTGGAAAGTGTCACTTTCGCCGTGAACCGGTCGTCGCAGGCAATCCGTATGCACATCATCTCCTTGATAATTACTCAGCGGTTGGTATTATGATTTCGCTTGTTTTCTACGGTATACACACAGTTAGCTACTTGAAAATTGGAAAATATAAAAAAAAAATTAAATGTTTATTTTATAAATTCCTATTCCTATAATTATATTTTTCTCGAAAAAGCTTTGTATTACGTTGAACACTGTATATATCTTTGTAGATTTTAAATGCATGCGAAAATGGTCACCTGCGTTTTGTTTCTTGCAATCAACAGATACATTTTTACAAATGTATTTTGGAATCACATACTAACTAGGTAACCTTGTAGTCTTAAGAGCGAACGCGGGGTGCACTTTTCCATACAAATGTATTCCACACAAGTGACCCACCGAACAAAAACATGTCGCCGATAGGCGACTAGACTAGACATCATGTTAAAACTCATCAAGTTTTAACATCTTCTAGTTTCTCTCTTTTCTCGTACCAGCCAGTATGAGAGACAGGTGACAGTTTCGCTGTGTATCAAGATTATTATGATATGTTATCAAGATTTGGTGAGCTTCTCCAGAAATATCGAGACCTACCACCTAAATCTTGCTACTGAAAATGACTCATGCGGCATTTGAAGGCGAGCTTTTAATTTATTATACGATTTTGAATTATGATTTTATACATAAATATTTTGTATACTATATTTTATAGTTTGTGGTCATTTATAGTTTGAAGATAGTAGTATATTTTATAGTCTTTAAGGTTTTCACTATAGCATCGAAGTGCAATACCTATAAGAAGCTAACTGTTGTAAACTCTGCTTTGCACTTATTCCCTCTTTAAATTCATATCAAGTTTCTTCGAAGTAACGTGTGGTTAAAATAGTGTTTTAAATTAAATAAATCCAAGACAACCGTTACGTTGGTGACAATTTGTCAATGTCGCGGGAATTCAAGAGAAGAATACTAAGTATTATAGTTTATTTACTTTTCCGATATAAAAAAATGTAAACGCATTCCATGGAATGTGACCTAGTTAAGTTGCTTATGGTTAAGTATAATTAAGTTAATTCAATACGCATTGAGAAATAACTACAAAAATTACAACATCATTATATTTAAATGCATGCCCATGTCATTAAAAACTTAGCGTTATTACTCTCCAAAGGCTGAAAAAGCGCTATTTCATGTGGTCACGACTGAAAGTTATTCCTTGTGCTTTTTCAATAAACTAGCAGTAGAATATTATTATTTTAGAATATAGAATAGAATAGTATTTGAACAATTGTGTGTAGAGTACTGGCTATACACAAAATCTAATCTATAAAAAGATTATTTGGTTCATGCTTATGGCTAATTTTACTTCTTTACTTATTGGCCTTAAAGATTAATCGTCCAGCAATGAAAAGGCAGAATAGTCATGAAGGGATAATTGTGTTCCTAATCGTCCGCATTTAAAACTATGTAGGTGTGTACTTCTAGTTAAGTAGGTACCTAGAATATTTGCGCTTGGTTTCATGGGTGACAAACATTTAAGCATAATGTAAATAAACCCTTATTTACCTTATGCCACAGAATAATGGATAGTACAAGATTATGCAAACATTTTTGTAAATTAACTTATTTGTCACTAGAATTGTTGTTATTTAGCCATATATAAATCTTTACAATCTGTTACAAAGATTTACACGCGTTAAGAAAGCCGCAGTTACAGTGTATTAATTAACAGTATGGCACGTGAGACCAGAGACACCGCCTATTTGACACCGGCGTCGAATTACAGGCGTGACCGCTTTGACACACCGTCTGATTTGTAGCCTCACATGGTGGAAGGCTTAGGTGCTACCGACTAGTGGGGTAGCACAACGACGTATCCAAAACACGTCCGTTGTTGGCGCTTACACGGAACGCATCTCAGTGTCGTTTTGCGCGCGCCACAACCTCCACAGAATTCACAGAATACCATGCCCGCGAAATTTTGATTCCGATATTCAAATTAATTTATAACTTCGGCCGTTTTGTTTATTTTCTTTTCGAAAACCAGATTGGCAGCATGTGGAAGTGCGCATTTATTTTAGTGATTGGGACTTTGACTTTCACTTGTTCTGAGGTTTGTTACCTTTTGTTTTATTTTGTTGTGTTTTGTTTTTCAAGTGCTTCTTTTGAAGTAACTATGCTTTATTTTTATTACAAGCTTTATCTCTACTTCACGGCGAATTTATTTGTCCGTCACAAATCTTGCAAATTAAATGTAATCCACTCCACGGTTACCGATTGAGCTGAAATTTTGCATACATGTGTAAATCACGTGACAATGCAATATTATGATGACATGATGTACCACTACTATGAAGCGTAAAACTGTTTTACTAAATAATGTATAACTGCTATCTTTAGTCGCAATATGCTGATTTTTGATGACTGAACAGAAATTAGTTTCTATTAAAAAAATACCTACTACGACTTAAATACGTACTAGAAACGGTTTCATTTTGCTAAAGTATTCTATTTTTAATGTTTTGTTTTCGAAGAACAAGTATTGAATAGATTTAACATAAGAAAGAATATTCAAATTTTATGTGTTTGTGGTCTCTGTATGGTCATCAAACGTCTTTTATGATAAATATCTTTATATATTCACGGATAGCTTGCTAGAAAGCCAGCGACCGTTGCAAATCACAGGCTAAGCTTATTCCGCTCCGAATGAAATGACTGCGCCGAAGTTAACATTTTTTTTTCCTAAGATCCGTTAAAAACTATTGGTTGTTGACAAACATATCTTCATCTCTCCGCTTTGATAAATACCTGCTTTCACCTTGCTCACCTATTCATACTTAACAAATCAGCTGCACCTCACAAATCCACAGCGCTGCGTAGTATCAAACACTTACCGCTGCGTTGCACATAATTATAACGCAAATTTGGAGAATACAGGCACTCCAGCCGCTTTACCTCCAACCCAAAGACGTCATCCAAATTACATTTATAGAAAGATGTTCCTAACGTTTTTCTCTACTATGTTGATTTTATTTAGGGCTATGTTAAGTTAAAATGCGGTCTAAAATGAAGTCAGCATGTATAGAAATAAAAACGGTAGTGACACAAGAACAAGCTGCCGAACCGCCTTTATGCCAACCTATCTTCTAAACTGACTTGCATCGAATGTTATTCGATTGGCAAGATCATAAAGATTAGATCTTAGAATATTCTTTCAGTTAGTTGTTCAAGCCTCGACTCGAGGATTCCAGGGATTCTGACGTTTAATTCGTTCTGATTGTGATCAGCGCACACAAATGTGCATTTGCGTTAACAATAAATGAGACAGAAATATATAATAGATGTTAGCATATGCCAGAGATGACCAGCTTTGCTTGTATACAGGGTGATGGCACCCGTGATACTCGCGGGGTGTTCACGAAGAACTTCTTCGGTGGAGTGTGGGGTAACCGGCCCCCTTTGATGGAGGCCAACCTACCTCGGTCCACGTGCACCTGTAGTAAGTATTCAATTTACTAACCGTTTGATAATGAAATCTTTTGCAAATCTATGATTTCGTATTTCAATAATTCAGTTCAAGATGGTCTAATGATGGGTAATTGCTGATTAATTGTAATGTAATACGTTCTATTACATAAAACGTAAATGCTCTATTTAACCCAAAATATCACCGATTGTAATTATATTGTATAGGTACTTATAGAAGAACAAACAATCATCATGGTGTCGCAGATCATCAGACCGTCTGCTTCTTTGCCCACTTTAACATAAGAAAGTCGTTGAAAACTAAAGCATTGAGCATGCATTAGATCCACCTATTGACACAATGTTTTGTAACAGCAATTATAAAGGTCGATAACTGAAATAGTTTAATAGCCGCGTGAAATATCTAATATAATTTTAAAATTATTTTATAATTTTATATATATATATTAAGTAGGTTAAAAATGGTAAATGGTAATTTTAAAATTATCATTTACCATTTTTAACCTACTTCGAAAAAGGAGGAGGTTATATGTTCGACGTGTATGTTGTTTTTTATGTATGTTCACCGATTACTCCGCTATTTTTGGACCGATTCTCAAAATTATTTTTTTATTTGAAAGCATATACTCCTGAGGTGGTCCCATTGGCATCAGGTCAGGATCTGATGATGGAATCCCAGGGAAATTGAGGGCAACCCTCAAATGTTACCGGTGTCAACATGTTTTACATATATTTTCTAAAGCTATTGAGTCATTTGCGTATGGTCATTATCATCTCATGACGCTGAGCTGATGAAGGAACGTACAACTCTTTAACGGTTAGGAGTTCGATGATGAAATGCCGTAAATGGATTTAACTATAATATAGCCTATTATGTTTCTTTGAAGTGTTTCACACTTTATATTTTTATGTTTACCAATTTATAATATAGCCTGTTCTGATCTCCATCATGACATGGCTGCTGCACCCAGGGTTAACTTCCGGCGAGGGAACTCCTCAACGGTGAATAGTACAGGCAAAAAAAATTGTTATTTTTATTTAACCGTAACAGCCTGTTCTAAACTCCTTAATGCTAAACAGCCCAGACACGAAATTTTATATATTCATATAATTTAGGTAATTAAAACTTGTTTTGCACTAAAAACGGTAAAATAAATTATTTCTAAAAAAATTAAACCGACTTCAAAACCAGAAATAGGCACTTTAAAGTGAAATATAAATTAATATAATTTATTTTCGCTTTTAAGTGCCTAGCCAAGTCTATTAGGTAGTAGATAGATACTATGTATGTAGTAAGTAGGTAGATACTTGGAGGTAGTATCTATCTACTACCTATTAGACTTGAGTAGCACCGACTTCAAATAGTTGAGTGGATAGCGCTTATAATAATTATATTAATTTATTTTTCGCTTTTAAGTGCCTATTTCTGGTTTTGAAGTCAGTTTCATTTTTTTTAGAAAAAAATAGTATCGATAAGTACCGAATAGTTAAGAAACATACATGTCATCATATTTCATTGTTGCTGACTGACAAGCACTTGTGCACAATATCACCTGTTATTATGGTGAGTGTCGATACTTCACGGTTGTGTGAACATTTAATTAAGACGAAGTTTTAGTTATCCATTATATTTTACAAATCCACAAAGAGCAACCTCTATCTTAAAAACAAAGGTTAAAGCAAACGTTTGACCACTATTTTACGAATCGAAGCAATAATTAATAAGTTATTTTTCAAAAAAAATAAAACCGACTTCATAATCACAAACAGGCACTCAAAAGCAAAAAATAAATTACTTAAAATTATTATAAGCGCTACCCACTTATCTATTTGAAGTCGGTGCCAGCCAAGTCTAATAGGTAGTAGATAGATAATACCTACATGTATCTACCTACTTACTAACCTACATGTACCTACTTACTACTACTACATACATAGTATCTATCTACTATCCAATAGACTTGGCTGGCACCGACTTCAAATAGATAAGTGGGTAGCGCTTATAATAATTTTAAGTAATTTATTTTTTGCTTTTGAGTGCCTGTTTGTGATTATGAAGTCGGTTTTATTTTTTTTGAAAAATAACTTATTTTACCCTTTTTAGTGCATAACAAGTTTTAATTAAATTACATGCATCTATTACATTTGGTGTCTGGGCCGTTATACACTGACGGATATATACTTTTTGAAAATTTCAAGTATGTACCTATAACGGTTAAGAAGATACAGATCTGTAAAGTGCGCACATATGTATGGACACACGGACGGACGGACGGACGGACGGACGAACGGACAACAAAGTCTCAGAAAGTGTTCATTTGGTACCCTTTGGGTTCGGAACCCTAAAAAATTGACTTTAAATGCCTTGCTAAAGTGATAATATTCACTAGTAATAATTATGTCATCAAGGTATCAAAGGACAATGTCCAAAATGGCCCTGTGCAATTAAAGCATCTGACACACACGATAATTAATTGTCTATTTTATTACAATAATTCCAAATACTTTTATAACACGGACTAGTTGTATTCCAAAATGAATATAAAAAAGTATTATTTGCGATTATTAACATTACTTGCCGCCATATGGCCAACAGAGTACTGAATCACTCTACTACGTTATAAGAGGCACTTCCCTATATTGTTGAAACCCGAATTATGAGAGCACTGTGTAGCCAACCTAACAACGGAAAGTATTATTTACGTAGTAACTATTATATAATCTGTGGTATTATGCTTATACATTTTTTTTTGCGGTGTTGGTTGGTACAAAGTACGTTCATAATTCTGAGTTATTTAATAATGTATGCAGTGTCGCGGGACTGAAATGGCCGCCATCTTCGGAAAACGTCATGTTATGTCAAACAATCTTAGGTATGTTTAAAAAAGTTTGCACCCTAACAAGACTTTGCCAGGTAGAACATTCCTGTGAAGACAAATTATTTATATTTATATATAATTTTTTATTATAATTATTAATATATAATTATTTATTGAGGGCCCGGTGGCGTAATTGGGAGAACAGTCGGCTTTGATGCCGTGGTACCGAGTTCAAACCGCCGTGCACCAATGAATTTTTCGATCGAAAAATATATGTGCGCTTCTCACAGTTGCCCTCCGGTGAAGGAAAACATCGTTAAGAAACCAAGAACCCCCGCATGGTGGTAGGACATATCTAGTGTCCGCCTGGCCAGCTACCAACCTCAAGTTAGAAAATCTGTCGCCAAACATCTAATGTGTTCAGGCAGCTATCCTTGAGAGCCAGTTCCCATTCTAGTCCACTTCTCTATCTTCGACCGCATCATCACTTAGCAACAGGTGAGATAGTGGTCAAACGCTAGCCTATAAGATATTTAAAAAAAAATTATCCCCACCTTTATTTCTATCTCGCTCACAGTTACCGTAAGAATATCTGTCAAAAACCAAAATCAACGAGAAGAAAGATGTAAAAACATTATTCAGTCATATTTTTTAGTCTTCAAAAGTATATCCAATAGCAAACTCCATTGTGTATAATCTTCTTGGGTCTCTTCTACTAAAACCAGTACATTCTCCTATGTTTGAGGTATTTATCTCCATATCTCTGGAGATACTTATCAGATCTCGATAAAATTAAAATGGGACCACCTCGGAAACGTATCCTACCTATTAAAAAAATAATCATTTGGATCCGTTCACTATTGACGGAGAAATCGCGTAACATACACACAAAAAAAAAAAAAAAAAAAACATACAGACGAATTGAGAACCTCCTCCTTTTTTGTGAAGTCGGTTAAAAAGACTAGATTATTATATTATATTATTGATATTATAAAATCATCCTCTTCCGGTTCCTGCCACCATCACGTTCCGGCGAAGATCGCCTGCTTATCTGATTTTCAATTGACTTCCAAAAAGGAGGAGGTTCTCATCGTCTGTGTGTTTTTTAACCGACTTTATTATATACATTTTTGGAGTGTAAATTACACGTTACTTACAATTAATTACAATTAATAGTGAACAGATTTGAATGATTATTTTTGTTACAGGTAGGGTTTATCTTCAAAGTGGTCCCATTTAAATTTTATCGAGATCTGATAAACATCTTCAGAGGTATGATGATAAATGTCCCGAACTTGCTACTGAAACTACTTCGCGCGGGATGGAAGTCGGTTGTTTTAGTTTTTAAAATCTTAATTATTATGAAACACATTCTTGCCGTTATGTTAGAGTATTTAAGTTAACCTGTAGAATGTTATTGAAATTATTTTGCTATTCTAATTGATCTAATTTTGGGTCAATGCAGATGACATGTCATGTAGCTGAATTATTTCTATTTACTATTTTTGAGAGAGCTTTATTGAGCGCGTTGATGTATTTTTCTTCGATAATTGAAGCGGGCTATTTATATTGTATTTTATGCAGAGTGGCTTTCTGAATTTTCTGAAATGGGCCCTAAAACGTACGGCCACACCGCGGCGTCCTGCGATCTGTGGGCGAGATCTCAGTACTTTTCAATTGTTTTCTGATCGTGTTTGGTGTGCAGTCGGTACAAATACTACTGCGCTATCTGATCGCCGCCTAGATCGCGGACGCAGTACGCTGAGGTGTGTCCGTACGTTAAGGGCAGGTAGCTCTTCCATTGTAGTTACAGGCAAACGTTATGAGGAAACTGTCCATTATTTTTGCCTTTACCTTGAGTTGCATTCACAGAATTAGTTAAAAATGTACCCTACAGTGAGCAAGAAAATTGGCAATTTATACAATGACTTGTTTTGATGCTTTTCGATCCGCTTATAAATATAGGGATCAAAATACTCTTTCGGACCAACTGAGGTACTAGAAATTTCAGAATTCGCGAAAAACCTTTCCCATACATTTTGTTTGCGATGGAAAAAAATAACAGTCATTAATTCAGCAGATAATAGTAATTAAAATAAAAAAAATAAACACACGAGAGCTTGTTATTGTAAACTATTTATCTTCTACGATCAATAGATTCTCTATATAGCAGATATATATAGCAACAGACAAACCGTTTTAGGTTTTTAGATAATATGAATTTGAACCATTTTATTTTCTTTAGTGATAAATAAATACTCGGATTGAGGCCTACATCATAGTATTTTCTAGCATTCTCCTTTTAAATTTCAGAATGCGGTGAAAGGAACGAAGTGTCCAGAATCGTGGGTGGTGAGGAGGCCGGCAACTTTGAATTCCCCTGGATGGCTCGCCTCTCTTACTTCAAGAGGTTCTACTGCGGAGGCATGCTGATCAACGACCGATATGTTCTCACTGCTGCACATTGTGTCAAAGGGTATGTATTGTATATGCAATACAGTTATCTACATGCTTTAAAAACACTGCACTACTACTCGTCTCAAATCTTTAGAATTTACAGACAAGCATGATCCCATGAGAAAGCGCCTCGTCATCTATCATCATGTGAGAGCAAGTGATTGTCTCGCAGGCATAAAAATATTGTATTCTTTACTATTACCCTTTTTTAAGGCTGTTAACATAGTTTAAACATTTTAGCTATTTGGGACTGGCATTTTAGACGAACGTGCGCTTAACTAGATTTAGCAAGCTCTACCTTGAAGTGGAAGACGATGGTCAGATAAGGTACTGGGTAGTCAATCGAGCTTCATCCGATACATATGGCGCAATTATCCCAGCCCGCCCAATCTGGGAGTCGTCTGGCACCCTAGCACACCGCGATACGTTACGATGTGTCTGCGGCATTTCTAAGTCTTGCGACATGTCTGTCGATATGATGCATGATCCAGACACTTGCGGTAAGCCATCACAAATCGAAACGTGTAGATAAGGTGTTCGACTCGGTTTATGTAGATTTATAATTTATGATCGTTTAAAAAACTAAAAAAACTGACTTCAAATGCCGCGCTAATAATTTTCAGTAGCAAGTTTGAGGTGATCATCTTCATATATTCGTCCAAATCCAGAACCAGCATGAATCTATCCCCATGCATCGCGGTGTGAGACAAGTGAGTCCGGAACCCATCGCAGTACAGGGCAATATTCTCGAGTTGTAAAGGTGTATGTTTACCTCGGGTAAACTCGGGTTCAGCTGGGTAAAAACAACTTTGAGAAAGAGGCCAATATAAGAATACAGGGCTGGACAGCATAATGGGAAATTACGTCGAGTCTTCACATGGCCAATCGCCACAGAGTCTAAAGACAAAAGTCTTCAATCAGTGCGTCCTACCCGTCATGACATACGGAGCCGAAACGTGGACACTCACGGTTGGACTGGTCCAAAAATTTAAGGTCGCTCAGCGTGCTATGGAGAGAGCTATGCTCGGAGTTTCTCTGAAGGATCGAATTCGTAACGAGGTGATCCGACAGAGAACCAAAGTCATCGATATAGCTCACAGATTACCAAGCTGAAGTAGTAATGGGCCGGCCACATTAGCCGAAGTACTGACCGCTGGGGTAAACGAGTTCTTGGGTGGAGACTGCGAATTGGCAAACATAACGTAGGACGCCCTCAGACTAGGTGGAGCGATGATGTTCGCAAGGCGGCTGGCAAGAGCTGGATGAGAGTAGCCGAGGATCGTGCTCAGTGGCGTGAAATTGGAGAGGCCTATGTCCAGCAGTGGACAAATATAGGCTGAAGATGATGATGATGATCTTTATATTTCTGGAGATATTCATAAGATCTCGATAAATTTACAATGGGACCATTAAATGAACCTCTTCCGAACAAAAACTAAATTAGTGAATCCATCTAAATACATACATATTGTAACGTAACGGAATGTCACGTAACGGAGCCCTGGAGGAGGCCTACCGCACGCTACATCCCTAAAGGAACCAGGAACCTAGACAAGATAAACTACAAAAGACGGGTTATGACATTTATATTCCTATAGATATTACAAAAATCTACGGAAATCTAAAAAAATCTACTTAACTTAAACAAAAACTATCACCGCACTTCGGGTCCATTACTCCCTTATCCTTTCCTGGTATGAAACAGCAAAGTCCTTGGTAAATAAACTTGCAGTAAGTCATGTTGAGCATGGATATCCTGTTCTCAGTGGAAGTCAGGATATCACAGTGTCGTGATAACTGGTGGTATCTGCATTCTGACTCCCGTCTTGGCAGCTGAGTTTTGACGTTCTTCAGAGCATGTGCATGCCTCCGCTTTAGCGTCAGAGACACTCGGTTCAGCAGCTTCATACATCTCATTGAAGGCTCTGGATACAATTCCGTTTTAGCGATTTCATCGTAAAAGAGATATGATAGAAGATTTTCTACTATAACCATTGGAAGCGTATATATAAAGTACTCTGTGATTGGAAGACCCATCAATTTAATTTTCTCTTGCTGCTTACCGAATCTTGTTTTCTACTTTTTTTTATCATTCTTGGTCCATTTCTTTGTCCAGACTGCCTTCTCCATGTCATCCGTCATGGTTTTTCGTTTTTAAATTTGGAAACGTTCCGTTTTAAAAAGAAACATAAACGTCTATATAAAAAGTTGTGAAACATGACACCATGCATGAAGGTGATTCAAATATGCCACAATATGACAGAGCTATGCCCGAACATACTTAAAAAATAATATAAACACCCGAAATGAGAACCTCCTCCTTTAAGTCGGTTAAAAAGCAAACAAATAAGCCAAACACTTGAAGATCTTTGAGGTTTACGGCAAGTGCCAAGCGTGTGGATGCAGCATGACAATCACATCATATTACATGATCAAGCCGAATATCAAGCACTCTAGGTAGAGAGTAGAGAGTTTATGTTCTTTGGTCGAGCATGTTACATGATGGTAGTCAATTTTTTTATTGAAAGATACAAATGTTAGCTAATCAGTTTTAACACAAGGCCCAGTTTCACTAAAGTGAAGAGGAAGGGAGACGTATCTAGGATCTAAGAGGAGCGGTATCCACCCAAGCGTCTCTACTTTAGTGGCCTTTGGAAAGCGACACTGAATTCCCTAAAAACTATTTATTACATATGTTGAGGTAATATACATACATACAAATCACGCCTATTTCCCCTTGGGACAGGCAGAGACTACTTCTTTTCACATGCTACGATCCTGTCCATCTGATCTTTGATCTATCTATCTATCTATCTATCTTGACGTTCCTGTTTCGCTTCTTCCACTTTCATGAGTGCTTTCATACATGCTCGACGGATTTATGTACTTTTGACTTGGCCTTTCCTTAAAATGTCTCCGATTTGGTCGTGATACGTTCGTCTATGTCAGCCTCTACCGGCTGGCCCATTCATACTCGTCTCATAAATCTGACTATTCAATCTTCCTTCATCCATCCTCTCTAGATGTACAAACCATCTAAGCATCCCTTTCTCTATCTTTATCACTACATCTTATACCACATATATATCACACCACAACGTAATATAAATGAGGCGATGAAAAGAAATTGCTAAATTTTATGCTAAGCGCGCCGCCCAGTCCTAAGTGTTGTAAGTTTTGCGTGAGCAATTCATGAAACCTAATATACGATATTAAGAATAGTTTCTACAATTCCAAAATGTACCTTAGTTATTTTTGAACTACAAATAACGCATATCAAATAGAAGATAAATAAAAATACACTTTGTAATTTACCTAACACTCTCGAAAAGCAAAATAACTATGCAACTAAAAAAATTAACAAGTGCTACTGACTATTTGCTTTCTTCTACACTGCTGCGGAGGCGCGAATGTACCACTCAAGTGTTTGGATAAGACTCTTAAGAGGCTGTTAACTTAGCAAACACTACTACCACAGAATAACACATAAGTTACTATAAGGATACTTCGGTAAGCGCTAATGTTACTTCTTTTGACCGTTTTAACATAATAAAGTAATTGGACAGTAGAAAAGCAATGAATTAAAATTTTGCCTGTAGTTTTCTGTAAACTGTGGTACTAAGTAATAAAATAATGCTCCTACCACTTATGAAATGTCTACTAAGGTTTAGGTACGTTAGAGACTGCACACTAAATATTTTTTTGTAAAAGTAAGATAACCCAGATATTTCACTGTAGGATATCTTGTATCGTGGAATACAGTAAATATGCAATAAAGACAAAAGTTACATTATTACATAGAACACTTTAGTAACATTAATTTGTTTGACATGAAAAGTATTAAAGAAAAGTATACTGAAATCTAGGGACTACCGTTGTGAGCACCAGGTGACGCCACTGAGTAAAATGGTCTTGATGACAGCGGACCGGCACTTGACGCCTAGACTAATAGCTTTGATTGAGTGTACAAGATTTTTACAAAAAATTCAAACATTGCAAGGATTATGATGTTTTCATAAAGGGCTCAAAGCAATTAAAAAAAGGTATTTAATTCGACAGTGAACAGGTATCTTCTGGGCAAGTATGCTACATTTTTAGGGTTCCGTACCCAAAGGGTAAAACGGGACCCTATTACTAAGACTCTGCTGTCCGTCTGCCTGTCTGTCTGTCTGTCCGTCTGTCACCAGGCTGTATCGCATGAACCGTGATAGTTAGACCGTTGAAATTTTCACAGATGATGTATTTCTGTTGCCGCTATAACAACAAATACTAAAAACAAAATAAAGTTAAAAATAATAGGGGGTCCCCATACAAGAAACGTCTTTGTTCAGCATTTCAATATAACGCCATCTATGAACGCTTATGTAAACATCCATAGATGGCGTTATAAGAAATAAAATGTTTATTTATTATTATTTCTTGCTGGTAAAAAATGGTAGTGGTATTTTTGCTCGATCTTATAAAATACTGTAGTGTGGTACGGAACCCTACGAGTGCGAGTCCGACTTGCACTTAGCCAGTTTTTTTTTCTTTTTTTCTTTAGATATTTTCTTTCAGGTACAATTTCTTTTGTTTCTTTCTTCTTGGATATGAATAAATGTTTTTCTTTATTTACTTTCTTTCTTTCTACATTGTCGATCACATCTTTATTTAACATCAGGGGCCTTATACAGGAGATAACGCGTTCCTTAACGCGCCACGTTACGTTATTGAAAAATTGTATTCTGTATGCCACACGATAGGTAAATTATACAAAACGCGCGCGTTACACGTCCTCATATGTCACGATATTTTGACAGCTCAAAACGCGCTCATAACCTTACCCTACCGCGTTTTAATTGGCATAGAGAATACCATAACGCAGAGATAACGTAACACGGCACGTTAAGCCTTTCAAATGATGATACTGAATAAGGCCCCACGTGAGATAGTGGTCAAACGCTTAGGCAAGCGTTTGACCACTATCTATCTATTGTAAAAAAATGACAAACTAGAAACAGGATGTATCACATATTATGTAGAATGGTCGAGTCATAATTTTTTTTTAATCGTAAATGGTTAAAGCTCGATGCTCGCCTGATGGTAAGCGATGACGTCTACCTATTACAGATACAGCGGCATGACTGCGTCACTGCACTGCGCCAGTTACCTTAAGACATAAAGATGTTGAGTCTCACATGCCCTGTGATTTGACTGGACACCTTGCCATTTTAACCGAAAAACATTCCTATTTCACGGCTGAAAATTATTTGGCAAAGTGGTGGTACCACCCCAGGTGGACTATCAGAAGTCCTACCACTACAAATTGCTATTGCTAAACTATTGTACAATGTATCTTTCTATATATACAGTATCAAATGTAATGAGTCTATGCCAATATACATCAGAGATTGCAATTTCAAATCTGTTATGTTTTCCTAAACAAAAGAATACTTAATTAGATTAGTCACAACGTTTTCAATAAGTTGCAGTCACACATATACTCGAAATACACACATAAAACCCGTATTTAGTTTGTATTGCAATTAAGAAAAACAATAGATATACATTAATCAAGAGGGTCAAGGTAATTAAGGCTAACGTAACAGCTGGTTTAAACAAAAGAATCAATTATAAAGCGATCTGGTTGACACATTCGTTTGTAGGTTAATGACACACCAATTAAAATTTGATACATCCCTAATATTTTCTTAATAATACAAAATGTTCCCAAAAAAATCTACTTTATAAGTAATCTACCTACATACATATTAGTATGGCTCGAAATAAATACATCAAACGCACTATTTTTAACCGTTTTCTTCATACGAGGAGGATATCAATTCGTCTGAATGCTTTTTTTTGTGTGTATGTATGTGTCTCGATTTCTTCGCCAATTAGAATTAGATAGAATTAGAACCGATTAGAATATTTTTTTTCGTGGGTATATCTCCGCGATGGTTCATTACACAATTTATCGAGATATGATGAGTATCTCCAGGGAAATTACAATATAAACCTCAACCTCCTAAAAATTACCGAGTGCTAGAGCGCGCGCGGATTGTGAAGTTGGATTTTTAGTTTTTAAAACAATCAAAGCTGGAAATTATCGCTCATCCTAATACTATTATTTATTCTGTGCCCAAGAACATAATAAATCAAACTTTATAGCTCGGAATAAACATATTGATTATGATAATTAAGAGACTTGGGCTCGAAGAAGGTTTATGATCTCTGTGACTAATTTGTAACAAAAATAAATTTAGCAGACGCATAAAAGAGAAGATGAGATCGTAAATCATACGTATACGGGTCCGATAACCTACGATTTGGCAAACAAGTTCAAAATAAAATCAATGTTCGATTTTGTGAATTCCAATCGGTATCGATGAAGTACGTTCACCTTAAAACCGGCCCAAGAGCAGGCTCCGAACTTAAGTTCATTATCCTCCACGAAATATGACCATTTTAAGCTCCATTGTGAGTTGCCTTTTTGCGTCATCTCTACTGCTCAATTCTGCTGTGTTTATGAACTGCTATAACTAGCATTTTACAAAACCTCTCTCGCTCCCCTTCAATGATACGAAAGCCTTTCGAAATAATAAAATAGTTGACTGGAAGAGATCGCAATGAGAGACAATGCAGTGCATAGATACATGCTATCAAATTTAAAATATATAGTTAAAGTTTTTGAGTTTATGTTGTCATCAATAGTTTCTGTCGCTAAGCTGAAAGTTATACAAGGCTCACGTACTGCAAGCAGTGAAAGCGTAAATGAGGTATTAATAGTATTCATGGCCGTGGTCCGCCAAAACATAGTGTCACTTTCGCTCAATGGCGACGCAAACTTGACTTCGTTATCGTGGTATTGTACAATGACATGGTCACCTCACGACACCTATGAGTTACACAATAGGCCATAGAGTACCACGAAGGGAATCGTTGCTCTATAGATTTCGAATTTCTCTTCGAATGCTATTCGTTATATAGCAAAGGTTAGAAGATCTATTAAGATTTGCTTTTATCGCAACGAGTCTATATTTATGAGGTTGTTTGTGGGATCTGGATCTGATCGGCGATGTTTATTTTGTTTCCAGCTTTATGTGGTTCATGGTAAAGGTGACATTCGGGGAGCATAACCGGTGCAACGCGACACAGAGGCCCGAGACCCGGTTCGTACTGCGCGCCATCGCCAACAAGTTCAGCCTCACTAACTTCGACAATGACATAGCTCTCCTAAGGCTTAACGAAAGGGTTCCCATCTCTGAATCTATTAAGCCAATCTGTTTGCCAACCAATGCACGTGAGTAAAAGATAATTTCTCTAATTGCGTATTCTAGCTTCCAATCAATTTACATTATTGTAAGGGAAATATAACAAGATTATTTTTCAGCCCTTTGCCTTTGAATTAAACCCTTTCACTGGCTGCAAAAGGGTTGTTATACGTATGGTTTTAATTTTATGATACATTATTAATGGTAAACATTCATGTCTGGATACCTATAGCAGAAACTATAGCACATAAACTAGTATCAGTTAGTCCTTTGGCCGGTAATCATTGTATGCCCTGATGCCTAACCTTCGTTAATGTGTCTGGAGCATTTGCCCTTCAAGCCGAAATATATCTATATTTAATGTTAATCACGTACAAATATGTATGCCTATGCGTGTATTTGTACGTGATTAGATTAGCAAGTATCAAAATAATTATAACTATAATTACCACATAACATGGGCATTCAGAATTTCAAAATCAGATTCTTTCTCTGGCATTACGTAAAGTTTGAGAAAGCTTGCTTGGTATGTAACTTGAAGGTTTTTCTTTAACTTCCTAGACTACTTAAGAATAACGCGGCGAGCGGCGACAGAATTTATTTGGAAACTTAATTTTACGATTTAACGCCTTTCAATTAAAATTGCTGTTGGCCAATTGGCACCGATCACTTTCACATCGCATGACAAAAGGCCAGTAAAATAAAGAACTACCGACTGATTAGTACTTATACCTATTTTTTGACTGACTTCACAAAAGTAAGAGGACCTCATTCTCTCACAGTCTTTATGATAAAATTACTTAGGAAGTATGGAAGAAATTAGGCAATGGGTAGGTTTTTATTGAATTTGTTCATAGAATACTTTCTAATGCAGACAAAGCTGGGGGCTTCAGAAAGTAATTATATAATATTAAAGAATAAGCATGGCTTACATTAGCTTAAAATATAGGATGGTTATAGACTTGATTGACGCTGTTGTCAAGATACGAGTACGCAAAGTTAAACAAATAGTTGGATGGAGTATACTACATTCAACCATTTGTTTAACATTTTACAGGTCCAGGATTAGATATAGGTACTACAAAAATATCGATTACAAAATGAAAATTATATTATTTCGGCACAATGGATTGTACAGTATTGGTCATAATTGGAGTAGCAGTTTCAAAAAGCAATAGCATGACAGCAAAATATGCACATACGACCTTTTTATACGACGATTTTATGACATTTCGTAACATTTCGGGACATTACATGACATTTGATGACATTTCGTGACATTTCATGACATTTCGTGATATTTCGTGACATTTTGTGACACTTCATGACATAAAATAACATTTCAAGATATTTGGTGACATTCCATGACATTTGATGACATTTTGTCACTCTTCATGAAATTTCATGACATTTGATGACATTTCAGACATTTCATGACATTTTGGACATTTCATGACATTTTGTGATTTTTTTATAAAATTTCGTGACATTTTATTACATTTTGTTACTTTTCATGACATTTATGTCATTTCGTAACATTTGATAACATTTCATGACGTTTTGTGACATTTCATGACATAAAATAATATTTCAAGAAATTTCATGAAATTTCATGACATTTTGTGACATTTCATGACATTTTGTGACATTTCATAACATAACATGACATGATATGATGAGCCTTTTAACTATTTCCTTTTCACATAGAGGGGGATGAAAAGCAGAGTGTATAACTCAGCCGCAAAATTATTTTCCCTCGGCCGACGTACTTTAAACTCGCTACGCTCAGAATTCTACATCCCGAGCGCATCGCTCCGCTCTGGATTTAAAAAAGCGGCCTTGCAGAGAAGTATTATTCTGCACCCTTGTTATACAATCTACTATTCTTATACTGTCTCATAGTAACGACTTTCGACACAGAATTATAAATAGTACCTTTCGGACCTTATGCACTGAGAGTTCTGTTGCACAAGACACTGCTATCTTGTGTAAACGAATTTCTTTCCTGCCAATGTAGTTAGTAAAACAGTGCTTGTGCAAAAACAGGATAAAACAATATCATTAATTTTTAAAAGGATGTATTTTATTTAAAAATAAAACGTTATTACAGAAAACTTATACGTTGGAGTAAAAGCAGTCGCGTCTGGTTGGGGCACTCTCACAGAAGAAGGCAAGGTGTCATGCACACTGCAAGAGGTAGAAGTTCCCGTGATGAGTAACCAGGAGTGTCGTAACACCAAGTATACGTCGTCTATGATCACTGAAAACATGTTATGTGCTGGGTATCCTAGAGTGGGACAGAAAGACTCTTGTCAGGTGAGAACAAATTTTAACACGTTCATGCTGGCGCGTACTCACGGTGGAGCACAGAGTATTTGCTGACATGTAGGGGTGTACCACCGGGGTGGACACATCACACTTGTCACGAGAAGACTGGTCGATGATCGATGATCAATGCAACTTCGTCGAAACATCGAGATACATAAAATTAATGTTTTGAGTGCAAAGTACCTATTAAAGAATGCCATTTAAATCGCAAAAGTTTAAAGTTTGTAAAAGTAAGGTAAATAAGGTTGATCAAACGGCATAACATTTCAAGTAGCGGAACTCTGCAACACCATTGACCACTGTTAATGCGTTGCTGACCTTTTAGGAATAAAAAAATAAGCTTACTGGCAATGTGAGTTGCAAATTACTAGTAATCTTGTTAACTAACCCCTTTTAGGAATTTGTGGATAAGCTTAAGGTACAGCCACACCGCGGCGTCCTTTGATCTGGGGGCGCGATCTCAGTACTTTTCAATTGTTTTCTGATCGCGTTTGGTGTGAATCAGTCGGTACAAATACTACTGCGCTATCTGATCGCCCCCTAGATCGCGCACGCCGGACGCTGCGGTGTGTCCGTACCTTTAGTTTGCGTTCGTTAGTCTAATGCGTTCAGCTAAATCCAGAACGCTATCGTAGGTATTGGTATGACTAGACAATAAATACATTTGGCAATAACACAGTCAAAAACATTTCACCGATAAAGCTGTGACTTATACAGTGCGAGCTCATCCACTTTATCCACTTATTCATATTCTTGTAACTTTCAGGGCGACAGCGGAGGTCCTCTAATTGCCGAGAGAAAGTACGACAAGAGATACGAACTAATAGGTAAATAGATGTAGATATATTCACATAACTTATGTATGCATACTAGAATTATTAATGAGAATGTGAAGACTTCTAACACGAGTGCAAGTACATTTACGTACTTCAAAGGCTAATGTTATTTTATCCTTTTGTTAATATTAGTCGTCTTTCTACAGTCATGATGATGAACATGAGCACTTAAATTTTATTTTATTAGACAGTCAAGTCTTTATTCTAATTTGACGGAATGTGGCGCTGCGATATAATAATATGATGATAGTGATTACCTACACGTGGCTAACGGGGATATTATAGAGTAAACCCCAATCAATAAACCCATATCTGTAAAATTAAAAATATTTATTGGAAAAACAAAAACACATACTTTTAAGTAACAGAGATACTCATACAATAGTAATGGAAAAACATCGTAAAAGAACTGAAATCCAATCTTGATTTGAGGCCTGTATCTTGGATTTCCGAGTGGGTACCAAAATAAATAATATAGAATGTTAATATGAAAAATTGTGTATATCAAATCAACAAACAAACCAATCTTTAATACCAAAATAACCATCCTTATACATTTTTAATAAAAAAATAATTGTTGCAGCTATCTATCTATCTATTTTTCTATTGGGTTATACAAAATGTTGTAGAGCGTAGAACTCGGCATACCGAATGGCGACATGTCTTATGGCCGGTTTCTGAGTACATTTATTGAGAGTTTATCTGCTCAATAACGCTGATAACGATTGAGTGGATAAACTCTCAATAAATGTACCTCAGAAACCGGCCATTAGTAAAGTCGAAGAACATCTGTACACAATCTGTCATCTCAATACCATCTTCCAATTCCAGACAAGCACTATTCCATCTTAGACCTCATCATAATTTTACATCAGGTGAGATAGTGGCCAAGTGTTTGTCTCTCCGGTGTAATAAAAATCCATTAGCCAAAAATATTGCCGTAGACTATTATATCCTTTCTTTCTTTCCTTTTCTTTCTTCCAAATATTGTGACGCACGAACAGAGATAGTGTGAGCGACATACAGGGAAAAACCTTTATTTTATTGATCTTTCAATGATCGACCATCGACCACTGCTCTACTATCACCATAAATGCTTTTCTGTTGGCTGATGAAGGAACTAATGTATACAAATAAGATTATAAGTAATTAATACCTTTAACGTATGTTTCAGGAGTCGTATCATGGGGTAATGGGTGCGCAAGAGTTGGCTACCCCGGCGTTTATACAAGAGTCACCAACTATCTCGACTGGATCAAAGAAAATACGATGGATGGGTGTTATTGTTCTGACTAGCAGCTAATCAACTAATCAACATAATATTAGCAATAAGACTGGATCAAGAGAAAGGGTGTATTGTTAGAGACTGTACGAGGAATCGACTTGACGAAGAATACTCACTATTATTGGTCTATCGATAACAGACAAAACGCATAGACTTTATTTACCCTGGTCGATGATATCTTCAGAATTAATGACAGCTTTGTACATTTATTGTGGCAGCTATATATCGTCCTAGAAAAAAGTACCTCAACTTTCAATGCTACACCTATGATAACTTAGTTCGTAGCCAAGTTTTTACTTTGAAAATCGACCAACACCGAATAGAACGGTAAAATTCTAAATACGCTAGAGATGTGGACTCGAACCGTAAAGCCAACAGCATTATACAGTTAAACTACATTTGCTTGCTACGCTGCAACCACATGAGTTTCCTTCTTTACTAATGTGCTGCAACTGCCTATCTCCAGTCTACTTTGTAAGCGTGGCATAATTTAACTGTCTTGTCTATTTGTATTTAAAGGTGAAATCAAGACATAAAGTAATCAAGGTAAGTACTCATTAAAAGATTCCGAAGAATTGAGAACCCCCTTCCTTTTTATGAAGTCGGTTAATAACTGTGTATAGATAATACCGTATGGTAGGTGTGTATGTATAGGAACATTCATTATCAACATATTTAATACGTCGTAATGTAGACTAATAGTATCATTTAACATCATTATGAGGCGTATGCTTAAAAACATTTTAGTTCCTGGAGACTTAACAGATGGCTTACAAAATGAACGCAGTAATCTGTCACTGTCATGCTGAGTAATGCATGATGTCCATACCGCCTAATTTCTTAAATTTCTAATATAAGTCATTTTCGGCGATCTTTGCTATTATAACATATTTTACTTAAAATAATAAGAAACAAATATTCGCTTTGACATTGACATCTCAGTAGGTTTGCATCAAAAGCCACCTAGCGAGTTTAGTGGAACTATTATGAAAATGACTCAGTAACTAAAATAGGGTAGTGTAAATAAGAATGAGGCCAGGGTTACAATCTATCACGAATGACTTAAACATATGTATGTATTTATGACTCAAAATATTTTCACTAGGTACCTACGTTGTGATTTAGTGTTTAACTTTAGAATGTATGTGTTAAAACACATAAATTCTATACAATATCATTTTTAAAACCATTTTATTAGAAAGTAATTATTTATTGTACCTAAAATAAACGCGTAAATACACGAACCATTAGAATTATTCACTAAAAGGCGACAAAATATATACAACTTATGAAAAAAAAAACTTGTGCCAAAAATAAAAACTAGATAACGGTGTAGTTCTAATAATGTAACATAGGTAAATTTAGTTTAAGTATCATGTAAAATGCATCATAAGGCCATATACAATTAAGATTTAGTTTAAGTGGTGTAATAAAATATTATCTGACCAATAAAGTACCTCATTATTGTCTTTGTTTAATTAATTAGTTAATTTATTGTCGGCGTAGTAAGCTGGCAAGACACAGGTGGTGGGCAAAGTCAAAGACAAAGCATTTATTCAGTAAGTGGGCAGATTAAATATCTGCACTAACCAAAGACATTCTACTTCGACCACTAACACACCAAAAAAAAAAACATAAATAGATCATACATACATACATACAATCACGCCTTTTTCCCGTTGGGGTAGGCAGAGACTACTTCTTTCCACATGCTACGATCCTGACATACCTCCTTCGCTTCTTCCACTTTCATGAGCGTCTTCATACATGCTCGCCGGTTATAGGTACATTTGACTTGGCCTTTTTTTAAAACGTCTCCGATCTGGTCGTGATACGTTCGCCTAGGTCGGCCTCTACCAACTGGCCCATTCACACACGTCTCATAAATCTGTTTCGTCAATCTTTCTTCATCCATCCTCTCTTGATGTCCAAACCATCTAAGCATCCCTTTCTCTATCTTTGTCACTACATCTTCTACCACACCACAACATTCCCTTATCATGCTGTTCTCCAACTTATCCATCAGAGTCACTCCGATCATACATCTCAAACTTCTCATTTCTACAGCATTAATTTTACTTTCATGTTTCTTCTGCCATACCCAGCATTCACTACCATACATGAGTGTGGGAACCAACACTCCCCTGTGTACAGCCAGTCGTGCTTTTTTAAACACGTTCTGACTTCTCATAATGTTATGTAGTGCCCTACTCACTTGGCACTTGGTTTCCAGCCAAAACTCTTCGCTCAATATTACTTTCATACTTACCATCTCTCGTAAACTTAGAACCCAGGTACACAAACTCTTTCACTTGTTCCACTCTTTCTCCTTCAATCGTCACATAACAATCAGTAATTCTTTCTTCTCTTTCAAAAACCATTATTTTGGTCTTGCTATCATTTACTTTCATCCCTTTGCTTTTTAAGGCAATTAAATAGATCAATATCAATATTAATAATAAATTATTCTAAAGTGCCCCGGAGACGGTTGTTTGAAATTGTCAATGGGCTTCAATCAATATTTCCATCATTCGCTTTTTACCTCGTAGGTGCGAATGACAATGGCTTCAATTGCCTCTGTAGACGATCATTTGGTCCATCAATGACGTGAAAATTGACAATTTCGAATGACCGTCTCCGGGGCACTTAAACACAAAATAAAAAACCGGCCTAGTCGAGTTGGACTCACCCACCAAGGCTTCCGTACCAATATTGATTGGTATCAATCAAGCTAGACCTCTAAATTGTATGAGCGCTCATATAACTTAGAGGCCTATCTTAATTGGCGTGAACGTGGCGTTTAATTTTAAACTATCTTTATTTTTTAGAATGATTCCTTTTTTTGTGTTGTAAGACCTTGCTTCTTACCAAATGTCATGATTATAAGTCAACGGGAAGTACCCTATAGGTTTTTGACACAAAACCTATACTTCCGGCTGAACTAGAATTGTCAATTTTGGTTAAAAGCAAGGTCTTACTGCACAGGTAAAGGAAAAATTCCGAAAAATAAAAAAAATTGAAAATTTTGGTACTTACAAGTTTTCGCGAAAATCAAAATTTGCCCATATCTTTTTATCGTGTTGATTCAGGACCTTGATTTTTATACACATAATAGAAACTATAGATTTCAGTATCTGGTATAAATTTCAACTTGTTAGGTCTACCCGTTCCTGAGAAAATCGGTGGTGACACACAAAATTGTGAAATAATTTGGCAGCTTGTGACAGTTTAATAACACCCACCCTGCATGGTGGTAGAACACTGTCTGGTATCTGCCAATCTAGCTACCATCCTAAAGATGGGACATTTGTCGCCAAACATCTAACGTTGTATTTCGACAGCTGTTCTTGAGAGTCTGTGCACATTCTAGGCCTAGCGTGCTACCATCCTCGATCACATCCGACATCTTAGCAAAGTCGAGGGCGCTCCTAGTATTCCTATAATATCATCACACTGGTGGTGGTGGTAGCTTCGGCTGATAATAATTATATATTACATATAATTTAAAAAAACAATACCGAAGCCCGCAAGATGCCCCCGGCGACCCACCAGGGTAAAGAGGCCAGGCATCGAAACCCATAGATGCAACCCAGGAATGGCACTGCACGACCCGCTACTACTACTAAATTACTATTCGACTTGGTTATTTAAAAAATCTATATCTAGTTATCTACATATTCAAATCACGGAAGGAATTTAATTTAATTTAATTATTTCATATTTTATTTAGCACAGTGTACTCCGGTTAGAGTGCTATGCTTGTAACTCAACATGTAAATGTCTCATTTAGGTAACGTCGTCTCATAACGCTCGCTGACCCACCTCCAATCGCGGAGAATTTCATTTGCACGATGTAGAGCTGCGGAAAACGATGGTGGCGCCATCTAGATAGCGATCATATACTCGTACATTTTGTTTTGTTACGTGCCGTAGTAACTGGTGTGGGGCTGGGGGCCACACTAACGGCTCACGCGCCATTATTTCGAAACATGTGTAGTTATAAATATTAAAAGGTAGGCAATACGTCGGCAGTTCTTTTCAACCGGCTTCACAAAAAGGAGGAGATCCTCAATTCGACCGTTTTTTTTACAAGCTTTTATTTAACTTGCAATGTACGAGTATGTATAGTCTGTAGTCTGTATGTTCGGGTGTAATCTTAGAAGCTAAAATAGACCCACTTCCCGATGTCCGATTTGACTCTTTGGTGAACTTATGTATCTTCGGTGACAATAAAATAATATGGTACTATGGGGCTGGTCTGATGATGGAGGCGGAAGGTGGCCACGGCAACTCTGTGATAAAACAACATAACCCAACCGAGTTTGGGCTCGATTGATTCGTCTTGAGGAGGACTTTACACCTAGATGATATTCAGGGTCTGATGATGAAGCTGGAAAGGCGCCACAGCATCTCTGTGATAAATTAACGTAACTCTACCGAATTTAGGCTCAATTGATTCGTCTTGAGGAGCACTTTACACTTAAACGATATCTAGGATCTGATGATGAAGCTGAAAGGTGGCCATGGCATTTCTGTGATAAAACAACATAACTCCACCGAGTTTGGGCTCGATTGATTTGCCTTGAAGATCACTTTACATAATATCCGTTGAATATTTTAAAACATCACGCTTACTCTAAAACACTCAGGATACCTTACCTACCAAAAGTTAAAAATAAATTAAGAGTAAAACAATATTTTTTAAAACAAGCTTTTATCTGGGACAAGGAACTGAAATGTTAAAACTAAATTTTGCGAGTAGGTACTTACCTAAACCTATATTCTTAAAAGCTTGAGGCACAGAAGTATATTAAGTACCTAACCTGTAAAACGGGTAGTGCCTCAAGCTTTTAAGTATATTGGTATGTACCTACCCGCGAAATAATTACTAGAATTTAGTTTTAACATTTTAGTACCTTGTCCCAGATAAACGCTTGTTTTAAAAATATTTTTTTACTTATAATTTATTTGTATATATGTTACCTCAGAACTCCGCCAAATGTTAACTGACTTGGAAAAATCTTTTTTTGTTTGATAGAGTATACTTCCTGTGTGGTCCCATTTAAATTTTATCGAGATCTGAGAATTATCTCCGGAGATGTGGAGATAAACATCTCAAACTAAGTACTAATAAACTGGCCAAGTGCAAGTCGGACTCGCACTCGTAGGGTTCTGTAACACAGTAGAGTATTTTATAACTATAATTTTTCCCCACCAAAAAATTCACTTTGTTTTTCATAGTGTTTGTATGTAAAACAAAGTTATATTTGCGGTCGCTATATCGCAAAAACTACTGAATGTTACTCGTTCAAACCAATTTTCGTTGAAAGTTTTTATTGAGATCTACTGAGTTTTTACTGTGATTGATTTTCAGATCCTTCAAATGATTGACTTTGAGAATTATTTTTTTTTAGTTTCAGTTCCATGTTCAGTTCGTGTATGAGGTAAGGCCCCCCCTTAATATTTTTTTAACTTCAAATTTTTTTAATTTTTTTTTGTATAAAAATCGTAAAGCGGTTCACAGAATACACCTACCTTCCAAGTTTCAACTGTGTAGTCTTAATAGTTTTGGAATAAAGTGACTGTTACATAAGGCCGGACAGGCAGAGAGACATGACGAATTTTTAAAGGTGCCGTTTTTTGCCATTCGGCTACGGAACCCTAAAAATGACTATCGCGGCACGTGAAGTCGTTTTTTTTTTTCGTTTTGTAAACGATCTTAAATTATCGTATTACAGATATATCTAGGTGACCACTTTCCATCAGGTGGGCCGCCTGCTTATTTGTCACTTATGTCATCAAAAGTTATAGTTTTAATGAAATTAGTAAGTTATAGTTATAAAACATGCTCGATCTAAATAGTTGACATCTGGCTCCATCGTCAGACCAGTCAGATCAGTAATTTATCGGACTGGGCAAAATGACTCATAGGAGCCCAAACTCGAGGGTTATACTAGTAGCCACGAAGAAGTGCTACTAATTAATATACCTTCTGGCTGGAGCCATTAGATAAGCTCCAAGATACCAAAACATAGTGTTTTAATCTAAACGTAAATGTAAATGCTTTATATAGACATAAAGCATTTACATAGTTTCATTTCCGTAAAATAGTTGGAAGTAGGTTAAAATTGACATCTAAGATTTTATTACATTGTTTATTAAGTTTCTAATCAATTTAATAACAGCGTGTTAAATTGAGATAGTTTAAAAACTAAAACAACTTCACTTTTATCAACCGACTTCAATGCCCCGCGAGTCTATTTCAGCGGCAAGTTTGAGACGTTTATCGTCATATCTCTGGAGATACTTATCAGATCTCGATGAAATTACAATGACACTTCGGAAACGTACCCTACCGATTACAAAAATAATCATTCGAATCGGTTCACAATTGACGGAGTAAACGCGTAACATACACACAAAGAAAAAAAAACATACAGACGAATTGAGAACCTCCTTCTTTTTGGAAGTCGGTTGAAAAGGTATAGATCATAACGACGTAATGCACTAATAGTAGATTATACTACAAGTGAATAAAAAGGCAATTTAATGCGAGGGACTAAGTTGGATCCCGAGAGCAGCGAAGGAGTCTAGAGTAGAATCCTGAGCGTAGCGATGGATACGAGGACCGAGATTAAATTTTTTATTCACGAGTCGTGTTATCTTCTTTTTACCATTGACTGTAAGAAAATAAACAGTAGTACCTACTTATAGTATTTATGTTTATCATATTTTATTATTAATGTGTGATAAATGTGGATTATTATCTATTTAGTGCCGGTGAATGTGTGGTAGGTAGGTAGGGAAAAAGCACAATCTTGAAAAACATATGCTACAGTGCCACAAATATAACTTGGCGGTGGTGGTTTTTGGAACTAATTCTTTTAATTGAAACTGTGAGTTTGACGTTTGAGAGATTACCGCGACATCACTGTTGATAAATCTGCTAAATTAAAATAGTTCAATAATGCCAAAAGTAATTAAAAGTGGTTTAAGAGAAACTGTTATCAAAGTACAAAGTAAAAGCACAGTGGCGCACAGGCACGCCAAGTTATACTTGCCGGACTGTATTTGAGTTCTCACCAAAATCCCACTGAAAATCTTCAGTAAACTTCACATCTTTACTAAGGGTATGACTTGGACTAGACTGTGACATTAACTTGATCAGAAATGTGACTTTGACTTAACTTTATGACTTCACTTGAAAAATTTTAATACTTTATTCTGGCTGAATACACTAATAGTGTGGAGCAAAATAAAACAAAAAAAATTACCGACATTGGCGGGATTTTTTTTATTACATTCCTAGCTGGCCCGGCGTACTTCGTACCACCTAAAAGACAATGAATGTCGTGTTACCTATTAGATAAACTTAATTTAGGCTTTTATGATCGTAATACAATGGATACAAAAGATATATTAACTTTAGTAATGTATTATGGCCATACAGAAATTTAATAAAAATACAATAATCAAGTGCTGAAAACCGCGTGTCAGCAAAACATGATTGAATTAAACTATGTTATTATTGTTATGGATAAGTTATTAACTTGACATTAGTTCAATTGAATTTAATTTTAATTCTGAATAAGTATACTGACTTCACGGATAATCTCGATCTAATTATTTTTTAATTTTTTTTTTTGCCTTATGGTTAAGAATGTATACGGCACTCATAAATTGGCTATGACATTCTTGCATATCCTCTGTATTTACTTACATTCTGACAAATAAAATTGATTAGGCATTGATTATTATTAATTGCTTGTAAGCACGGTCTGAAAGAAAAAAGCTATCTATCCTCCGTGCTTGTAAGCATACATTTCTGAAAGCACGCGTATGATTGTCAAAATCATTAAATATGTCTTAAATTTCACATGACTTACTACTTGACACTGGCTAAATACACTAATCGTGTGGTGCCATAATTATACTAAAAAAGATGCGCGATAATCCGAATACCAATACGTCATCCACACATGGGAAGAATTTTTATACTTGACACTGACTAAATACACTAATCGTGTGGAGCCATAATTATACAAAAAAATAAATACGCGGTAATCCGAATATTGTAATGCTATCCACATATGGCTATTTGTATTTGCGTATTTGGTGTGTGTGACAGAAAATTACATGTGTGGTATATTTGCGAAATTGTTCGCCTATTTGCATATTTGGCATATAAAGCAAATAACAAACATGCATTACTACACGTCTGTCGGTTTTTAAGGCACATAAAAGAAGACAAACAATACTTAGAAATATTGTCAATAAGCAATCAAGAATAGCAAATAGCAATGTATGGAGGGCGATGACCCTTATTAATTTGCGGTTTACCGTATCGAAGGGATAAACAATTGAACATCAAATGATTGGCAGTTTTAAAGCCCAGGAACATTTTGGCAAAATATGTTTTCTTATATATTTTTTTACGATCAATTATTCATTGTTTTTAATACTAATTATCCTATTCCTGACAAAGACAATTTCAAAAATACAAAAATCATAAAAATTGGTCCAGCCGTTCTTGAGTTATAAGGGTAGTAACTAACACGACTTTCTTTTATATATATAGATATCATCATCATAATATCAGCCGGTATCAGTCCACTGCTGGACATAGGCCTCTCCCAAGTCATGCCACTGAGCCCGATCTTCGGCTCTTTGTTTCCAGTCACTGCCCACCGCTTTGCGAATGTCGTTGCTCCACCTGGTCACGGGGCGTCCTACGCTACGTTTACCGATTCGTGGTCTCCACTCTAGAACCAGTCTACCCCACCTGTTATCGGTCCTACGGCAAATATGACCAGCCCACTGCCACTTCAGTTTGCTAATTCGTTGAGCAATGTCGATCACTTTAGTTCTTTGGCGAATTACTTCGTTCCGGATTCGATCCCACAAAGAAACACCGAGCATAGCTCTCTCAATAGCTCGCTGAGCAACTTTAAATTGGTGGACGAGTCCAGTGAGTGTCTATGTCTCGGCTCCATATGTCATGACGGGTAGGACGCACTGATTAAAGACTTTTGTCTTTAGGCACTGTGGTATATGCGACGAGAAGACTCGACGGAGTTTTCCAGCCTAGCTGAATTCTTCTCTGGATTTACTTTTCGAAGTTATGTTTGCCTAGTTGGAGCGTCTGCCCTAGGTAAACATACTACATAACAACTTCGAGAGGGATTCCATCCACAGCAATCGGTTCCGGAACAACGTGCTCATTGTACATGACTTTGGTTTTATCCAAATTCATCCGGAGACCGATGCTACGAAAAGAATCAGCTAGTCCATTCAACATCCTTTGTAAGTCCTGTAGCGTTTCTGCCATAATGACGATGTCATCTGCGAATCGTAAGTGAGAGATGTACTTGCCGTTGATGTTGATGCCACAATTTTTCCAATCCAGCGTCTTAAACATATCCTCCAAGGCGTTAGTGAACAGTTTCGGGGATATAACATCCCCCTGTCTCACTCCCCGACGCAGGTGGATATGTTGAGTACGCTGGTTCTGTACTTGTACACTCATCGTTGCGGCGTTATACAGATATCTCATCACTTCGATATATCGCCAGTCAACTTGGCAACGCTGCAAGGACTCCAGAACAGACCAGGTTTCGATTGAGTCGAAGGCCTTCTCAAAGTCCACAAATGCTAAGCACAGGGGCCGATTGTACTCTTCGGTCTTCTGTACAATCTGCCGCACCGTGTAAATGTGGTCCATGGTACCGTAACCGCTTCGAAACCCGGCCTGTTCTGGAGTTTGGAACTCGTTGTGTCTTCGCGCAAGACGGTTCGTAATGACCCTTGAAAACAGCTTGTAGACATGGCTCAGAAGCGAAATCGGGCGGTAGTTTTTCAAAAGGGTTTTGTCTCCTTTTTTGAAAAACAAAACCACCATGCTCCTGTTCCATGCCTGTGGAGTCCTCCCAGTGAAGAGAACAGGATTGAAAAGCTGTTGCAGCTGGTTTACAGCTGGGGCTCCTCCAGCTCTTAGAAGCTCTGTTGTGATTCCGTCCTCACCTGGGGCCTTTCCATTTTTGAGCTGTTTAAGGGCCATCACGATCTCATCTCGGCTGACTTCGGGCAGGTCTTCTGTGAAGTGGCGGGTTAAGGTGGCTCTACAATCCTCAGTATCGGGTACGGGCCTTGAAGCATGCGATGCGTACAGCTTGCCGTAGAAGTCTTCAATTTCCGACAGAATCTCCGACTTGGATGCGACGACGTTCCCCGTTGACGTTGTCAGCTTTGTGAGGTGGCTTCTACCCAGAGACTGGGCGAACACTTTCGACCCCCGATTCTGCTCAATTGATTCTTTAATCAAGAGCGTGTTAGAGGATCGGTCTTGTCGTACCAGCTTCTTAATGGTTTTGTTGCGCACCTGGTTAATTGACAAAGCTGACAAAGGGTCTGTTCGTCTCTCTTTCATTAGTCGAAGTGTTTCTGCCGAAAATTTGGACCTTTTGCCCGTACGGTTGCTCTCGCAAAACTTCGTCCCTGAGGATTACCACCACCTCTTCGAGTTTCTTGTCTACGTCATCTGTGGTTTCCAAGGCATCAAATCGATTTTCCAATTTTAATTGGAATGTTTCGGACCCAACAACGGTTTGGAGTAGGTTTGGTCGGAGCGTGGACTTCAACAATCGGGATCTTTCGGCTTTGAAGTCGATATCCAGAGAGCCTCGTACAAGTCGGTGATCACTTCCAGTGTTGAACATACTGATCACTGAGACGTCTCTGAATATGCGCTGTGTCCGTAATGATGAAGTCAATCTGATTTTTAGTTACAGTGTCGGGGCTTTGCCTAGTCCACTTCCTTTGGGGCTGTTTCTTGAAGAACGAGTTCATCAAGAAAAGCCCCCCTTTCTCGAGAAAGTTGACAAGCATTTGCCCCCTTTGATTCCTACTTCCAAATCCGTGTGGTGCTATTGTCGATCCAATGCAGGTCTGTACTCCCACTTTGGCGTTAAAGTCTCCCATGACAACGTTGTAGTGAACTTTAGAGGTGGTATGTAAGGCTCTAGAGATGTCTTCATACATGCTCTCCACCTCACCATCCAAGTGTGTCGAGGTCGGTGCGTAAACCTGGATAACCTTGAGGCTGTACCTCTCGGTTAACCTAATTATGAGGTACGCTACCCTGGTCGACACACCGGAGATTTCTACAACGTTGTCACTGAGAACCTTGTTGACCAGAAACCCGACGCCGTCTTGGGATGGCTGGTGTCCTTCTCTGTAATACATAAGATGGCCCGATTCTAGAGTTATGGTGTCCTCTCCCTGTCTTCGAACTTCACATAACACCAGAATGTGCCATCTTATGTGTTTTAAATCCTCCTCCAGCTGCGCCAGATGATCATCCGGCCGAATCGTGCGCCCATTATATGTTGCGAGGGTCAGTTTGTTTTTGCGGCCTACCGTAGCCCGGGGATTCTTAGCACCCTCTGCGCTGCCGTTACCGTGACCGCCACCGTGGTCAGGAATAGCAGGGCGGCCGGGAACTGTGGGCCGCGGCATATCCCTTGGGAGGGATATGCCCTTATCGCAACGCTGGGCAGGCGGGTTGGCGATCGCAGGACGTAGCTTCACGCACCGGTGACGCTGCTGCCCGTCACCGGCCTGTAGTATTTAGCTACGCCATAATTTGAAATGGATATACCGCCATTTGTCGGCCGCCAGAGCCCCGTTCGTTGGTCAACAAGATGCACCACGGGCAGGTGAGGTTGGCTGGGATCACTTAGATGGTATGTGTGCTCCCTTACATCCCTTACATTATATAGCTTCTATGGTATGCCTCCATTTAGCCAGCTAGTAGGCACTTTCAGCAAATTTATTTATTTTATGACCATAATTCGTATTTTGTGCTTGTTCTAAATTAAACATGTTTTTATTCACCGAATAAGTAAAAGAGCGTTTTATTTACAGCTATCGATGAATAAAGTGCTCTTTTTTGAGTGGCAATGGTAAAATATAATTTGCCATAGCTGTTAGCATTGGGGCCTGACTTAAGAGCTGTACAAATGTTAATACATTCCGAGTACTTGGAGTCAACGGCGTAGTTACAGTATAACAATAATAATATGATAAATAATAATAATAGACCAGAAAACAGACATCAAGCAGCACACATTCATAGCCATAGTAAATTAATGTACCATCTTTTTATAGTTTTTCATCTCTCCATCCACAAATATTTTTATTTAATTTAATATTTTAAAGGGCCTCTTGACGTTGGCTTCGGCTCCGTCAATGCCTTCCAAAGGACCGGACGATATGCAGCCCGTGATATATTATTGAATAAAGAGTATAATGTGATAAAATCACTAAGTTCCCCAAACTAATATTAATTAATTTTAAACCGACTTCCAATAAGGAGGAGGTTCTCTATTCATCTATGTTTTTATTGTTTTTATTACTCGATCGATTACTCCGTCAATTGTGAACCGAAACGATTTTTTTTCAAATTTATAGGTTACATCTCCAAGGTCTCATTGTAATTTAATCGCGATTTGAGTAGTATGTGGTCTCCAGAATCATGGTGATAAACACCTCAAACTTGGTTCTGATAATTTTATTAAGATAGTTTAAAAGCTAAAACAACCGACTTCCATGCCCCGCAAGTCAGTTTGAGTGGCATGTTTGAGACGTTTCTCGTCATATCTCTGGAGATACTTATTAGATCTCGATGAAATTACAATGAGACTACTTCGGGAATGTACCCTACTAATAAAAAAAATAATCATTCGAATCTGTTCACAATTGACAGAGTAATCGCGTAAAATACATACAAAAAAAAAACATACAGACGAATTGAGAACCTCCTCCTTTTTGGAAGTCGGTTGAAAATTACTAGAGCGGCAAGTTAGTAGTTTTATAAACGAATAAACTACTAACTTGCCGCGCTACCTAAATTACCTAATTAATATTTCAACATAATAATTATGGACGTTTCATGACATTTTAACAGACCTGAGATGCTCAAAAATAAGTCATAAAAATATGGTAAACTAGCTGTACCCGCGACTTCGTCCGCGTAGAATAGTGTCTTAGGGTAGCATTTTCAATTATTTAGGCTAATTATTTTACTAATAAGACACATGCGTATCACACCTACACCGCATTGTACCACGCCGCGGTAATCACCCCTCTCCCTACCCCTCACCCCTCCCTACCCCTCACTTCCCTCTCCCCCTCCCCTTCCCTCCCCCTCTCTCTTCCCTCCACTCCCCTCTCCTCCCCTTCCTCTCACTTTCCTCTCCCCTTGCTCTTCCCCCACTCCCCTGCCCTCCTCTTCCCCTCACTTCCCTCTCCTCTCCTCGTGCCCCTACTCCCCCTCCCCTCCCCCTCCCTCTCTCTTCCCCCACTCCCCTCCCTTACCCTTCCGCTCACTTCCCTCCCCTTTCCCCCACTTACCCCTCTCCCCTCTTCCCTTCGCCTCCTCCCCTCCTCCTTCTCCTCACTTCCACCTCCCCTTCCCTTCCTACCCTTTCCCTTCCCCCTCCCTCTTTCCCCACACAAACTTTGAATGTCATATTTATTTATATCTAATCAACAGCGTAACCATAAGTTTCAAGCTTCTAGCACTAAAAATGACGATACTTCCATACAACATTTCATCCCCCCTTTCAACCCCTTACAACCCTTTTTTCGCATTAAAAAGTAGCCTATGTCCTTTCTCAGGCTCTAGACTATCGGTGTACCAAATTCCATTTAAATCGGTTCAGTAGAACATTAACATAAACCTTACATATTTCCATACAAACTTTCATCCCCTATTGTTATTTTCAACCCTTGAGGGTATAACTTCTCCAAACTTTGAATGTCACGAAAACACCCTAGGTGGCGCTTTTACAGTAAACACCTATTAAAGTCTTCCTGTTTATATTAAATAATATTTAATAGATAAAGTGAAATTTTAGATAAAAAATTGTGTAACTAACCTCATTAGTTGACAACTTAAGTGGTCGAGTGTTATCTCGACACAAACCAGTGCCAAATTCAAACAAGACAACATATAAAATATGTGTAAACAAGAGGACTATTTATCAAGATAATAACTGACTTCATCATTACGGACAAACGGCGCATATTCAGAGACGTCTCAGTGATCACTAGGTTTAATACTGGAAGTGATCACCGACTTGTACGAGGCACTCTGGATATCGACTTTAAAGCCGAGAGATTCCGATTGATGAAGTCTACGCTCCGTCCGAACTTACTCCAAACCGTTGTTGGGTCCGAAACATTCCAATTAAAATTGGAAAATCGATTCGCTGCCTTGGAAACCACAGATGACGTAGACCAGAAACTCGAAGAAGTGGTGGAAATCCTCAGGGATGAAGGGACGAAGTTTTGCGAGAGCAAGCGTACGGGCAAAAAGTCCAAACTCTCGGCAGAAACACTTCGGCTAATGAAAGAGAGACGAACAGACCCTTTGTCAGCTTTGTCAACTAACCTGGTGCGCAACAAATCCATAAAGAAGCTGGTACGACGCGACCTCCGATCCTCTAACACGCTTTTGATTAAAGAATAAATTGAGCAGAATCGGGGGTCGAAAGTGTTCGTCCAGCCTCTGGGTAGAAGCCACCTCACAAAGCTGACAACGTCAACGGGGAACGTCGTCGCATCCAAGCCGGAGATTCTGTCGGAAGTTGAAGACTTCTACGGCAAGCTCTACGCATCGCATGCTTCAAGGCCCGAACCCGATACTGAGGATTCTAGAGCCACCTTAACCCGCCACTTCACAGAAGATCTGCCCGAAATTAGCCGAGACGAAATCGTGATGGCCCTTAAACAACTCAAAAATGGAAAAGCCCCAGGAGAAGACGGAATCACAACGGAGCTTTTAAAAGCCGGAGGAGCTCCAGCATTTCAACAGCTGCAGCAGCTATTTAATTCCGTTCTTTTTACTGGGAGAACTCCACAGGCATGGAACAGAAGCATGGTGGTTTTGTTTTTCAAAAAAGGAGACAAAACCCTATTGAAAAACTATCGCCCGATTTCGCTTCTGAGCCATGTCTACAAGCTGTTTTCAAGGGTCATCACGAACCGTCTTGCGCGAAGACTCAACGAGTTTCAACCTCCGGAACAGGCCGGGTTTCGAAGCGGTTACAGCACCATAGACCACATCCACACGGTGCGGCAGATTGTACAGAAGACCGAAGAGTATAATCGGCCCCTGTGCTTAGCATTTGTGGACTATGAGAAGGCCTTTGACTCAATCGAAACCTGGTCTGTTCTCGAGTCCTTGCAGCGTTGCCAAGTCGACTGGCGATATATCGAAGTGATGAAATGTCTATATAATGCCGCAACGATGACTGTACAAGTACAGAACCAGCGAACTAAACATGTCCACCTGCGTCGAGGAGTGAGACAGGGGGACGTCATATCCCCGAAACTGTTCACTAACGCCTTGGAGGATATGTTTAAGACGTTGGACTGGAAAGATCGTGGCATTAACATCAACGGCAGGTACATCTCTCACTTACGATTCGCAGATGACATCGTCATTATGGCAGAGACGCTGCAAGACCTACAAAGGATGTTGAATGGCCTAGCTGATTCTTCTCGTAGCATCGGTCTCCGGATGAATTTGGACAAAACCAAAGTCATGTACAACGAGCACGTTGTTCCGGAACCGATTTCCGTAGATGGAATCCCACTCGAAGTTGTCACTAAGTATGTTTACCTAGGGCAAACGCTCCAACTAGGAAAACATAACTTCGAGGAGGAAATCCAGAGAAGAATTCAGCTGGGCTGGGCAGCATTCGGAAAACTCCGTCGAGTCTTCTCGTCGCCTATACCACAGTGTCTAAAGACAAAAGTCTTTAACCAGTGCGTCCTACCTGTGATGACATACGGAGCCGAGACGTGGACACTCACAGTCCGACTGGTCCACCAATTTAAAGTCGCTCAGCGAGCTATGGAGAGAGCTATGCTCGGTATTTCTCTGAGGGATCGAATCCGGAACGAAGTAATTCGCCAGAGAACTAAAGTTATCGACATAGCTTAACGGATTAGCAAGCTGAAGTGGCAGTGGGCTGGTCATATCTGCCGCAGGACTGATAACCGTTGGGGCAGACTTGTCCTAGAGTGGAGACCGCGAATCGGCAAACGTAGCGTAGGACGTCCGGTGACCAGGCGGAGCGACGACATACGCAAAGCGGTGGGCAGTGACTGGAAGGGAAGAGCCGAAGATCGGGCTCAGTGGCGCATCTTGGGAGAGGCCTATGTCCAGCAGTGGACTGATACAGGCTGATGATGATGATGATGATGATGATTTTTTAAATACCCACAAGCTACTGCCATCTATCATCGAATATAGAAACTACTTAGCTTATCAAGACAAGAAAATCAGTACAGAAAGCATTTTGATTGTGAATGGTACTAGATTGTCTATACTAACGCCATCTGTTGATAAATAACTAAAGTTTATCGCAGAACAGATAGCAGGGTTCTGACTTCAGGATTCAGCCAACAATATTGGAATTATATTCTATACATATTGACTAAGAGGTAGAGGGTGCTTATATAAATTAAGATATTTAAAAGACAAAATGGACAAAAGCAACAATAATATAACTTTTAGGAAGCCTCTTAGGAGAAGGAAATCAGACCTTGATTTTTCCGATATGAATATGGACGACATCTTAATACACAGCTCAACTTTATCAGAAATTCTTAACTACTCGACAAAAAGTGTTCCTGGTATCTCGGACAGGGATACGTCACCAATTAAATACCTAAAAGAAGAAAACCAGAATTTAAAATGTGAGCTAGAAAGCGCTCATGTAGAAATATCTAAACTGAATTCAGAGTGTTACAACCTAAAAAAGGATTTGTCTGAAAAAAATAAACAAATTTTGTTCCTGAGAAATATTTCTACTACATCTGTGCCTACTACGCCAACAAACGTTAACGTTCGTGGAATAGCCACTCCTACTTTAAGCAGGTTAACAAATATTCGGATGCGGATACAGAGACTTTCACCTATATGCAATGCAAGATATACATACCAAAATAAAACCCCAAAGAGTCGCTTTAAGAACGTGGAAGGCCGACAGGAACAATTACTTTCTAGATCAAACGCACCATTTGCTAAAAATGGGTTAGCTAGCGTGATAATACGTGACAATGAAGAAGAAAAAACGAAACAAAAAGAAACTAAACACATGTACACATCATCCAAAGACATACTAGTATCGCATCCTTGCATACTGACCAGCAATAATTGCAGTCGTAGCAATTTACCCATATCTAATCAGCTGCTGCAGTCTCGAGCCACAGAGGGCGCCACACGTACTGTAAGTGATAGGATTTATATACTGGGAGACGAGCAAGCGCGGAATATGGCTTCGACGTTATCATACAAACTGAGAAAAGGACACGACCATAATCAGTACGACGTCCGTGGTGTCGTCCTATCTTCGGCAACTTCAGAACAAATGCTCAAATATTATGAAACCCTTTCTAGTGTGTTAAGTACAAAGGATATTGTTATTTTAATGATAGGACGTAACGAAAAAAATCCTTCACTATTTCTGTCAAACTTAAATAATATTTTGTACCGATTGAGGCGACAAAAAGTATTTGTTGTAAAAGTTCAATATAATCCTTACCTTAACGAAAACATGCTAAATGAAAAAATAAAATTAACATTGTATAATTATAAATATAGTAGATTTATTAATCACAATTGTGCACACAACTATTTATATAATTCACGAAAGTTTCTAGATAGCATGAGTTTTAAATTACAGGTAGAGGTATGAGGTATGTTCAAGTACATGCCAATTGCAAGTCAGTCTCGCTGAGTAAAGATGTCATTGCGAAGGTGCACAGAAAGCAAGACTTAAACATTACCTATACTACAATCGGCTCAAAAGTGGCGGCAAACGATTTTCTCAACCAAGTACCGAGTTCCCCCAAAAAAGGTACCATACCATTTTACTTTAAAAAAATGGTTTTGAATAAACAAAACTCAGAGCTAGAACCAGTCACACAAGAGTTTTTTCGTTCCTAAACAAGGGGCATATATGTCTCTACTACAACAAAACATTGCAGGAGCTGTAAATAAAATCGAAGAAACTTTATTTGCCATAACTGACCTATCGAAAAAAGGCCTCAACATAGATATTTTATGTTTAGCGGAGACATTTATAAAAAAAGGTACTGAAATGTTACTGAAGATCCCTGGATACAAACTAGCTGCTTCGTATTCTCGAGATTCTAGACGGGGCGGTACTTGCATATTAACAAAAAATAACCTACATTACAAAGTATTAACGAATCTAAATGATTTTGCATCCAAACTTCACTTTGAATGTTGTGGCATAGAAATTTCCAAGATTACCTTGATATGTATTTATAGGACGCCTAATAGTAATCCACAACCGTTCCTAGAAAAACTCGAACGATTGCTACTTAAACTTACTAATATTAAGGCGTAAGAAAATAATTTTGTGCAGAGACTGGAATATAGACATATTAAAATCCAACAAAAATAGTGAAGCCCTAATAAGCTTATTAAAAAAATTTAATAGGTATCGAGTGTCATGTTAAAACACCTACAAGAAAATTAGCTTGCCTCGACCAAATTGCAAGCAACATTAAACAGTCACAGTCTGCGGTACACCATCTTGGTCTATCTGACCATGAAACCGGACAGACATTTACGATTAAAGCTAATAAATCGTATGAGATAAGTAACTGGTATGATGAGGTCAGAGATTTTAACAAGGAAAATATAGAGAAGTTCTGTATTAATATAGTTCTGCCACTGCATGTCAGCTCTCACCTTTTCAAACGTTTATGAAAAAACAAATTTGCAGGAAGCTTTTCATGAAGCATCACACTGATCACACTCTTTTTTGATTTATGCTTCCCTATACATTGCATTAAGAGATCATCAGGATGCAGTCGCACAAAATGGCTTACTAAAGGTATTAAAAAATCGTGTGAACGGAAAAGATATCTATATCTTAATATCCGACATCAAAAAGTAGGTAAGTAAAGTGAGATGCGTTAAACAGTATAGATTCTATAGTATTATGCTTAAAAAGTGCATTAATAAAGCCAGACAAGTACAGAGCAAAAAATATATTGACAACAATAAAAACAAATGCAAAGCGTCGTGGACAGTGATTAATGAAACTATAGGCGACCAAATCTTAAACAAACAAATTGACCAGATAAATATTAATAATGAGACATACAATAATCCTAATATCATAAGTGATATATTTAATGATTACTATATACATTTGACTAATAATAATAACTTTAAATACAATATTAATGAAATTAATAGAACCATGAATATACAAACTATGCAGACAATATTTCTTAGACCCACAGATAGTATAGAGGTCATGCAGACTATTAAAAATCTTAATAACACTAGGTCGGTAAGCATTGATAACATCACCACTAATGCAATAAAATCATGCGTGGAACATATATGTTTACCGCTTGCTTACCTGATCAATAAATCATTTGAAGAAGGTACCTTTCCCAATACATTAAAAGTATCTATTGTTAAGCCGTTGTTTAAAAAAAGGAGACAGAACCGACACTAGTAACTATAGACCAGTAACACTGATACCGATACTTTCAAAAATTTTTGAAAAGATTATGCTCAAAAGACTCCAAGAATTTACAAAAACTTACAGAATACTAAGGAAGGAACAATTTGGGTTCCGAAATAACAGCACAACTGCTTTAGCTTGCTTTAATTTAATTAAAATAATCACCGACTCACTCAATGACAACGTACCTATTGCGGCTATCTTCCTAGACATGAGCAAAGCATTTGACTTTGGAGACCATAAATTGCTATTATACAAGCTAGATAAGTTTGGTATAAGAGGAAAAGCGAATAAATGGCTTGAAAATTATCTTGGAGGACGACAACAATGCGTAGAAATATCAAAAGTCGACAAAAATAAGAAACACACTTATAGAAGCATGTTTAAACACAACAATTTCGGTGTCCCGCAGGGCAGTGTGCTTGGCCCATTCTTGTTTTTAATTTACATAAATGACTTACCAAACAGCACTAGGTACGACACCATTTTATTTGCTGATGACACAACGCTACTGGTAAAATGTGAAAATAAATTAACATTTGAAAAAGAAATAAATGAAGCTTTGAGTGCGATCATTAAGTGGTTACAAAACAATAATCTGCAAATTAATGTCGACAAAACGAAGATGATACAATTTAAAACTTATAGAAAAAAAGAACTTGACTTAGTAGTAGCGTATCAAAATAGTGCAATTGAACAAGTGGCAACAACAAAATTCCTAGGCATTATGATAGACCAAAATTGTGACTGGAAAGCCCACATTAATTACGTTTGTAACAAACTGGATAAACGGTAAATAACGATAAATTTAAAACGGTTCAACAATTTGGATAAAATTTGGTAGGTGCCACAAGTATAACTTGGCGGTGGTGGTTGTTGGAACTAATTATTTAATTGAAACTGTGAGTTTGACGTTTGAGAGATTACCGCGACATTATTGTTGATAAATCTGCTTAAAATAGTTCAATAATGCCAAAAGTAATTAAAAGTGGTTTAAGAGAAACTGTTATCAAAGTACAAAGTAAAATCACAGTGGCGCACAGGCACGCCAAGTTATACTTGCCGGACTGTACACAGTTAGTTTACGAATAGAGCCGCGGGGCAACTAGCTCTTCTTCTTCTTCTTATGGCTTTTAAACGCTGCTTGGCGTTTTTCTGCCAGTGCCAAAAGTATGGCCAGTGTACAGTATATTTACAAGAAAAAAACCCGACAAAACAAAAATTAATAAATTTAATTTGAACTTAAATAATTGCTTAGAAACATTACAATTGCATTTAAATATAAATTTATAAACGAATATTATTGGATTTAATAAAATATTATAATATAATTACAGGCAGTAGCCATTACTCTGACACATTACCACAGAACAGGAGAAGTAGAGTCTGTGCAAAAAGAAAACCGTCGTAGAAATTGAGGTCGCGTATTCAAATTTCCTGTTTTTTTGCGTTGACAACATTGCTCTGTCATGCATGGCCAGTACGACTAAAAATGTTCGATACTTAGTAGATACCTACTCTTATCATTATCAGGTGCTACTAGGGAGGTATGTACCTTCTTTCCTTACCTTGGAATGTTAGTTAATCGTAACGTCACTACGGTTCTCTTTTTGCACAGACTTGTACTATTATTTATTCTGTGCTCTAGGTAGTGTTCATTCGCCCGTTATGTGTTTAAATTACAAAGTTAGTAGGTAATCGTATCTAAGTGTGTCGTGTCGTGGGTCATGTAGTCTAATCATTGACTTCCCGTCTTTTAGATCCACCAAGGAATCACATTATAGGTCACGGAATTCTCGAAACATAAGCAAATGAAATGTTTTTTTATTGTAAATATTTTTTGCATGTTTTCATTTTAGAATTGCAAAACGAGCCGTTAATACAGCTGTTTCTAAACTTAAAAATCGTCTTAATATTTTATTTATGGTTTTTAATCACCAAAAAGAAATAGAAGGGTTTTACTTCTTACTACATATACATTTGTAATGAAATAAAATTTCAAATAGTATTTATTTTAATAAGATAATAAGCTCAAAAAGTTTTAAAAGTTAAGTTTCGCTTTTTATAACCGGCCTGCTTTCATTGCAACTCAGTGTATGTTAATATTTCCTCATAACATGTGGAGACCATTGTATTAAGGATTGTAAAACTGTAATAATGTGTTGCATTTTAATATGAAAAAGGATTTTCTTTATGCGCATATTGATATCTCATTACGCCTAATCACACATGCACGGTTGTAATAATTATTAATTAGCATTTATACGATCTTATTACTACCCAAAATTTCGGCAGTGCAATTAAAGCGGCAGACTTTTAAAGCCGTATAATGATTACAATATATAGGGCTAATATATTAAGATGTATAAAAAGGTAAATTGAATAAAAGGGTCTTTAGTTGTAACGTTTATATCGAATTGCAATTTCAGCTTTATTTCTAAGTAATAGAAGTGGAAATAGCTTAATGATAAGATGCGGTAAGAAGTAGCTTTGCGTGAGGTGAATGATCTGCGAGGTCAGTGCCAAATTTGCCGTGTCGTTCGTATTCATAAAGCCTTAGCGGGCCGCTAAAGTGTCGCTTCATTTTATGGAGTAATCATACGGGCCGCTTAAGCTTCCTAATTGCTTATGCATAAAGCTCGTCATTTCACCTGCAGACTTAGAAACGAACATCCCGTGTCACGGTGAATGTTGAATGTCTAAAAGTGTAAATAACTGAAATATTGAGATAGCACCTCATGCTACGTTTTAAAGCTCCTATACCCATAAAGCGCTTCGAGAGCGAAGACATGAGTTAGTGTATCAAACACATTGATCCTCAAACGTATGAACTTTCTTTTGGGGCGATATTTTTTTAAACTCAGTTTTAGTGAGAAAATTAAGATTAAATTATGTGGTGGTGTTTATTAAGTTGTTTTCTATGCGTCACGTCTGCCGGGCTAGCACCGCACAACTTGAATACTGTGAGTAACTGTATATTTTATTTTATGGATTTAAAACACGTTTAGTTCGTAGAAATAGCATGGACTTTGTGTTTATAATACGGACATACGTATACATAGGTTTATATGTAGAATAGCAATAATTTGTGAAGATACGCTAATCAGGGTATAAACAGACGATGACGTCTGACGTGAAATTTTTTTTTTTGAGAATGTTGCATCTATTTATGTCTGTAATATTTTATTACTATTAAATTATACTCTAAAGCATGCTAATCCAATGTCAATAAACTATACGTAAAATTAAACATGGGCTGTTTTAGCTGAATATTAGAAGAATGGTAAAGAATAGTACATTTACTTACATAAAAAAAATATTAAAGATAATATCTTTATTACATAGTATAAAATATAGTAGGTTCCTCCGTCTGTATGCTTAGATCTTTTAAACTACGCAAATAATTTTAATGCGGTTTTCATCAATAGATATAATGATTCAAGAGAAAAGTTTATAAACGCGTGCGGTTAATTTATATAAAGATTCAACGCGGGCGAAGCCGTGGGACGCAGCTAGTTATATGCCGTAATTAAATTTATAAAAATCTTTCTTGGCCAGTCTTCGATCATAGTCCATCATAGTCCAGTAGCAGTACTTATAGTGTACAATTTCCCCTTAAAATATAATAGACGTCGAAGTTGTTATTTTACGAAGATTATTTATACGTACTTAATATGATGTAAAAATAATATCATACTTCAGAATACTGAAGTATAATTTTGCAAAAAAATTGCAAAAATTTTCAAAATATTAAATACTAACATTTATAAAAACGCTTTTTTGTTTACCATTAATTATATATCTAAACTAAAAATAAATAAATATAAGGCAACTATAATGGCGGAGAATGGGCGGTTTTATCACTAATAGCGATTTCTTCTAGACATCTTTCAGACGGTAAGAGTAACCACAATAACTGCTGATTTTGGCTTTGGTGGATTTTTGTGGTGGTTTATCCGGTGTTAAATGATGATGCAGTCTAAGTCATCTTACTTTAGTTTAATAAAACATAAACATCCATAACAAAGTTTACATACCTACCTAGTCAAACAAATGTTTCCTAGGTTATATTCCAAAAAAATTGGCATTTTGTTTTGACAGATGTATAATTGGCCACAGCAAAGAATTATCATTTCAAACGGTTTCTCGTCCAAATAGCGCAAGTATTAGTCAGGTACCTTACTTATTAAGTGTGATATTCGGAAACTAGTACGATATAAGTGATTTATAAGTGCTAATAGGACTTTAGAGGTGTACCTACTCTCTTTATGATGACTTCACTTCACATCTACTTATACCAGGTTAACATAAATTTTGAAGTGCTCTTTGAAGTGTCCACGCAAACGTAACTAAGACTGTATTCTTGGTTCTTTCTCAATGTTTTTTTATAAATTATTTCTTGCCTTATAGGCTAGCGGCTAGCGTTTGAGCATTATCTTGTCTGGTGGTAAGCGATGATATTGTGGTCGAAGATAATTATAACTCTAGGCATAGAATACTCCAACTTGCAAGGGCTCAGTGCTGCCAGAAATATTTTTTAAGCTTCTTTTTGGTAGCAAGTCAGGCGAAACATCAATATTGCTCCGACCACCTGTAGATAGACGAAGACCCGATCTAGGATTTGACTCGACAACCTCTCGCATAAAACTCAAACCATCTATCCTTTACGCCAAGTATAATACTTAAACTTTCAACTGAAATAACTCCCGTGGCATGTGAAATCAGTTTATTAGTTTTTTAAACCATCATAAAATTAAATCAACATCCACATATTATAAATATTAGTATCAGGAATATCAGGATAGACATTCTAGAGTGGAGACAACAGTTCCGTAAGACCTTCACGCTCTCCAGAGAGACAAATCAGACGAACATTTTATGTATATTTTTTACTTCTTTTACTGTGTTTGTAGATTTAAAGAATTATTTGTATTGTCATTTAATGTGTAAAGTGTGCAAATGTACTCGTATATATGTATAATTTGATTAGTTATTAATTAAATGTTACACCGTATGAGTGTCTGATACTCGTAATAAACATATTTTGTGTATTTATTTATTATAATATTGCACGAGTTATATCAGCTTATCAATATTTTTTATCACGCCTGTCGCAGCTAAGCTCACTGAATATCAATTTGGTTGAAAGTGATTATACATTGTTTGTAGGATGGCAGTATTTACGAAGATCCGTATGTGTCAGCGCTCGCTACTCTCAGATTTGCTGGCGGTTTGCCTCCGTGCCAAGACTGCAGTAAGTCTACATTTTATTAATTAAAATAGTGTGATACACATAAGCGTATCACAGTTTTTTTTTAAATCATTCCCTACGCGTTTTTCTGACTTACTGAATGATTTTTTTTTCACCGAACTGGGTAGCACTTGAACATTATCTCACCTGATGTTAAATGATGATGCGGTCGATGATGGAGCGTGCCTACCCAGAAGATTCTATCAAGATCCTATTCACTCGCGTTTTGAAGACCCCCCATATTGTACTTAACTGGAAACACAGACTCAGGCAGGGTATTCCATTCCTTGGCGGTTTGTATGATGAACAAAGAAGCAAATCGCTTCGTTCGGTTTAATGTTATATCCACCATAAATAGGTGGCGTCTTTTAGTATCTCTGGATGTCCAATTATTATGATTGTCTGATAGATCCACGCACTAACTAAACCGCTGGTCATAGAGACTAAACATTTAGAGGGTGTGTTCTTTGTGAAGTGCAGCTATCCTTAGAGAAAGGGTTTTTCGAAATACTGCCTCTAAGATGGTGAAATGAGAGGTTGAATTTTCTGTGAAACGTTTAATTCTCTGGATCTATTGTTTCGAAAATTGGTACACATACTCTTTAATTAAAATTATGAGACATTTGTATCACACTTTTTCCAAATCATCCCCCACGCGTTTGTCACGACTATTATAACAACCAACAAACCACTGGTCCTCGACTCATGAAATTTAAAGGGTGTGTTCTTGCAAAGTGTAGGCATTCATTAAATGGTTTTTAAAAATTTCACCACTAAGAGGGTGAAATGGAGGATGGAACTTTTCATGAAAGTTTTTATTCTCTGGGCCAATTATCTCTAAAATTAGTACACATACTCTTTAATTAAAATTGTCAATTATAGTTTTTACCAAATCATCCCCCACGCGTTTGTTTGACTAATATATCTACGTACTGCCACAGAATAATGAATAGTACAAGGTACTGCCAAAACAGCTAGTCTTAGAGACATGATATTTGGAAGGTGTGTTCATGTGAAGTGCAGGTATCCGGTAGGTTGAATTTTCCGTGATCTTTTTATTGTCTGGGTCGATAAGCAATAGCATGGTAGTAGAAACAACAGAAAGATAGCTTCAACTATTATTTGAGCTATACGAGTATCACAGTTTTTCCAAATTCATCTCCGACACATTTAAAAACAATTGTACCAACTATTTTTCGACTGTCCCGACCTTATCAAACTACCCTCCGAGTTACAAAGTGTGCGGTTTCCCTTCAAAGTCTGCTTTGTAATGATCACAATTAAATTTCAAGGCCAAACTCTTAATTTAACAGGTAGACTTAGGGAGGACTGCTTTCTACACGTCGGTTATACGTGGTCTGTTCCAAAGTGAGCTCACGAAGCAGCATTTGTTTGGGATATTGACAGTTTGTATATTCAATTGAGAGGGACTAAGAGCACATGAGTAAAGAAGGTACAGAGACTAAGCTTCATACAACTGCGCTGTGATGATGACGTAGACGCGCGTGAGTGCGTGAGCACTAGCGGCCTGTGTGCCGCCTGTCACGTACGGAGTGAAACCGGTTTATAGGTGCTCGGCTGGTGCTTTAATTTAGGGCTGTCGCTCGTGACGCGTCACTTTTTTTTTTTTTTTTCATCCCATCTATTCGAAAAGTGATGGTTAGCTCCTCGATAAGTGCGCGCAAAGTAGGTCTTTTCCGTGCTAGGGTAGGAAAGTGATTTTTTATTTTTTGGCTTATGAATGTTCTTTTCTAGAGCCCTGTCTAAGGAGGTTAAATGAAATTCCTTGACATTTCGTGACATTTCATGACATTTCGTAACATTTCATGTTCAGGTCATGTTTACTTGAAGGAGGATTTTATTACGATGAAGATTTTACTTGTTTTTTTTTGTGCCAACCCTATAAAAGTAGGTAAACATTTTGTCCGTTTCTTAGAAGGTTTGTCTCTGTTCCTTCTTTACTCATGTGCTAAGAGCGCTATGTATATTTTTTTTTAAGAAAAATATGTAATTTGTTTTCTGTAAGCCACGCGAGCGAAGCCGCGGGCAGTAGCTAGTATCAAAATGTATCTATTTCAAAACATGCCTTCAAAAAGATTACTATCCGATATTAATATTTAAATCCATGCATAGGTGGTTATGGCTACGGATAAGAATGGAGAGCCATCCGTAGCACGAAAAATGATGAATATTATATCTGGCCTGTGCCTGGGCCATAACCATAATGGGCCAGCCAACCTAGGCGAACGTTTCACGACCAGATTGGAGACGTTTTAAAGAAAGGCCAAGTTAAAGTACCTATAACCAGCGAGCATGTATGAAGACACTCATATAAATGAAAGAAGCGAAAAAGGTATCTCAGGATCGGAAAAAAGTAGTCTCTGCTTTCCAGCGGGAAAATGGTGTGATTTTAATTGTGTATGTAAAAATAACCTGTTGAATCTTTTTAAAGGTTGCGGTGAACGCAATGAGCAGCCCCGTGTAGTCGGTGGTATGGGTTCCAGAGTGAATGCATTCCCGTGGCTAGCCAGGCTCATCTACCAGAAGTCGTTTGGCTGTGGAGCTTCGCTCATCAACGACCGATACGTGGTTACAGCTGCACATTGTATAAAGGGGTGAGTAGCTAAGCTTAAGACCATTTGACCTGTATTCACAATTTAATAAAGAAATAAATATAATAGCTTTGTTGACTTTATAGTCAATACACGTGTATACACTCAGAATAAATATATATTTACTCTGAGGCTCTACTATTGTTATACACTATTGTGTAGTAGGTACCTATTTGTGTTAGTTCCATTTTTAGACTCAAATTAACACCTATAATGCACAGCGCAGGACCTCACTAAACGCTAACAACAGGACAGTGGAGGTGTCACGGTAAAAGGGGTCAACAAGAACGGCCCGCGCTTATGCTACTAGGGAGAGTCAAATAAATCGCCGCATACACAGCGATTACGGGACCTGATATAGAGTGTCAAATCGCAAGAATAGTTAAACATGGTTTAATTTATAACATAGGTTGCTTTTTAATGTAGGCTATTTATAACCATTTGTTGCAGTTTCATGTGGTTCTTTTTCCGGGTGACATTCGGCGAACATGACCGCTGTGACAAGACACAGGCCCCCATCACAAGGTACCTGGTTAAGGTGGTCGCTCACAACTTCAACCTGACAGTACTGAGCAACGATATAGCTCTGTTGCAGCTGAACGAACCTGTGGAATATTCCCATGCAATCAGACCAGTGTGCTTGCCGAAGATACCTGGTAAGATCACTAAATCAACACCAATATTATAAATGCGAATATCAGTTTTAATTTATTTGTTTCTATTTACTTCGCCACAGTTAAACGGCTGACCTCATCTGATTAGAAATTTTGCAGAGGGAACTATCCCTCTGCAAAATTTCTAGTTAACTATAACATGGTAAAACATTTTGAAACGTGGGGTACGTAGTACTATTAATTATTTTGTGACGTGGGTAAAGCCACGGTGTGTAGTGTGTAGCTAGTAGATTGTACACTGTATTTGTGTTTGAACTGCCCATATTTTAGGGTGGTGTTATTTTTTTTTTTATCGACTAAATCAACATTTCACCCTGTCCTACCTTTCTCAGAATGGCAGCCATTTTCAACCAACTTCCAAAAAGAAGGAGGTTCTCAATTCGTCTGTTTTTTTAGGGTTCCGTACCTCAATAGGTAAAAAAGGAACCCTTATAAGATCACTTTCTTGTCCGTCTGTCCGTCTGTCTGTCTGTCTGTCTGTCTGTCTGTCTGTCTGTCTGTCTGTCTGTCTGTCTGTCCGTCTGTCTGTCTGTCCGTGTGTCACCACTGATTTTCACTGGTCATTCTTATAAACTAAATTGAATTATAAAATTAAAAGAATACAGCACAATGTCATGAAAATAATAATAATGATTATAATTTGTCACTTAAAAATTCGTCAATACCACAATAACATTTCTGAATTCAAAATTGTTTTAGCCTATTTTTAAACATAATATTGTCCATATCCTTTAAAGATTTAGGAATTTTATTGAAGACTGTTGGCGCCATACCAATTACACTTTTAAATAGTAATTGTAGTAATTAATATTATTAAATATCTGGTTGACCGAGCTTTGCTCGGTATTTTTGCCACTTAAACAGACAAATATGACTCTTCCCGACATCTATTGACGAATAATAATATTTTTTTTTAATTGAGAGCAACTACCTGCTTTACTGAAACAGTACTTCTAATCGCCAATAGATGTCAGGAAGAGTCATATTTTAAGTTGATTATCAATAAAATTAATTATTGAAAACAAGAATAAAACAACATTTTCTGAAAATGACTCCTAGCTAGATCGATTTATCGCCCCCGAAATCCCCTGTAGGTATACTAAATTTTATTTAATCGTTGGAGCCGCTTCCGATATTCAGATTAAGGTAAAGACGATAGCGCGCCACCTTTGATGCTAGATAGGTGGCGCTGCGTTATCGTAAAAAACTTTTTTAAAACTATTCTTTAATTTTTAACTTTGTTCTGTTTTTAGTATTTGTTGTTATAGCGGCAACAGAAATACATCATCTGTAAAAATTTCAACCGTCTAACTATCACGGTTCATGAGATACAGCCTGGTGACAGACGGACAGACAGACAGACACAGACAGACAGACAGACAGACAGACAGACAGACAGACGGACAGCGGAGTCTCAGTAATAGGGTTCCGTTGGTACCCTTTGGGTTCGGAACCCTAAAAATCAAGGTCCTGAGTCAACACAATAAAAAGATATAAGCAAAATTTAGATTTTCGCGAAAACTTGTAAGTACCAAAATTTACCTTAATTTTCAACTTTTTTTATTTTTCGGAATTTTCCCTTTACTTGTGCTGTAAGACCTTACTTTTAAACAAAATTGACAGTTCTAGGTCAACCGGAAGTACCCTATAGGTTTTGGGTCGAAAACCCATAGGGTACTTCCCGTTGACCTAGAATCATGAAACTTGGCAAGAAGCAATTCCTTACAGCACAAATAAAGGAAAAATTCCAAAAAATAAAAAAAGTTTAAAATTAAAGGTGTTCCTACATACATGCATAGTTTCACCAATTAAGATAGGCCTCTGAGTTATATGAACGCTCATACAATTTAGAGGTCTAGCTTAATTGGTAACTACCAACGTTGGTACGAAAGCCTTGGTGGGCGAGTCCAACTCGTTTTTGCCGGTTTTATTTTTTGTATGTATGATTTTTTTATTATGTAATTTTTTTGTATATTACGCGATTACTCCCTCAATTCTAAACCGATTCGAATGATTCTTTAATCGGTAGTAGTTTTTTAATCGGTAGGGTACGTTTTCGAGGTAGTCTCATTGCAATTTTATCGAGATCTGATAAGTATCTCCAGAGATACGACGATAAACGTCTTAAACTTGCTACTGAAATTGAGTCGCGGGGCATGGAAGTCGGTTGTTTTAGTTTTTAAACTATCTTAATTATTAATTTATACGTTTACTCGCGTTAGTACATTCATACATTCAATTACCCACATTCAAGAATTTTACAATAATTAATCAGGATACAAATAAAAAATAAGTTGATGTTTCTTTGTTAAAAGGTCATTCTTATGAATACTTATTAAATTTCTATTAAAAAAATAACAAACTAAAAAAAAACACGAGATGGTATATACTATTTTCTCGCTATACTAAATCATATTTCTCAATCTAAACTATAAGAATCTTTGTCCTGACATACTGACTGACTGACTCACTGACAGACAACGCACAGCCTAAACCGCTGGTCGTAGAGACTTGACATTTGGAGGGTATATTTGTCTTAGTACGTAGGGGTGTACTAAGAAAGGATTTTCCAAAATTCACCCCTTAAAGGGATGAAATGGGGGTTCAAAGTTTGTATGGAGAAACAAGATTAGATAGTCTTTTCTACCCGAAATTTCACACAAGTGCTTCAGTACAAAAAAAAGTAAATACGTGTTTCAGGTTTTTTTGAAATTCCACCCCTAAGAGGGTGAAATGGGGTAACAAAGTGTGAAAATCAATATTGTTTCGGATTGCGCTGAAATTAGGCATGCAGATAGTTATTACGAAGTTAGTTCCCTCTGAGGTAGTATTTTCCAAAATTCACCCCTGAAGGAAATGAAACGGGGGTTCAAAGTTTGTATGGAGAAACAAGATTAGATAGTATTTTCTATTCGAAACTTCATACAAGTGCTCCAGTCAAAAAATAAGTAAATACGTGTTTCAGGTTTTTTTGAAATTACACCCCTAAGAGGGTGAAATGGGGTAACAAAGTGTGAAAATCAATATTGTTTCGGATTGTGCTGAAATTTGGCATGCAGTTAGTTATTACGAATTTAGTTCCCTCTGAGAAAGTATTTTCCAAAATTCACCCCTGTAGGGGATGAAACGGGGGTTCAAAGTTTGTATGGAGAAACAAGATTACATAGTCTTTTATATTTGAAACTTAACACAAGTACTTAAGTAAGTAAATACGTGTTTCATGCTCTTTCGAAATTCCACCCCTAAAAGGGTGAAGAGGGGTAACAAAGTCTGAAATCAATATTGTTTCGGATTGCGCTGAAATTTGGCATGCAGATAGTTATTTTGACATAGGTTAAGAAAGAATTTTGCAAAATTCACTATTCAAGGGGATGAAGCGGGGGTTCAAAATTTGGATGGTCATTTTATTCGACATTTCACACAAGTACTTCTGTAAATAAATAAGTAAATACGAGTTGCAGACTTTTTCAAAATGCCACCCTAACAGGATAAACTGCGGTAACAAAGTCTAATATTCAATATTGTTTTGGATTGCGCTGAAATTTAGAATGCAGATAGTTATTATCCGTTCAGAAAAGATTTTCTAAAAATTCCTCCCGGATACGGATCGGGGAATCATATAGTTTGTATGGCGAAACAAGATGAGATAAAGTACGTGTTGTAGGATTTTTCGAAATGGGGTAGGCAACAAAGTCTGAAACTTTGGGTTTTTCGGGTTTTATAAATATGAATCCCGAATTGCCTTAGTCACGCGATAACATGAAAACGGGTGAACCGATTTGGCTAATTCTGTTTTGATGTCTTTATTGATAGAATCGTTTTTACAAAAGAAAAGTTTTAAGTAAATAAAAGAAGTTTTTAACGCGGGCGAAGCCGCGGGACACTTCTAGTATAATATAAAAAGGCTTCGAGCATTTACCAATGGAGATGTTAACGTTGTAATCCGCAAACTTTTTTTTCTGCCTATACTTACGGGGGACGAGTTAAACACGCATTGCACACACACAAATTACTCACTTTAACGCACACAAGCTTGAAACACGCACACAGTATTAAAAATACAGCGTAGTTACGCACGCTCATATGGCCAAATATGGCTATATGGCCAGCAGAGGGGTACGCCTTGCGTTAATATCTTTGGTAAATGCTCGAAGAAAAACGGGCTCGTTGAGGTATCTTATATGTACTCATGCTCACGTGAACTATTCTAATCCATAATGTATATTTATTCTTCTTTACTTAACTTTGTTTTAATGTTTTATTCATATCCTTTTACATTTCTCTCCATCCATAGGTTGTCTGGAAAATATAGCTTTAAACGATAAGACCGCCTATTGTTGCACTATTATTTTAAATTGTATTACTTTTATTATTTGATTCTGTAATTAAAGGTGTTATATAATAAAGTGTTTCTATCTATCTATCTTATTTTGGATTGCATTTACAGTTAGTAATTTACGAAATTACATTTTAAGTACCTACTAACCTGGTTTGGAAGTCTCTACATAGATAGCGATGCGTCCTGTCATCGCAAACGTCTAGTAGAAGGAGATGCAGCTATACAGTTGTTATCTGCATCTCTTTTCTTATCGACGATTATCGGTTGAAATTCATTGCTATTCATGTAGAGACTGCCGGCCCTGAACCATGTGTATCTACTATCGTAAGTAAAATTAGAAATTAAAATGGCAGCTATTCGGAAGGGGGAAGAATAGGACAGATGAAGTGGTGTCTTTGGCGATAAAAAAACGTTGAATAACACACTCCTACTATATTGGTAATTAAGACCCGGACACCTTGTATGAGGCTGCTGCAATAGTCGCTCTCAATTCTATAAATAAAGGTTGATGTATCATATGGAAAAATATGTACACACGTAACAGTAAGTCATCAAAAAAAAAAGTTTGTTACATTATTATCCATACACTTTCTGACTGTACATTTTTTTAAATTTTGTGCATACACAGCTAAGTTTTACCAAACATAATGGACGTTAAACTGTAGCTACAACAGAAAGCAGAACATAAAATAGAAGAAGAAGTACCTGACCTTACAGTCCCATCTAAATAAACCATACTGTATAGTCGTGGTCGTGGACCAAGAAAACTTGAAAATCACCAAGATTTTTTTTCTTGGGATATAGGTAGCAAACAAGCAAACCTTTTATATTAGGATTCTCAACTCATAATATTGAAATGAATTTTATAGGAAAACAGTAGGTATATCAACATACAATATGAATTCTTATCACTCAAAACGTGGTCAAAAATAATGATCAGTCTCTTCAGAACGTTTTACTAAAGTTACGACGGAAGAGGAATTTCAAAGATTCATCTGTATGTTATGCCTACGTGTATACAAACAAAGTAAAATCGCTTAAAGTTGGATCAGCAGGGCCATAAAGTCTTGATATTATTTATGAAGTCGATCTCAAAACATTCTTGTTTTTATTTAGGTAACTCCATTTTACCTGTAGTCTGTGAATCATCTTGCTTTCGTGCTGTTATTTCATAAATCTATCTCGCGAAATTGATTTTACGAAGGTTTTATTGCAAATATTTTGGCGTCTATACCTAAACCCTCCCTTCGTTTTGTGTTTCTTTATTCTTTTCTCTTTTTGTAACAACACTTTTACATCTTTATTTTATGTGAACCCGCTTAAAAAATATCTGATTAGGGACCAAAGCATAATTTATTACTCTTTTCGAAGTTGCTAAATAGTGATCTTAAAATGTTACTCATATAATAAAACGCCATCTCAGTCCTCCCTAACGAAATAAGAATGTCAATTCAACTCTATTAAAAGTTGCAACTTTCGGTGTTACCATTTACTACTCTAAGGGCTCAATCTCACTGGGACACCAAGGCGGCGCTACCGGTTACGCTCATAGAGTACTAATATATACTGGGAACGCCATAGTGGTGTCGTAAGCTACCAAACTAGAAACACCAGGGCCCCTAGACAAAATCCAATTTCTGTTTTCATTCACGGTAACGCAACTTCAAAATATATGGGAATGACAACCTTTTTGCGGAAACATACATGTCATTTCATAAATTTTGAACTTGCGATAGCGGGAATGGTATCAGAAATTGGATTTTGTCTAGGGGGGCATAGCAGACACCAGGGTTGTCAGTTTCTACAATGTGCAAGCGCAAATGACATCGTCGACACATGAGCAGTACGATTTGTGCGGGACGGTATTAGGTATCGTCCATACAGCTCTATATCATTTGATGGAAGCGTGACTGGTTGCGCCGCTACTGATATCTCGGTGAGATAGGGCCCTGAGGTTTTTTAAACCAACTTCACAAAAAAGGAGGAGGTTCTCAATTCGTCTGAATCTTTGTTTTAATGTATGTACACCGATTACTCGAAGATGGCTGAACCGATTTGGAAAATTCAAAGGGTACCCAGGTGGTCCCATCCCAAATTTTACCGAAAGCGGTCGAGCTCTTTTTAAAATATCAACATTTGTATTACGATGCATTTATATACCTCGATGATATGCTACTTACTGCTGGCTACTTTGACTAGTGTGACCTTTGAAGTCGGTTCTTATAGTTTTTAAACGATCCTTAAATATTATGATATACGTAGCAAACAAGCACACGGCCCTCCTGATGGGAAGTGGTCACCGTCGCCTATGAACAGACATGAAAAGATAGAACCTATGCCACCAGGGGTGTAACTCAGGCGTTGCCGATTTGTCAATATTCTTTTATCTCATGCCCTTTTTGAAGGACTCCATGTACACATGGAGCTCTGCGGTAAGATAGCAGACAGTAGCTCGTTTCACATTTTACGGGTGTTTGGGAGAAATGACCGCTGGAATCGAGATGTGTGCGAAGTCCTAGTTATTATCAAGACTTGTGGATGAGCGTGGTGTATGCGTGCGAGGCGTGAGAAATCAGCAACGCCGGGATTAGATTGAACCGGGTTAGGATGTAGATGGATTGACTAGTTAAGTAAACTACTTAGGTATCTACCGTATAATTCAACATTTTTTGCAGATATGCTGTACACCGGCAAAACCGCAATAGTGGCAGGGTGGGGAGCTACTGGTGAAACTGGCAAGTGGTCGTGTTCTCTCTTGCAAGCAGATTTGCCAGTACTCAGCAACGAGGAGTGTAAAGCTACCAGCTACAACGAGTCGAAGATTAAAGACGTCATGATGTGTGCTGGGTACCCGGCTACAGCTCATAAGGATGCTTGTACGGTATGTAACTATTTTGAGAGGCTTATATCATGATTAGTATAAATTGCAGTTATTATTTTACAATAATAAGCATACAACTGTACAAATAACATAAAAAATTAAGAATATAATGAAACTTAATAGGTAGTAACCTACCTTATAGTCTGTATTATAGTTTTAGGAGTAGTTTATATAGTTTTAAATTAATTTTAATTGTGTACATTTTTAAAATAACAACAGTACTTATCAAAATTAACCAATAAAAGAAATGAAGCCTAATTAAATTTAAACCTAAAAAAAAAACATACGGACGAATTGAGAATTTCCTCCTTTTTTGTAAAGTTGGTTAATAAGAGCCACGTTGGCGTAAAGGATAGATGGCTTGACTTCTAAGCGAGTAGTCGCTGGTTCATGTCCTAGCACGGGTGTTCGTCCACAGATGATAGGAGCACATTACATCGATGTTCCGCATGACTTGCTACCAAAAAGTAGCTTAGCACCATCAAGGAGAAAATCTGCCGCCATAATCTTATTGTGTTCCTGCAGCGCATAGCCTTTGAGAGTCAGAGTAGTCAAGCTCTACCGTGTTAACCATCTTAGAACACATCATCACTTACCACCAGGCGAGATAGTGATCGAATGCTAGCCTATGAGATATTTAAAAAAAAACCTATAATTAAATCAAAATGCTATCTACCAAAACCGCTACCAGTAGATCCTTAAAATGCTAGCATTATTCTTACATGCATTTTAAAATTATGTATCTTATTTTGCAGGGTGACAGTGGAGGTCCTCTTGTAACTGAAAATGCTGATAGAGCTTACGAATTAATAGGTGAGATGATATTCCTGGAACATAACTAATAAGATACTACAGAAAGTCAGATGGATTCTCGCGTATAGGCCATTGATAATAAAAATTTAAAGCCGATCATATCTCTGGGAATATGAAAATGAACAGCGATATCCTCAATTACCAAATAGCCAATAAAATTAGAGTTATTTCTTAGTACAAAAGTAGTTTGTTACAAATGCCACTTAGTTTGTACGAGTATGTAACAGAGAATTTAATTTCTAATCGTGTTTGGTGTGAACCAGTCAGTACAAATACGCTCTCTGATCGCCGCCTAGATCGCGCACGCAGGACGCTGCGGTGAGTCGAACAATCCTAATGTTAGTTAACGTTAGATGCCGATAGATTTATTATAGCTTTCAATGGCTTGTACGTACATGTGACTCCGTCCAACTTTTTTTTTGTTTATTGTAATATTTTATTTCTTACTAGCTAGCGACTTGCCCTTACTTCGTACGGGTACGATGTAGATGTGGTCAGTGTGGAGTTACAATTCTAAAACACATTGTTTTGTTATATTTCAAAAGAATAAGACAGCATTTTCGATGAAAGCTCTCAGACGGCTTTATTTCTTCCGACATCTTGAACAATCATCATCATAATTCAACAAATTAAAACAAAACTATGTGTATAAACCTTCCTATTGAATCACTCTATCTTTTGATGAAAACAGTATTAATATCCGTTACGTAATTTAAAAGATACAAGCGTACAGAAGGACAGACGGCGGGGAGCGACTTTCTTTTATACTATGTAAAGATAACTGTCAATTAATTCGGCATTTTCTTTTCAGGTGTTGTTTCATGGGGCTACGGTTGTGCCAGAAAAGGTTACCCAGGAGTTTACACGAGAGTCACGAAGTACTTAGACTGGATAAAGGATAATACTGACAACGGATGCTACTGCAAATACTAACTTATCATTTTTTTAAAACATTCACTATTTTATTTACTAAACCTCGCCTATATATAAAGTATTCTTACGTAAATTTTTTATTAGAAACACTTTTGGTCTAACTAGTCTAGATAAATAGTTTTAATTAAATTAATATAATACTAAGGGCTAGTTTCACCGGTTCCTGATAAAGATTGTGATAGTAATTTGATATATCAATACATCATCATTATCAGCCGGTAACAGCCCACTGCCAGATATAGGCCTCCCTCAAGACACTCCACTGAGCCCAATCTTCTGCTCTTCCTTTCCAGTCACTGCCCACCGCTTTACGAATATCGTCGTTCCTGGTGATAGGGCGTCTTACGCTACATTTGTCGATTCGCTTCGCGAGCTCTACTCTAGAACCAGCGGACTAACAAACTGAAGTGGCAGTGGGCTGGTCATATCTGCCACAGGACCGAAATCCGTTGGGGTAGACTGGTTTTAGAGTGGAGACCACGAATCTGATATAAGACGCCATATAAAAGTTGCCAACAATCTGGCAGATAAATTCCTAATAGGATAACAGGGATTAAGAAACTAGCCCTTAATTATTGCATTTGACTCTATTTATTAAGATAAAAGAATAAGCAAAGCTGCGCTAATAGTTAAGTAGATCTATAGTTAAGATTGATATGATATACTATGTCCCTAATGTCTACTAGCCATCCAAATACAATATGTCAGTTTGTCTCAAGCCTTTCAGTTCCTCAACCTTTTACAGTTATATGCTTAGAAACATTTGTAGAGAATTCGTAATAGTTCGTGTTTTCCCGGCAGAGCCCATCAAACGGACCGGTTGTGAAGTTTAAAGCCTAGTTCAATAAGACAATACCTATACATATACATTATTATACAGTACGGAGCAATGTCCTCATTCCTGTTCTCAGCTTCCCGTAACGGCAGGTAGTCGTCTCCAACTTCAAGTAAAACTAAGTGGTTTTGACTAAAGCTAAATTTTGCGTTAGTATGAAGAAATACTTGATTTATGTTATATTGATCGGCGTGTGTTTAAAAAATGCAGTGAGTTGCGTAATCTTTATTTCAGTTGTATTTGAGTTTGAAGTTCTGTAAAATTTGAATTGACTCAGAACATAATAATTATGTGATTTATTTCGTATCTAGGTGGGTTTAGAAAATACAACTGAACCTGAATTAGACGATGATGTTCGCGTTGAATATGGAAAAAAATGCAATTGCCGTAAGTAAATACACTTTTTATACACTTTATCCCTTTGGCCGTAAAACAATAATTCGGGTGTTTGTTCCTTCGAATATCTTCGCTTCCAATTTTGACAGTCATCTAATCGCAATATTACCAATATTTTCCGATTAAGTCGACTGTAACTGCTTTATACCATTTGGCTTATCCAAAACCGCATCAGGTTTGTTGACATTATAATCGAGTCCACCTACAGCTACTTCCCCCGCGATTCTTTTAGGAGTTTTAAAATTTTATAAAAATGTTTTAATTAGTGGCATAGGAAACACGATAATTTATTTATTTTATCAGATCTGTCATCAAGGTAATTTGTTTGTTGTAATCTCCGCCACCATCTATGTTTATTCTCGGAAAGTCATACCGTGAAACTTTATTGCTGTGAGTGTATCAGAAATCTCTGTGTGGATATGAAATTAATCGGTGGAACCACATGAGTAGGTGGAACGTAGAATGAAACACGGTAGGTAGCCTTTGCGATTATACCTGTACATGTTTATCATGTTTTGCTAAAGGCAGTCTGTAAGACAAATGGACACTTCAACATGAATACATTACCTTGCTTCAACTACGAGTTTATTTTATTGATCTAGTTAAACTGACCGTGGTCAGAAGAAGATTGAATAGACACGTTTTTTTTTAAATAATATAGTTAAACACTTTTGAAGAAACCGACTTTATAAGCTGCATTTGAATAGCGCATATAAGTCCCATAAACATTGTAGGTGTATTTATGAAGTTGTTGCAAAACGACATTTGTATTTTGGCATCCTTGATAATGAAGAAATTTAGAAAAAAGGCAACGGTTCCCAATGCTTAAATTAGTTATCTCAAATTTAAATTAGTAATTATTATCCTAATTAAAGCTAGATTGTAGTATTATTAGTAAACTTATGTGTGTAAGATCAGGAAGAAATGTCATGATCACGTCGCGAGTTATAGACGGTAGACGAGTATGTTTAAAACTGTCTAACTAAAGTATCTTTCGAGAGCTCGACAAGTAATATTTTCGGACGACTAAACTGTTATAATATTTATATTATAGGTATCTTTATTTGGCTAAAAGCCAATGAAACCCTTAGCTCCTCTAGATTCTTAGATATAAGTTTGTGGATATGTTCTTTTATTTTCTGTAACTTAGGCGATATGCTAATAAATTAAAATAAACATAAAAAGGGCTTACTAGCTACGTCCCGCGGTGTTACCCACGGTTTGCCAGCATAAAGGGTTTAATCTATTTTTATACATAATTTAATACAAATCCGTCCAGCTGTTCCTGCGTTAAAAAAGTTATAAACATATTAACGCACTTGATCCCTTACAAACTATATACCTACTATATTATAACATTAGTGGAAATGTGGCAAGTGTGATTTCTAAAGTTTTTTTTGTTTATGGAAATGATTATCGTGAGAGATAGAAAGACGATTATATAATCGTAACACATATATTTATTTAAAACGGGTTTATAATAATACGAATACTATGGTTATAAAGTCTTGTTTTAACTATTTCATAATGTTCAGGGTGTGGAGAAAGAAACGAAGCATCCAGGATTATCGGAGGGGTAGAGACAGCCGTGAACGAGTTTCCTTGGGTGGGGAGGTTATCACTGTTCAATAAGTTCTACTGTGGAGCCACGCTCATCAACGATAGGTTTGTGCTCACAGCTGCACATTGTGTTAAAGGGTAAGTCTCAGCACACAGCTCTTGAGAATCAGAGTATTCTAGGCCTAGCGTGTTTACCATCTTTGAGCACATCTTCGCTTACCACCCGGCAAGATAGTAGCCAAACACTAGCCTATACTCAAATTTTTCAGTTCAGTATGTCTATGATTCGGGATTATACAAGATAAATATTAGACTATTTATTTAGTTTTTAGGGTTCCGTATTCAAAAGGTAAATAAACTGGCCAAGTGCAAGTCGGACTCGCACTCGTAGGGTTCCGTAACACAGTTAAGTATTCCATAACTATGATTTTTCGTAACTACAAAATTAACTTTGTTTTTCATAGTGTTTGTATGAAAAACAAAGTTATCTTTGCGGTCGCCATATCTCTAAAACTGCTGACTGTATCTCGTTCAAACCAATTTTCGTTGTTAGTTTTTATTGGGATCTACAGCATATATTTTTTTTAGATTTTTCACTCCCATACTTTAAAAGTTAGAGGGGGGGGGGGGGGACACATTTTACCACTTTCAAATGATTGACTTTGAGAAAAAAATATTTTAGGAACCTCAATGTCATTTTTGAAGACCTATCCATAGACACCCCACCCCACACGCATAGGTTTGAAGAAAAAATTTTTTTTGTTTTAGTTCTATGTATGGGATGCCCCCCCTTAAACTTTTATATTTTTTATTTTTGTATAAAAATCGGAAAGCGGTTCACAGAATACATCTACCTACCAAGTTTCAATTCTGTAGTCCTAACAGTTACGGAATAAAATGGCTGTGACATACGGACGGACAGACAGACAGACAGACAGACATGACGAATCTATAAGGGTTCCGTTTTTTGCCATTCGGCTACGGAACCCTAAAAAAGAAACCCTTATAAGATCACTTTCTTGTCCGTCTATCTGTCTGTCTGTCTGTCTGTCTGTCTGTCTGTCCGTTTGTCTCTCTGTCTGTCTGTCCGTGTGCCACCACCGATTTTCTCAGGAACGGGTGGATCTAGCAATTTGAAATTTATACCAGATATTAAAGTCTATAGTCCCTATTAGGTGTATAAAAATCAAGGCCCTGAGTGAACACCATGAAAAGATATGGGCAAATTTAGATTTTTGCGAAAACTTGATAGTACCAATATGTACCTTAATTATCAACTTTTTTATTTTTCGGAATTTTTCCTTTACTTGTGCTGTAAGACCTTGCTTTTAACCAAAATTGACATTGCTAGGTCAACTGGAAGAACCCTATAGGTTTTGGGTCGAAAACCTATAGGGTACTTCCCGTTGACCTAGAATAATGAAATTAGGCAAGAAGCAAAGTACAGCTACAAATTAAAGAAAAATTCCAAAAAATAAAAATAAATTGAAAATTAAAGGGTGCCATGCCCCAGTTTGTGTCAATTAAGATAGGCCTCTGAGTTATATAAACGCTCATACAATTTAGAGGTCTAGCTTAATTGGTACCTATCAACGTTGGTACGGAAGCCTCGGTGGGCGAGTGCAACTCGACTTGGCCGGTTTTATTTTTTATGTATTTATGTATTTCGTATATAATAGTATTAGTATTAGTTTAGTGTTTCAAGCGCCAGGTTCACGGACTATCTGTAGATCGCAGCAGAACATCATAGGGCGTGAAGAGGGGCTATTTGAGGGTTCCGTATCTCAAAAGAAAAAGGGAACCCTTATAGGATCACTTCATTGTCCGTCTGACCGTCAAGACCCTATTTTTCAGGAACGTGTAAACGTATCAAGTTGAAATTTACATCAAATACTCCGGTCTACGGCCCTATTTTTAACCGACTTCACAAAACAGGAGGAGGTTCTCAATTCGGCTGTATGTTTTTTTTTTTATACGTTTCCGAAGTGGTCCCATTTTAATTTTATCGAGATCTGATTAGTATCACCAGAGATATGGAGATAAATACCTTAAACATAGGAGAATGTACTAGTTTTAGTAGAAGAGTCCCAAGAAGATTACACACAATGGAGGTTGCTATTGCATATAAGATATTCTTACGGTAACTGTGAGCGAGATAGAAATAAAGGTGGGGATAATTTTTTTATATCTTTTAGGCAAGCGTTTGACCACTATCTCACCTGTTGCTAAGTGATGGTGCGGTCGAAGATAGAGAAGTGGACTAGAATGGGAACTGGCTCTCAAGGATAGCTGCCGGAACATATTAGATGTTTGGCGACAGATTTTCTGACTTGAGGGTGGTAGCTGGCCAGGCGGACACTAGATATGTTCTACCACCATGCGGGGGTTATTGGTTTCTTAACGATGTTTTCCTTCATTGGAGGGCCACTGTGAGAAGCGCACATATATTTTTCGATAGAAGAATTCATTGGTGCACGGCGGTTTGAACTCGGTACCACGGCATCAAAGCCTACCGTTCGCCCAATTACGCCACCGGGCCCTCAATTAATAATTATATATTAATAATTATAATAAATAATTATATATAAAAATAAATAATTTGTCTTCACAGGAATGTTCCACCGGGCAAAGTCTTGTTAGGGTGCAAACTTTTTTAAACATACCTAATATTTTTTGACATGACATGACATTTGGCGAAGATGGCGGCCATTTCAGTCCCGCGACACTGCATACATTATTAAATAACTCAGAATTATGAACGTACTTTGTATCAATCAACACAGCAAAAAAAAATTATAAGCATAAAACCACATATTATATAATAGTTACTACGTAAATAATACTTTCCGTTGTTAGGTTGGCTACACAGTGCTTTCATGATTCGGGTATCCACAATATAGGGAAGTGCCTCTTATAACGTAGTAGAGTGATTCAGTACTCTGTTGGCCATATGGCGGCAATGAATGTTAATAATCGCAAATAATACTTTTTAATATTCATTTTGGAATACAACTAGTCCGTGTTATAAAAGTATTTGATTATTGTAATAAAATAGACAATTAATTATCGTGTATGTCAGATGCTTTAATTGCACAGGGCCATTTTGGACATTTCGTCCGTCCGTCCGTCCGTGTGTCTATATGTGCGCACTTTACAGATCTGTATCTTCTTAACCGTTATAGGTACATACTTGAAATTTTCAAAAAGTATATTTCCGTCAGAGTATAACGGCCCAGACACGAAATTTAATAGATGCATGTAATTTCATTAAACCTTTTTTGCACTAAAAAGGGTAAAATAAGTTATTTTTCAAAAAAAATAAAACCGACTTCATAACCACAAAAAGGCACTCAAAAGCGAAAAATAATTTACTTAAAATTATTATAAGCGTTACCCAATTCTCTATTTGAAGTCGGTGCCAGCCAAGTCTATTGGATATTAGATAGATACTATGTATGTAGTCGTAGTAAGTAGGTACATGTAGGTTAGTAAGTAGGTAGATACATGTAAGTATTATCTATCTACTACCTATTAGACTTGGCTGGCACCGACTTCAAATAGAGAATTGGGTAACGCTTATAATAATTTTAAGTAAATTATTTTTCGCTTTTGAGTGCCTTTTTGTGGTTATGAAGTCGGTTTTATTTTTTTTGAAATATAACTTATTAGTGGTAGGACTTCTGCTAGTCCACCTGGGGCGGTACCACCGCTTTGTCAATTCATTCAGCCGTGAAATAGGAATGTTTTTCCGGTTGAATGGCAAAGTGTCCAGTGAAATTACAGGGTATGTGAGGAGACTGGAGAACTCATGTACAGAACGCATATATAGTAAAAATATGGTAAAATCTGGTTCAGTTATCTTGTTTTCATTCTGTTATTTTATCGGCAAGAAAAGTTTTCTTTTTACATTTTATGTTTCCAGATTCATGTGGTTCATGATAAAGGTGACCCTGGGTGAGCATGACCGCTGCAACTCCACTCACCAGCCCCTCACCAGGCAGGTGATACTGCGGCTAGCTCATAACTTCACATATACCACCTTCAGGGATGATGTTGCGGTGTTGAAGATGAACGATAGAGTACCAATAACGGACACTGTGAAGCCTGTATGCCTGCCGCATAATGATGGTATGTGGCGATAAATTCAAATAATAGTGGTTAACGACTAGGTTCGGTTGAAATATGTATATATAGGTGCTCTTACTTACTTGCCCAGCCTAGTAGGTCGCTTCAACTACACCCGTTGTCCTCTCACCAGATCGGTGATGCGGGTAGCAGACAACTTCACTTTACCACATTTAGTGATGACGTTGCGGTGTTACAGATGAACGATAGAGTATCATGGACATTATGAAACCTGTACCTCAAAATGATGGTTATGTGGCGGCAATTTAGAGGTTTACAGCTAAGTTTGTCTGAAATATAGATATCTACTCTTACTAAGTAACTTAGCCTAGAATGACTGCTACAACTCCACCCATCGTCCCCTTACCAGACGCGTGATAGTTCGCTCACAACCTACCTTTAGGCATGATGTCGCGGTTCTGAAGATGAACATTACTGTGCCTATCACAGAATGTGAAACCTATATACCTGCCTCATAACGACGGTATGTAGCGATAATCCTAGAGGTTATGTAGAGGCAAGTGCTTGCTACGCTCTAGTGTATGGACTATCGACCAAGAGCCCAGTACTGCCAGACACTTCTCGTCTATTCTGTTTGAAAACGGGAATTTCACGTGACTTACGCGATGTCGATACAGTGATTGACATATGTTTCAGTTTCATCCGAAAGCCTTCAGCTTCACTATCGACACTAACGACATCGCGTAAGTCACGTGAAATTCCCGTTTCAAACGTATCGCAGACAGGTTCACATCACGCCTGTTGTTGATCGTCTGTTGTTTAAACGCTGCTCGTAATTAGTATGTTAATTTAAACAAACGTTCAGGGTTACTAGAATCCAACAGTCGTTTACAAATTGTAATTAGGTCAATGGCAAAACAAATGGTGCAAATGAACTTTAAAGAAATAGCACGAAATGGTAATGACATACATTTGATTCAATCATTCATATTATTCATGTAATTTGCATTTAAGTTACATTTATTACTGGTTAATAAATGTTTTATGTTTTTTTACATCTGGTAGGCTATCGTTTGGCCACTATCTCACGAGGTGGTAGCGATGATGCGGTCGTAGATGGTGAAAACGCTAGGTCTGGAATACTCTGACTCTCAAGGGATGTGTGCTGCCGGAAAACCGTAAAGTTTATTTAGTATTTTAAGGCTTTTACCTTAATGGTAGTAAGCAACTTTTTGCCATCAAGTCAGGCGAAGCATCGATGTAATATGCTCCTATCATCTGTGGACGAACACCCGCACCAGGACTTGAACCGATGACTTCTCGCTTAGAAGTCACTACTATCCATCTATCCTTTAATGACGCCAACGGAACTCTTGCGTATAAATTAACGTAAAAATTTATGTCTTTATATTGTAATTCATTAAAATCGTGTAGGTATGAACTAGTGTGTATACAATAAATTATATTTATTAATATTTGTTATACAGTTTTATGTAGGTACTTTAGCCAAAGTCTTGCATATAGTTTTTTGTAGTGGTAGGACTTCTCTGGGGTGGTACCACCACTTTGCCAATTAATTTTCAGCCGTGAAATAGGAATGTTTTTCGGTTGAAATGGCATGGTGTTGTGATAAGTTTGAAATATCCAGTGAAATTACAGGGCATGTGCGACTCAATATCTTTATCTCTAAAGGTAACAGGCGCAGTGAAATGACATGCAAAATTCTGGCAGTCCTGATTATGGTCTTCAAAAACAGTAGTAATTATAACATTCTAGCAAATTTGTGTGAGTTCAAGACTCTTAGAGAGACTTGTTGCACCCCGTAGTTTTGCTCGCATATAAATAAGACCAATTCTACATTAATAACTATTATTGTGGTTAACCGTAAAAAGGTAATAGACAATCTGAGTTACCTTCGTACTATTTACGTGTATTCTAGGTTTGATCGAAACGACTACCGCAAAGATCCTCACATCAAAATTACGCAATCGTGCAAATCAAAAAGAAAACCCCTAACTAATTTTATTATTTTAAGAAAACACGTACGAAGGAGTAAAGGCCATCGCAGCCGGGTGGGGCTCTGTATCTGAAGAGAAGAATCACTCTTGCAAGCTTTTAGAAGTAGAACTGCCGATATTGAGTAACCAGAAGTGCAAGAACACCAAGTATGAGTCTGCTATGATTGGAGATAATATGCTGTGCGCTGGCTATCCCGAGAAGGGGCAGAAGGATACATGCCAGGTTGTTATGAGCTTTTTATTTCGCATGTTCGCCCTTTTCGTAGAAAATAAAAGGTTTTGTAGACAAGTATTGAGATCTGTGCATCTGAATGTTGGCTACCAATCTGTATGTCTTGGCTATGTTAAAGTAGGTTAGCTAGTGAAATTATGAGTGATTATGATGATGTACAAGCAGAAAAATAAGACAAAATAATAATAACGATGACTGAATTAGCTAACTGACATTTGAAATTGCTTTTTATGATATTTATTTCAAAACTGTGCTACATTCATACCATTTGTAACGTAACGTGATGTGGCGTTACGAAGCGCCTGATGGGATTGGAACCTAGTTGATAAAAAACACAAGAAACTTTAACATACTTCTATTGGGGTTCAAAACACTTCCACAGATAACTTAACTTAAACTCTACACTGAACGTTCTTAAATCTTCAGGCCCACACTTCCTTGTGAATATGGTGAGAGTACCCGTCGTTTACAATCATTCCAGCAGTATTACAGTTAATACTGCAACGGTTTGCAGGAACATCACCGATTATAGAGGCTATTGGCAAGCAGTTAAAGTACAAATATATGCACAAATATAATCAATAGTTTTGTTGTTCCGTCGTTTAAATTCATCGTGCCTCGTATATTCACCACAAATCATACGTGTCGCCTCTAATTCCAGCAGATACCTATAACATAAATTAGTGAATATTTCCCTGGACCTCGTGCAGAGTTCTGAACCGGCATCGTATTCTCGGGTCGACATCCTTTTATTATTTTATTTTTTTAGTATAATTTCGCACGTTTTCTTGTATCTCAACATATTCATGCTTGTTGAATCCCCGATTTTTCCCTGTAATTTCCTAAATTCAATATTTAAAAGTGTTCTAAATATAAAAGAAATCAAAAACGTATCATGGATCTCGAATATTAATGGAGGTTATTCAAGAAAGATATACTACACCTTTCTTTTTAATTTTTTGTTTTTCAGGGAGATAGCGGCGGCCCACTATCGGCTGAAAGAGGCGACAAGCGATACGAGCTATTAGGTGAGGAAGCGATTATTTAAGTTAAACTGTTTTCTTTAATTACCTATAAGACCAAGCGACGTACATGGGTGCTTTCATACGGGGTAGGCTCTAGTGGCGTTGCAATGTTTGTTTATAACATGTCACTCAACGAAAATTTATCTCGCCCTTACTCATATTTCACCATCTTTATTTTTCATTTCACCATCCATCGCCGTCACCATAGAAAGAATAAAACTCAAGGGACGCTCAATAAACTGGCTTATTGTCTTATGTTTACTTGATTCCAGGAGTGGTTTCCTGGGGCATCGGCTGCGGTCGCCCGGGATATCCTGGTGTGTACACGAGAGTCTCCAAGTACTTATACTGGATTCGTCACAACTCGCGTCCAGGATGTTTCTGCATGGACTAGATATTGATATGATAGATGTGCTTCAAAGCAAATATTCATAACACGTAAGGTATAATACCTACCTACATAATAATAAAGAGATAGTAAGTGATATAAAAGGAATTTATTAATTATTTCTTTAAGTCCTGCTATCTTTTTTTTCCTTATAAAATACTCAAAAGTCTCGATAGACATAACTTTGCACGTTACAGCACTGCGCCCGTTACCTTGAGACATGAAGATGTTAAATCTCATATACCTACTCAGTAATTTTACTGAAAACAGGCATTTAAATCGAAAAACATTGTTATTTCACAAGCCGAGACTAGCTGAAGTCTTACCACTACAAATACTTAATCGTGTCAATCCAAGTTATAAACTTACTGTGTGCTAAACTTCATTTAAATCCACTTATGGCCGATTTCTGAGTACATTTATTGAGTGTTTATCTATTCAATAACGGTGCATTTGAGTAGATAATCTCTCAATAAACTGACCTCAGAAACCGACCAATAAGTAGCTTTTGCATAAAAGATTGACAAACATACATACATCCATCCATACTTATAAAAAACTTTTTATCAAATAATAGTAATGGTGCGGACACACCGCGGCGTCCTGCGATCTACGGGCGCGATCCTCAGTACTTTTCAATTGTTTTCTCATGGCGTTTGGTGTGAACCAGTCGGTACAAATACTACTGCGCTATCTGATCGCCGCTTAGATCGCGCACGCAGGACGCTGCGGTGTGTCCGTACTTTAAGGTAGTGGGCAGTAGTACTTAGTATTGCAAACAACCAGCCACTTATCAATAATAACTAAGTATGTGATATTATTGTCCTGCATTACCTACTTTTACTCAATACTTTATTGCTTCCATAATTGTTGTACATAAATTATAAGCTTTTCTTTCTAAGAAAGATATCTGTACTTTTAATTAGACCTATAATTGCGCTATTGTTATAGTGTATACACATTACTACAAACATTACTTTTATGATAATATTTAAAATTAAGAGCTATAATTTATGATCGTTTAAAAAACTAAAAGAACCGACTTCAAACGTCGCGCTAGTCAAAGTAGCCAGTAGACGTAGTAACTATTACATAATCTGTGCCAGTAAATAGTAGTAATTAGTAAGTCGTCGAGATAAGTAAATGCGTCGTATTACAAATGTTGATATATTAAAAACGGCTCAGCCGATTTCGTTAAAATTTAAATGGGACCACCTGAGAAGGGTACCATTTGAAACAAAAATGAATTTCCCATATCGGTTCAGGCATCTTCGAGTAATCGGTGAACATACATAAAAAAATAAAAAAATGGTTCCGTCGAATCGAGAACCTCCTCCTTTTTTGTGAAGTCGGTTAAAAATAATGTGATACGATAAAGTACATTTAAAGAACGTCCATTTATTTCTATTTAGTCATTTAAAACAATATGTTCAAAGTCTAAGATAATCTTTTTATTAATACTTAATTTAAAACAAATTAAGGTATTCCTTATTTTAATCAAATACAATATTGAGCTTACAACTAGAGATCACATTTACATTATAAAAATTTAATTTCGATCTTATCTGACCCGTAAGAAAAATAGAATACGAAGAGTTATGAACATTATAGAGTGGATTTATCTCAACCGGTTGTTCTCGTAGTATTATCAGCATCCAGGATATCTTTTTCATGATACAGCGGTAGACCTTCAGGTTTCAGGACCACGTTGGGGCTCTTGGTGGTAGTGTATGTAGGGTTGAGAGGGTGCAGGATCCCTTTAGCGGTGACGAAGGATCTCGCTTCATCATTGCCAAGTAGGAAGTGAGTGCCGTCACCTGATCTCATGATACGTTTCTCCACCTGAATGACAATTACGGCTCGATTAATGACATGATTAATGCTACAATATGTATTGTTCGGTACGTGCAATTCAGAATTGGCAAGCAAATTTGATAAGATACTATTCATTTAATTTAACGTGTCAAGCTTTCCCTGCTGTGATAGTTTTGATTTAAACTTCGTTACCCCTTTTATTTTAGCTACAATAAAACGTTCTGAGGAGATTGCTCATTATTTTTGCTATATTATGACCTTTTTTTCATATTGATGGGCAAGCCAAGCGTTTGACCGCTATCTTTCTTGATGTTAAGTGACCCCCGGAGTGAGTAAGAAGTTCCCGGATTGTACTTAACAGGAAACACAGACTCCGGGAGATCATTCCATTCCTTTACTGTGCGCTGCAGATGAATGTGGATGCAAAGCGGTTTGTGCGACAGGATGTAATATCCACCTTGTACCGCTGGCTCATGTCTGTTCATCTGGTAGTATGATGAAAAAGGGCGGACGATGGAACTGATTCACGGAATTGGAAGCTTCATTTCACACATTGAAACTTTTTTTTTTTTTTAATTTTTAAATTTTAAGTACTATGTATAAGTAAGTACTATGAGTCTCTGACATATGTCGAAGACAAACAGACTGACGAACAATTCAAAAGTTAAGGGTTCCTTTGTAACTACAGCACCCTGTACCGGCTTATTTAGTTAAGATAAGGCGTGGTTTTACCACGGGATCTTCTCGAATTTGAGCAGGTAATAATGATAACAGAGACTATTTTCCCCAATTGTGCACACAGTACAAGTACCAAACAATTAAATTTTAAAGTACGTTACCAATTCTGGAGATGCTGTCTTCAAGTCCCAAGCGAGTCCCACTTTCTCAAAAAACCTGATAAGGTCTGCTGAGAAGTTGAAATGCATGGTGAGCTCTGCCGCCTTGTAGTCCCACGGGAACGCGTGATGGTAGTTGTGCCAACCTTCACCCAGGCTGATGAACGACACGAACCAGTTCTCAACGGGCTGAAGGTTTCTGTGGATATATTTTATATGAGCACCTTACCATACTACGTTCATCTATTTGATTTGATAACTTCAGGCGTCGGGTTGATACTTCAGATGTCGGGTTGATATTTCCATTAGATCCGGATATTGACTTTTGCATTTATAACATTGGTGTTGATTAGGTGTAATTTTGAATTTTGGCATTTTAAGGATTACAATGCAGTGGAAGTAAAAGCCACATTCACGTGGCTTCCACATTCCATTGGGGTACGATCTACCAGTAGGCTCAGTTACTTAGTTGGTTTGCTTTTTAATTACGGTGTTCTCAAAGGGTACAGCAAATTACTAAATCAATCAATACTTAGCTTTAATGATAATTTTTGAAACTCACTCATCGTATGGTCTCGTTCCATAAAGATGAGCTGCACTATTCACGAGCCAGGTTCCATTCAACTGAATAATGTAACGGGACACATAGCAGAACATAAAGGAGTTCATCCATGTTTCACCGAAGTAATACACAGGCACTGCTACAGGGATAAAGATTGCAAGCAGAATGTATAAGTAGTAGTAGTATCTGAAAATCAAAATATCGTATTAAATCTAATACAAAATCATTGACGAAAAATGTAGGTACTTCAAGAGTTGTCTATACATTAGTTTGCGTGATGATTTGACTAAAAATATATGACAAAGTGTTCCTTACTTCTTTTGGAACATGACCAATCTGTCTGCCATAAGGTCACTCATATCAATCTGTCTGCCGAGCTTTAGGACTAGAGGGTGCTTCTTCATCATGAGCCATCCCATGTGACAGAAGAAGAAGCCTCGCTTCGAGTTATGAGGATCTCCGTCAGTGTCTGAATAGCGGTGGTGCAGCCGGTGATCTCGGGCCCATATGAACACACAGTTCTGCAATTGGATTATTTATTTAGCATCGTTGCGGTATAATATGTTTATAGAAAAAATGCACCTAAAATGTATCTATTATACACTTTAGCCGCTCTATAATATTAAAATTCGGAGGTTTATTAGAAATATTGGAACTTACCTGCCCTGCCATCGTTTGAAAAGCTAGCAGTACAACTTGCAAGGGTAGCGCCGCTTTAAAAGATTTATGTGTATAGTATCGATGCGCTCCGAGAGTCACACCTTCTGTACACATATAAGCCACGGCAACCGCTGCAATTAGACACAGACAAATTAATGGTGTTTTTTTAAAAGTTAAAAGCTATTATTTAACTTCATTTTTAGGGTTCCGAACCAAAGGAACCGAAACGAAACCCTATTACTGAGACTTCGCTGTCCGTCCGTCCATCTGTCCGCCTTTCACAGGGCTGTACTTCTTAACCATTATAGACAGATAGATACTTGAAATGTTCACAAAGTATTACTATTGCCGCTATAACAAAAAAATACTAAAAACAGAAAAAAGTTAAAAATTATAACCGGCCAAGTACGTGTCGGGCCACGCGCAGTGTAGGGTTCCGTAGTAGCCCGTTATTCAATGCAAGTCTTTACTTTTATAAACAAGCAACTAGGTACTTCGTCTTTGTCACTTTTAAGGATTTATTCTAAGGATTTTGTATTTGGTACAAAATTATCCAACACCTAAGTTCAACGACTATTACTGCTGAAGTAATAAAGTTATCTTAACTGTTATAACATTATACGTTATAACATTATATTATAACATTATTACGATATTTTTTCCAGATTTTTCAAGCCAGCAGTTCAGCTTTTAGAGGGGGGGGGGGGGACGCCCTACCGGAACAAACATTTGCACTTTAAAGTTTAATGTTTCGTAAATGGAGCATTCAATCGAAAAATAGTATTAGCAACCCTTTATGTATTTATTTTTTGCACTTGATCACTATCTCACCTGATGTTAAGTGATGATGCGGTCGATGATGCAGCGTGTTTACCCAGAAGATACCTTTTCACTCGCGATTTGAAGACCCCCATATTGTACTTAACCGGAAACACAGACTCAGGCAAGGTATTCCATTCCTTGGCGGAGTCATTTTAAAAGACCTATTTAACGATACCCGACACGATGGGATAGACGACGACAAAAAATCATCCCCACTTCTCATGTAAGGGAGCTACCCTAAAAAAAATATTTTTCAAAATTTTATTTCACCACTTTGTCGGCGTAATTTATATACATACCCCTACAAAAATACTGCTTTCTAGTATTAACGGTCTCTTAGCAAAACCTCAGACAGACATGACGAAACTATAAGGGTTCCTTGTCAGGACTACGGAACCCGATGCCCGATATATGCCCGATCTTACAAACCGTAATAGATAGAGGCTTAAAATTTGCTCATAATGTGTTTTACAGTAAGATCAAATACTGAAAACTAAATCAAATAAAAAATTGAAGGTGGTCCCCTTAATATTCCGGCAAATTTGATTCAATCGGAACCCTACGTGTGCGAGTCCAACTCGCAATTGGCCAGTTTATTATGTATATTCTGGAATTTTACAATATTTACCCACTTCCACTGAAGGTCTATCTTTAACATTTGCTGAAATTTGGCACACACGTTTGGTCCTTGTAACAATGCACGATAAAAGCCATGTATATTATCTTCATTAATTGTATCTTATTGCAATAAACATTTCAGAGCCATGCTGACTATAAAGGTTACTTACCCCATAATATTGTTTTAAAGCTGAAAGTACCAATCACTAGTAAATAAAACCCATACGCAGCCATTAAGTGTAGAGTGAGAAATCCAATAGCATTTTTCCACACTATTTCGTGTTTGTAAGAGTAGTCCGTGCCTATTGAATTTCTATTTAATATTCTTTCATCTTTCATCTTGACCATATCTTCATTTTTTCTCGTGGAATAGTCATCGTGATATTCACCAGAATGTGATTTAAATTCTGCTCGATTCATATTGCTTCTATTTCTACGTTGTCAATACTATGGATCACTTTGAACTGACTTCCAAAAATGTTTCAGTCGTTTTATATGGATCTATTTTAAGTATTATATAATATACGTTATTGTTTCTTTTAGTAGGTATTTGTTTCACAACTAAAACTTGAACTTTTATACTGATTGTATGTTAATAGCTTACCGATTCATCTATCTATAGTATAGATGAATCATTTTATTCTATACCTACTAGTAGTCCGCCAATTGGTAAAAAATAATTAGGTTACGCAAAAGTATTCGTATACATGGGTTTCTTTGTTTGTTGGTTGCCTCTTCACAGACGGTGTTCGGGACGGTGTGACGGGTTCTTAAAACGTTGATCGATATATTTGTCAGCAATATATATATTTTTTTATTTTCTTTCATAAAAACTCACGTTCTTTTTAAACTTATAGATTTTAAGATCGGGAATTTAACGTGACTTACACGATATCGATATAGTGATCGAAAATTGCATCGGTCTCATCCGTAGGCCATCTTCAGGATCTCGAGTGCGCTCGCCGACGGGTGTTCAGTGCGAGGCTGAATGCGTCGGCGAGCGTCCCACACCTGAGATCCTGAAGATGGCCTCCTGATGAGGCCGAAACAATTTTACTAAAGATCGTTATATCAACATCAATAATTAATGGAAGGCCAATAGACAAAGATTTAAAAAAATCGCAGCAGTTAGAAACGAATAGCTGAATATCGAGGTAAGTGGCCTGCCATAGGAGAGGCCTATAACCAACAGTGGCCAGAAATTGACTGATAAGTGTAAGAGATATCGACTGAGAACTGTTTATGTATTCAATACAAAAACGGCTAAAACGATTTAAATTAAATTAGGCACACAATAGTTTATAACCTGCATTAACAAATATGATACTTTTTAAAAATACTTTTATATGCTGGCGAAGCCACGGGACGCAGCAAGTATGTCAATGCCATGTATGTGTACTTATCTATACTTCTATACTAATATTATAAAGAGAGAACATTTGTCATTTTGTATTTTTGGATTTTTTTATTTTTGTATTTTTGTATGTTTGTAATGATTTGGCTCAAAAACTACTGGACAGATAAAAAAAAATTCTTTCACTAATATATAGAATGGACTTTCGGAATGAAAATAGGCTAAATATTATCCCGTTTAAATCAAAGGTACATTCGTGGAGACCTAATTTGCAACCTAAGTCGACTAAAAAACGGTCGAAAAAACACGTTTCTTACGAACGGTGCTCAATTGAAAATAGATGGAAGAATATTTTCTATTGAAGAGTGGTACAACTTAATAGGACCTACAAAAAAGTCCGCGACAGCATATGTCTATCTCTTAAGGTTGACTCACAGTAACCATTTGAATCTTTAATTTTTTGTTAAAAAATGTTACATAACTTCCAAGGCTATTTTCAAGTATATAGTATTAATCCTTATCCAAATAATTACGTTAATTAGCTTGGCCACATATTAAAGATTAAAATTGTCCTTTACAGTTTATAATTCAAATGAAAACTCTAGAAGATATCACGGATTTCACATACACGCATCGCAAAATTAATAAAATATCTGCAGTGAAACCACAGATTACGTCATAATTAATTTAAAATATTATTATTAGCTTAGCGATGCTGTAGATCCCCACCGATCACAATCAATTTGAAGTCAATATAGTATAATAATATATGTTTACTGTATAAAATTCTATTGTATGATATAGTTATGATCTATATATAAACCACCCCGACTGATCTATGTATAATCTTTTCAATAAAAGCATTCCAATGACTCTAAACACGTCATTTAAAATCTGAGCTGTAAGTTGGTGTGGATTTGAGTATTCTGTAGAGTTCAGGAGATGTCCCAGCATCAGGTCAATGCTTCCATGTTCTTACAATATCGTTGAAGAAGAAGATTTTCGAATTGATCAGGCCTATGAAAGATGATTTCATAGCGCAATTAACTAGAAAAAAGCTCATAGTTTTATAATGATTGAACGAATTTACATGAATCAAAGCTAAGAACACTCTCGATGAAGACATCTATCAAAAAAAAAAAAAAAAAAAAAATCATTAATAAAATCAAAATCGGTTCATCCGGTTGGGTGCTGAGATGCTACAGACAGACACAAATACACACGTTAAACGTATAATACCCCTTCTTTGATCCCATGATTTGATTGATTTTGATTCCATGATCTCACTACCTCTGTACGAAAACCCATGATTCATGAATGCACATTAAACTTTAATTGGTAGGTATATAGCTAGGATTAGAACCAATGACCGTCGGGTCAGAATCAGGGTTACTATCCTTTACGCCAAAGGGCCGTCCAATGTCACTTCGTAAGTATTATAAAACAAAGTCCATCACTGCGTCTGTCTGTCTGTTCGCAATAATCTCAATAGCTACTGAACGGATTATCATGCGGTTTTCACCAATAGCCAGAGTGTTTATGACGAAGTTTTAGGTGCATAATTCGTTAAGGTTTTGTGTAAATTGGTTGAAATATGACGATGATTGTTAAATATGTTAATATTTTATATTTGATGCAACAAACTGATGCAAATTTTGTAAGAATATATATTCTACCCGTGCGAAGCCGGGGCGGGCTGCTAGTGTGTTATAAATATATGCGCACATAACAGAGCTCGCATCACCTTTCCCACTCGTGACGCACCGCTACGGATATTTGAGTTTGTGGTTACGCATTTGTGCAGCGCATTTGTGGTTGTGCTGAATCGGAGAGCATATAGAATAATATGCTTAATGAAAATATTAGTTTGGTGTTATTCGAAGCTCAAGGTCCAATGAAGTACGATATTACTAGCTAATGTAGTATTATATTAACAATTAAATATATGTTTATACTATTTATATATCATAAATATGTAGTTTATAATCATTGTTGGTACATGAAGCTTATTTTTTGTCCGTTAATATTCGATTATTCAATTTATGAGTATTTGTATTGTATTTTATTGTACATGTACTGTATTAAGTTGATAAAAACAATAATAAACAAGTTATTTTTCAAAAAAAATAAAACCGACTTCATAACCACAAAAAGGCACTCAAAAGTGAAAAATAATTTACTTAAAATTATTATAAGCGTTACCCACTTCTCTATTTGAAGTCGGTGCCAGCCAAGTCTAATAGGTAGTAGATAGATTATACCTACATGTATCTACCTACTTACTAACTTACAGGTACCTACTTACTACTACTACAAACATAGTATCTATCTAATATCCAATAGACTTGGCTGGCACCGACTTCAAATAGAGAAGTGGGTAACGCTTATAATAATTTTAAGTAAATTATTTTTCGCTTTTGAGTGCCTTTTTGTGGTTATGAAGTCGGTTTTATTTTTTTTTGAAAAATAACTTATTTTACCCTTTTTAGTGCAAAAAAAGTTTTAATGAAATTACATGCATCTATTAAATTTCGTGTCTGGGCCGTTATACACTGACGGATATTTACTTTTTGAAAATGTCAAGTATGTACCTATAACGGTTAAGAAGATACAGATCTGTAAAGTGCGCACATATTGACACACGAACGGACGGACGGACGGACGAACGAACAGACAACAAAGTCTCAGAAAGTGTTCATTTGGTAGCCTTTGAGTTCGGAACCCTAAAAAAATTGACTTTAAATGCCGCGCTAAAGTAAAAATATTCACTAGTAATAATGATGTCATCAAGGTATCAAAGGACAATGTCCAAAATGGCCCTGTACAATTAAAGCATCTGACACACACGATAATTAATTGTCTATTTTATTACAATAATTCCAAATACTTTTATAACACGGACTAGTTGTATTCCAAAATGAATATTAAAAAGTATTATTTGCGATTATTAACATTAATTGCCGCCATATGGCTAACACAGTACTGAATCACTCTACTACGTTATAAGAGGCACTTCCCTATATTGTAGATACCCGAATTATGAAAGCACTGTGTAGCCAACCTAACAACGGAAAGTATTATTTACGTAGTAACTATTATATAATATATGGTTTTATGCTTATAATTTTTTTTTTGCTGTGTTGATTGGTATAAAGTACGATCATAATTCTGAGTTATTTAATTATGTATGCAGTGTCGCGGGACTGAAATGGCCGCCATCTTCGCCAAATGTCATGTCATGTCAAAAAATATTAGGTATGTTTAAAAAAGTTTGCACCCTAACAAGACTTTCCCCGGTAGAACATTCCTGTGAAGACAAACTATTTATATTTATTTACTAGCTGTTACCCGCGGCTTCGCCCGCGTCATTTAAGTCTTTATGACCTTTGAGGTCAAGATCTATGATCTCTTTGGCCAAGTCACCATAGATGACCCTAAAGTCGAACTCAATATCCTCTATTGTTAAAGTCATTAATCATTTTGGTTAGGTATACGAAGTTGTGCTGCTTAAATGTTTGACTCAACACAAAAGTTCCTGAAACATTTCTTGCAAAGCAAATAAGGTGAATAGCTGCGCGAGCGCAGCAAGTGCAATCATTGCGCAAGCGAACATTTTTTATGACATTTTATGACCCTGACAGTTTTACGACCTAATAATCAACTCACTGTAGATGACTCTTAGGTAGAACTCGATATATGTATTTGTTGTACATATAAAGTATGTATTGTATAATTTAAAATAATAATATATTGTATGCATTTATTGAAATATATATGGTGATATATATTTATGTATATATTTACATGTATGTTTATTTATATACCTATATAGGTAGGTATAGTGTAAGTAATGTATAAGTATGTGTCCGTATAATATAATATATATTTTACTATGGTATTTGTATGTATGAACCTGCATATATTATGTGTATAGTAAGTATTATACTTATAATAATAAGTAATATGTTTATTGCAGTTTCCTGTATCATATAATCGCCATCGCGAAACTCCCTTTGTTTTTGTTACTACTCCACACTTGGTTGTCTGGAAGAGATCACTTTATGCGATAAGACCGCCGATTGTATCACCGATTAAATAAATGTTAATATGTCTAGACTTAAGTTTCTTTCTTGGAGATATAGAAATATAGAGTATTAGATATATATAGAGTACTTCAATAAAGAGTTTATCTATCGTCTATTGTTAAAGTCATTAATAATTACTTTTTACAATAAAAAAAATTTACGACTTTTTATGACCCTTACAGTTTTTATGACCTACTAAGTCAACACCGATGACACTCAGGTTAAACTTGATATCCACTAATCTTAAGGTTAATAATGATTATGATTACTGAAGGTTGTACTGTTTTAATTTATGACTCGTTTTGATGCATGTGGCTATTAATATACAAAAGTTGCTGAAATATTACCTACAAAGTAGATAAAACAAATGTTTGCGCGAGCACAGCAAGCGCTATCAATGCGCGAGCGTAGCGAGCGCGAAAATTTTTTACGACTTTTTATGACCCTGACAATTTTTATGACCTACTAAGTCAACATCAATAACACTCAGGTTTAATTTGATATCCACTAATCTTAAGGTTAATAATGATTATGATTACTGAAGGTTGTACTGTTTAAATTTATGATTCATTTTGATGCATGTGGTTATTGATAGACAAAAGTTGCTGAAATATTACCCACAAAGTAGACAAAACAAATGCTTGCGCGAGCGTAGCGAGCACTATCACCGGGCGAGCGTAGCGAGCGCTATCACTGCGCGAGCGTACCGAGCGCGAAATTTTATTACGACTTTTTATGACCCTGACAATTTTTATGACCTACTAAGTCAACATCGATAACACTCAGGTTTAATTTGATATCCACTAATCTTAAGGTTAATAATGATTATGATTACTGAAGGTTGTACTGTTTTAATTTATGACTCGTTTTGATGCATGTGGCTATTAATATACAAAAGTTGCTGAAATATTGCCTACAAAGTAGATAAAACAAATGTTTGCGCGAGCGCAGCGAGCGCTATCAATGCGCGAGCGAAGCGAGCGCTTAAGGTTAACAATAATTATGATTATTGAAGGTTGTACTGTTTTAATTTATGATTCGTTTTGATGCATGTGGCTATTAATATACAAAAGTTGCTGAAACATTACCCACAAAGTAGACAAAACAAATGCTTGCGCGAGCGTAGCGAGCACTTTCACCGGGCGAGCGTAGTGAGCGCTATCAATGCGCGAGCGAAGCGAGCGCGAAAAATTTTTAACGACTTTTTATGACCCTGACAATTTTTATGACCTACTAAGTCACTACCGATAACACTCAGGTGAAATTTGATATCCACTAATCTTAAGGTTAATAATGATTATGATTACTGAAGGTTGTACTGTTTTAATTTATTACTCGTTTTGATGCATGTGGCTATTAATATACAAAAAATGCTGAAATATTACTCACAAAGTAGATAAAACAAATGCTTGCGCGAGCGCAGCGAGCGCAAAATTTTTTTATGACTTTTTATGACCCTGACAGTTTTTATGACCTACTAAGTCAACACCGATGATACTCAGGTTAAACTTGATATTCACTTATCTTAAGGATAATAGTCATTACGATTACTGAAGGTTGTACTGTTTTAATTTATTACTTGTTTTGATGCATGTGGCTATTAATATACAAAAATTGCTGAAATATTACTCACAAAGTAGATAAAACAAATGCTTGCGCGAGCGCAGCGAGCGCAAAATTATTTTATGACTTTTTATGACCCTGACAGTTTTTATGACCTACTAAGTCAACACCGATGATACTCAGGTTAAACTTGATATTCACTTATCTTAAGGATAATAGTCATTACGATTATTGAAGATTGTACTGTTTTAATTTATGACTCGTTTTGATGCATGTGGCTATTAATATACAAAAGTTGCTGAAATATTACGCACAAAGTAGATCAAAAAAATGCTTGCGCGAGCGTAGCGAGCGCTATCACTGCGCGAGCGAAGCGAGCGCCAGAAATTTTGACGACTTTTTATGACCTACTAAATCAACACCGATGACACTAAAGTTAAACTTGATAGCCACTTATTTTAAGGTTAATAATCATGATGAATATTGAAAGTTGTACTGTTTTCATATATGAATCGTCTTGATGCATGTGTTTATTCATATACAAAAGTTGCTGAAATGTTACCTACAAAGTAAATACAACAAATGCTTGTGCGAGCGTAGCGAGCGCTATTACTGTGCGATCGAAGCGAGCGTGAAAAATTTTTACGTTTTTTATGACCTACTAAGTCAACACCGATTACCCTAAGGTTAAATGAGGCTGTTTAAACACGAAAGATTCTGAAATACTTCCCACAAAGCAGATAAAACACGTTGGGCAAGCAGATCCAGCGCGTAAATTTTGATGACTTTTAATGAACCTGACAGTTTTATGGCCTAATTAAGACACTTATCAAGTCATTATAAACAAACCTAAGGTCAAACTTTTATGATTATGTTAGCTCTATGTAAAGTTAACAAAAAATATAGGCATCCACACTTAACTGCCGAAAAAAAAGTATTCTTTGCCCTATTAAATGTCTCCGATCAAAATTTTATGTGAATCGCACAAGCAAGTTGGCCAAAAAGAAGGCACACATTTACAAAATTCAATGATAAAAAACTGACAACCGGACTCGATTATAAAAAAAAGTAACCAATGTGCACCAATAATAGACTCTACTCTTGGTATACAAGACATATACCTGTCTCTGTACAATTTCAGCTCAATCGGTCAACTCGTTTAACCAAGAAGAGGTCACACGTTTACAAAATTCAATAAAAAAAAATTGGTTACCCAGACTCAACTGCAAAAAAAAATATCCCTCGTCGTTCTATGCATTTTTAACTGTATTTGTACAAAATTTGAGCGGAATCGGTCAAAACGACTGGCCGATAAGAGGCCACACATTATTCCATACTAAAAATCTGGACATCTGGAATTGCCAGCTAAAAAAATTATCTATGTCCTTCTATGTCTTATTGACTGTCTGTGTACGAAATCTCAGCTGAAATGGTTGACCCGTTTAGCCGAGAGGAGGCCACACATTTACAAAGTTCAATAAAAAAAATCTGGACACCTGGACTCGACTACCAGAAAAAAAGTATCCTATGTGCTTCTATGCCATATGAACTGTTTATGTATAAAATTTCAGCCGTATCGGTCAAGCCGTTTAGCTGATAAGAAGTCACACATTCACAAAATTCAATAAAAAAAACCTGGACACCCAGACTCGTTAGCCAAAAAAAAAGTATCCTATATCCTACTCTGCCCTATGAACTGTCTTTATACAACGTTTCAGGCAAATTGGTCAAGCAGTTTATTCGAGAAGAGGTCTTATATTGACAAAATTCAATTAAAAATATTCGGACCCTCTGACTCGATAGCCAGAAAAAAAAATTCTATATCCTGTTCTACCCTATGAACTGTCTTTATACAACATTTCAGGCAAATCGGTCAAGTCGTTTATTCGAGAAGATGTCCTATATTTACAATATTCAATTTAAAATATCTGGACCACCTGACTCGACATCCAGAAAAAAAGTATCCTATATCCTATTCTGCCCTATGACATGTATTCATAAAAAAAAATTCAGGCAAATCGGTCAAGCCGTTTATTCGAGAAGCAGTCTTATATTTACAAAATTCAATAAAAAATATCTGGACCCCCTGACTCGATAGCCAAAAAAAAAGTATTCTATATCCTATTCTGCCCTATGTACTATCTTTGTACAAAATTTCAGCCAAATCGGTCAAGCCGTTTGACCGTGAAGAAGTCCCAAACAAACAAACAAACAAACAAACAAACAAATAAACAAACTGACTTTCGCATTTATGATATTGGTGTTGATAATTATTTATTATAATTATTAATATATAATTATTAATTAATTGAGGGCCCGGTGGCGTAATTGGGAGAACGGTCGGCTTTGATACCGTGGTACCGAGTTCAAACCACCGTGCACCAATGAATTTTTCTATCGAAAAATATATGTGCGCTTCTCACAGTGGCCCTCCGGTGAAGGAAAACATCGTTAAGAAACCAATAACCCCCGCATGGTGGTAGAACATATCTAGTGTCCGCCTGGCCAGCTACCACCCTCAAGTCAGAAAATCTGTCGCCAAACATCTAATGTATTCCGGCAGCTATCCTTGAGAGCCAGTTCCCATTCTAGTCCACTTCTCTATCTTCGACCGCATCATCACTTAGCAACAGGTGAGATAGTGGTCAAACGCTTGCCTATAAATTATAAAAAAAATTATCCCCACCCTTATTTCTATCTCGCTCACAGTTACCGTAAGAATATCTTATATGCAATAGCAACCTCCATTGTGTATAATCTTCTTGGGACTCTTCTACTAAAAAAAGTAACTCGGAAACGTATCCTACCTATTAAAAAAAGAATCATTTGAATCCGTTCACAATTGATGGAGAAATCGCGTAACATACACACAAAAAAAAAAAAAATACAGACGAATTGAGAACCTCCTCCTTTTTTGTGAAGTCGGTTAAAAATTAAATAAAAAGCCTTTATAAGCATAATAAGCAGTAAAGAAGTCAAAATCACCCTTTTTAAGGCGTACTGCCAGAGCTTCTACACCGGCAATCTATGGGTTAATTGTACTCAAAGATCGCTTAGTGTACTGCGTGTCCAATATAACAATGCCTTCAGATTGTTGTTGGGTCTGCCTCGATTTTACAGCGCTTCAGGAATGTTTGCGCAGGCTCGGACGGCTCACTGCTCAGGAGGATTCGGGACAGCCCCAACAGCATCCTAAGAACAGTATCGGAGAGTTACAATTCAGCTGTCATGGTGCATTTTGTGCGTGTGCTAGTTGACAGAAAACAATCAGTGTATGCATAGAGTGCGCCACGGATTAGACAAAGGAGGTTGGATTGGCAATGTGGGCGGGGCAGGCGCGCCACTAGTATGATTAGACAATCATAGATTCATAGAACCACGCGATCATACTTTTTAGTGGCTCGTGGTTTGCGTCGCAGCGCGGAGGTGCGCTAAAATCGTCTCAAAATGCCGTGTTGTGCGATTATTACGTGTAAATTAAAGAGTCAGACATCAAGTATTAAACAAGGAGGAATTTCTTTTCATCGGTAAGCATAAAATCTTCGTATTATAGATATTTTTGTCCAAAAACTATTTTTAATTATGAAATTCTTTGTTCAAACGACAACATACCCAGAGAACAGATAACTATACATTGCTGGTAAAGTACGAATATTTCTACCTCGAGACGCAGTTTACGCGCAATGGATTGCAAAGCGAGCGAAATCACCACGCCTCTCCGACTCGTTATATTCACGTTCGCGTCGGTCGCCGGCCGGTCGGCCGCGTGTGATTGTGTGTAACTTATAGAGTCTCGAAGTAATGTGCGTAACAATTGCAGTAGTGTGCGAAGCAATTGCAGCCCCGTGTTCTATGTGTAATTTGTTTATTAGTTTGCGTAATTCGTGTATCTATTTGTATTGTTTATGTTGTGGAATCGTTTGGTGGGAGTAACGCGGCGACGCTGGTTTTCAAACAAAAGTGTGATTATTGCCAATCCAACCTCCTTTGTCTAATCCGTGGAGTGCGCTATGGCAGCTGGTTTCATCTCTTCTTCTTCTTCTATATAAATCTTTTTTACAAATTTGTTCTTATATAATTTTTATGTATACTAACCTATTTATAAGCTAAATAATAATTACTAACAAATGGATGTATCTTGTCCGAAATAAAGAAATATTGAATTGAATTGAATTGAATTTATTGCTGGGCGGCGTCATCTCCTCTTCTCTTTGCAATCTTTATTAACTCCATTTCACAACAGATATCTTCTTCCTACCATCTTTATGCAGACGATCTACAGATTTATACTCAGGCTTCTCTAGATCATTTACATGCGGCAATAGAGAGCACTAATGAAGATCTGAAGCGTATCAGATATTGGAGTAAATCATACGGCCTCACAGTTAATCCTATAAAAACTCAAACTATTATTATTGGGGGCTCACGTATGATTTTAAAGATTGACTGGTTCCGGCTACCACAAGTAATATTTGACGGATGTAAACTTTACTAACTTTTTTAACTTTTTTTTCGTCAGTCAAAAATCTAGCATTACTCACAGAGAACCAGCTAGCTTGGGAACCTCAACTAGCAGAAGTCAGCCGGAAAATTTTTGCTTTGGCATCTGAACTCAGAAGATTACGTAATTTTCGTCCTATCACCACTTAAGGTACGCACATACCGCGGCGTCCTGCGTGCCCGATCTCAGTACATTTCAATTGTTTTCTAATCGCGAAAAAGTGGTTTTCTAGTCCTCGTATAACAATGGTGGCAGCGTAAAAGGGATTACATAAATCCCTGGAATACAAAACCAGTACCGATTACCATCATCTACCATCGGAAATCACCATCGTCTATCATCATTGATGCCAGAAGTCCTGGCGTCCATTTACACTGAAATCACTACTAAGAAGATTCATACTCACCGTGCACTGGAAGTCCTGTATGGCTATTCTCTAAGCTATCTCGACAGCGGAATCCGCGGTGAGATTTAAATGTTGTATTACGAAATTCAACCGTATTACGATCGTGATACAATTGAATTTCGTAGAACGAAATTCGAATCTCACCGCGGATTCCGCTGTCGAGATAGCTTACAGAATAGCCTAGCTGGAAAGGACTCCCCCAACGTCCTTCACACTACGCCGTGGAACCTCAGGGTTGAGGTTCACTTACCTTCGGTTCGCTGCATCCTAGGAGGTGAAAATATGTTTGGACTGCTGATCCTGTGAGTCATTTTATTACCTAACTTTTTCGGGACTTTTCAACGCTACTGCATAAAAATCGATCGTGTGAGTGTTAATCAAACTACTTTTTAGAAGAAATCATTTCCATCATAATTCAGAACTATTCTCATAAATCATAAGCTGTGTCGAACTTTAATTCGAAGTGTGTTACTAAGCGCTGAACGAGCCTCGCCTACATACATCGTTGCAATTCCAGGAACTGATAACAACGTCTCGCACCTGAGTCTTTGTACCACTTTTAAATAAGTTTATTTTACTGTGTTATAGTTAAGTAACCTTGATGTTCTGTATTTAATTTAGGCCACGGACACATTACTATTGGATTTTTACGAATTATATTATTCTATTTCTATGACAACTAAAAAAGACGTAAAAGGCGAGTCGCTGCAAGTCAAAATGTCGGAGATCGATTTAAATGTTTTAATTAAATTTATAGGAACTTTCGACGGATCCCGCGAAAAATTAAGCCCATTTCTTAATAACTGCCGAAATGCTATAAATCTTGCATCGTCCCCTCAAACGGACATTCTCCTAAAATATATTCTCAGCCGCCTCGAAGGCAAAGCTGAAACGGCTAGTGCCGTAAAAGAATTTACAAAATGGTCACAGTTAGAAGAATTTTTGAAATCTCAATTTGGCCATATAAAACACTATGCTTACCTCCTGTCAGACCTACAAGAGTGCAAACAGGGCCGTAACGAGACAGTCGGTAATTACTCGTTAAGGGTTGAATCCTGTTTAGCAAAACTTTTAACTGAAATAAATATTTCAATTCCTACTAAAAAGAAGGATGAATTAGCTGGTCGTGTGGCAGCAATGCAAGACCTAGCACTAAACGTATTTATAATCGGACTGCATCCTAGCTTGTCAACTGTTGGCAGATGTAGAGATCCCAATACTCTTAACGAGGCTATTAACCTCGCGACGGCCGAGGAAAAAATTGTCGGCATCACTAGAAAATATTCATCATCAGGCCCATCGACAAGTTCATTCTATCCAAATAACCCTGACCAACGCAGGCCAAATAATAACACAGCATCGTATTCAAGGCCGCAGCCTCAGGGTCAATCTCAGTTCAGACCTAATTCTAATGCCCCTGTCTGCAGGTATTGTAAAAACATAGGGCATACTATTGACAATTGCCGAAAACGTGAGTTTAACAACAACAGGAGATTAAATAATAATCAGGGCTCGCAAAACGCGAATCCAGGGCAATCCTCGTACAACTTCCAACGTCGGCAACCCATACACACTGTGACCTCGCCCGATGCGGAAGCCCTCGGGTCCGATAATCGCGATTTAAACGACCAAGCCTTCCCGTCCAGTATCGTGCGGGAAAACTAAAAAGGCAAGTCGATACAAATATAACACTGTCTCACTGTCTCCTACTAAATCACTGATTTTTACTAACTCGTCACTGAAACCTACTAAATCGTCACTGATTTCTACTAACTCCTCGCTGACTCTTACTCAATCACCAGTGACTTCTACTAAATCACCTCCGAATTTCACTGTATCGCGTGACAATAACTGCCAGTTTCGTAATCATGGTGCCCATATCGCTATCTCTGATCTCAATCATATCTCGGGCACCCTAAAAAAAGATGCTCCATCTTTTAACACTAAGTCGACTCAATCATCGCCGTCTCCATTACTCTTGCCGTCTTTTAATAAAACAACTGAACCATTTCTGTATTCTACCGTCCTGAAATCCAAAGTCAAAACAACATTTCAAATATTAGAAAACGTGCAAATAAAAAAAACTTCAAATCCCAGTTGTATCTCCGGCACCTCACAAAAAGAAAGTAATAATGTAGGAAAACCACAGAATCTTACCGTTCCACCTCAGATTTTAACTACTAATTACGTTGAATCTACTGTGAAATCGTGTCGAGTCGATACAAATATAACACTGTCTCCTACTAAATCACTGATTTTTACTAACTCGTCACTGAAACCTACTAAATCGTCACTGATTTCTACTAACTCCTCGCTGACTCTTACTCAATCACCAGTGACTTCTACTAAATCACCTCCGAATTTCACTGTATCGCGTGACAATAACTGCCAGTTTCGTAATCATGGTGCCCATATCGCTATCTCTGATCTCAATCATATCTCGGGCACCCCAAAAAAAAGATGCTTCATCTTTTAACACTAAGTCGACTCAATCATCGCCGTCTCCATCACTCTTGCCGTCTTTTAATAAAACAACTGAACCATTTCTGTATTCTACCGTCCTGAAATCCAAAGTCAAAACAACATTTCAAATATTAGAAAACGTGCAAATAAAAAAAACTTCAAATCCCAGTTGTATCTCCGGCACCTCACAAAAAGAAAGTAATAATGTAGGAAAACCACAGAATCTTACCGTTCCACCTCAGATTTTAACTACTAATTACGTTGAATCTACTGTGAAATCGTGTCCATCATGTTCTGCACCTGAAACAGAAATAAAACGTATTAAAAACATATAATATTATGACTAACGCAGTAAAAAAATACTGACCTTTTGTTGAAGTTCAAACCTCAGTCTCCTCTAAACCTTTGAAGCTTTTGGTTGATAGTGGTGCATCCATTAGCCTCTTGAAAGTTGATGCTGTAGAAAAAATGCCTGAAATAATAAAACACATAATCAGTTTCAGTGGAGTAACAAATAATGCAATGAAATCGCTGGGGCATATACAAATGAATTTCAGTTCATTAAGTAATCATTTTCATATTGTACCCAATCTAGATTTTCCATATGACGGTATAATTGGTAATGACTTTCTCTCCAAACATAATTGCAAAATTTACTATTTTGAAGGAAAACTTACTGTCGGCAAAACCAAACTGAATCTCAAATTTACTGAGCCAGCTTTCACCGTTTCTCCTCGGGCCGAAACAATAATTGAATGTTCTGTACTAAACCCGGAAGCTAAAGAGGGTGTAATTTTCGATCAAAGCCCAAATGACTCCCTCCTTGTAGCAAACTGCATGGTAAAAGTAAAACCAAATGGACGCATCAATCTTTCAATTGTGAATATCTCCGAATCCCCAATTCAAATAGATTCTAATTTCAAATTCAAAATATCCCCTCTTGAAAAAATCGACCATAATCAAATCTTTCATATGTCTCATTCTGATACTGACATCGATACTCATACTCGAACCGAAGAAGTGTTAAATCTCCTGCGAGTTTCTCATATGAATGATGAAGAAACAAATGCAATATATGATCTTTGCGCCACATTTTCTGATATTTTCCATCTTCCTAATGACAAACTGACGTGTACCAATACTCTACAACACGAGATCACTACTTCCTCTTCAGTCCCTATAAATACTAAATCTTACCGTTTCCCCGAAATTCACAAACAAGAAGTCCAATCCCAAATCAATAAGATGCTTGATGATGGCATCATTAAACCTTCTACATTTCCATGGTCATCTCCAATCTGGATCGTACCAAAAAAACCGACGCATCCGGCAAACGCAAATGGCGTGTTGTAATAGATTATCGCAAACTAAACGACATTACAATAGGCGACTCATATCCCATTCCTAACATTTCCGAAATATTAGACCAACTAGGGAAATCTAAATACTTTAGTACCCTTGACCTTGCTTCTGAGTTTCACCAAATCAAAATATCTGAAGAAGACGCTCCTAAATCTGCCTTTTCTGTTCCACAAGGACATTTTGAATTTACTCGCATGCTTTTTGGCCTCAAGAATGCACCCGCTACATTCCAGAGATTGATGAATACTGCTCTCTCCGGCCTTCAAGGTATTAATTGCTTCGTTTATCTTGATGATATAGTCATTTATTCGCATGATCTCGACACTCACATCGAAAAACTATCCAACGTCTTCGAAAGACTCCGAACATTCAACCTCAAATTACAGCCAGATAAGTGTGAGTTTCTTCGTAAAGAAGTCTCGTATCTTGGTCACATAATTACTGACGAAGGTGTCAAACCAAACCCGGAAAAGACTAAAGCAGTAGAAGAGTTTCCCGTTCCAAAATGTCCGAAAGACATAAAATCCTTTTTAGGATTAGTATCCTATTATCGGCGCTTCATTCCAAATTTGTCCAAAATTGCCAAGCCACTTACTCATCTCTTAAAAAAGGACGTCTCCTTTATCTGGAATAATGAACAACAACTAGCATTCGAAAGTCTTAAAAATGCGCTTATTTCTGCCCCAATTTTGGCATACCCAGAATTTACAAAACCATTCCTTTTGAAATGTGACGCATCAAATTATGCTATATCCGCGATTTTATCACAAGGCCCTATTGGTAATGACCGCCCTATTGAAAATATGTCAATCACTATTATTGTACTGCGTTGATAGTTGGGGAGGTTGTGCCAAGACCCATTTACTTCCCCTTGAGAGGGCTCAGCGTGCAGTCTTAAAGGTGATGCATTTCTTACCATATAGGTACTCAACTGAAAACCTGTATAAGAAATGCGAGGTTCTCACTGTGCGTCAACTATTTATTTTAAGGACAATTCTGGCGAAGCACAAAGAGGTCTCACAAGTCAAACTTGCACATTTTAATAAACGCCGTAAAGATAAAGTTTTTAAAATCCCTAAATGTAACTCTGCATTTATTAAAAAGTTTCCATACTTCCTCAGTGGTTACATTTACAATAAGCTTAGCAAGTATCTAAATCTCACAGAATCCAATACCCACAACGTCAAAAAAAGTGTCACTAAACTATTGTTGTCTTATAATTATGAACGAACAGAAAGTCTCCTGACCGTTCAAAAATTATGAGCAAATTCTAGTTTTACACTAACTCTCCCCCCCCCCTCACATACATACACAAACGCGCACACACACACACACACACACACATTCACACCCACTTCACCCACACACACACAACAATGATGGTTAGGTAATTAATAATGGTAAACCTATTAATTTATATAAATGTATATTGTAACATTAAAACTTCATTTAATTTAATTTAAATTTGTTTAGTTTTCAATCTTGCATGATTAATTTAATTTGGAATATGTTATTTTAATTTATTTTACCAGCATCATTATCATTATTATAAATGATCGCCAAAAACATGTTTAGTACTTTAAGCGTGGAGTCCTGGTGTCTTGTATTACAGGTTTTCTTGTAAAACCTACCACAGGCATCAGTCTCAATTTAGTTAAGACCCATTTTGGCACCATCGTTATATGTTGGAGAAATAAATACATTTTATTATTATTATTCACGTTATTTATTTTCTTTCTTAGTTTGAGGTTTTTTTACAATAAAGATATCCAAACAAAACTAGAAAAAAATCATTACAAATAAACAATATTATAAAAAAACCTAAACCTAGAGTGCCGCCAGCAGCGGAGCAGGGCCCAAGCTACCGGTGGTTAGGGCTGCAGAGAGAGGAACGTCCTGACGATGCGTGCCGTGTCAAGAAGTACCGCCTTCTGTATCTGGCCCTTGATCCAGCCGTCTAGCGAGAGTCTCTTGAGATGTTGGTCGAGACTCTTCGCTATTAGGCCGTTCGCAGAAACGACTATTGGGACAATACTAGTCGAATCAACATCCCACATGGCGGTAACCTCGAAAGACAAGTCAAGGTAGATAGATAGATAAAACTTTATTGTTACACCACAAATAACACTTAAATATTCATACACAATAGCTTACATTAGAGTGTTACAATGGGCGGTCTTATCGCTAATAGCGATCTCCCAGACAACCTTAGTATGGAAAGAATCTAAAAAACTGTCAACAACAGGGTGCATCTAATTAAAGTAAAGAAAAAAAAAATAACTAAACAAAAACACAAAGTTTACCTAATATAACATAACTATAAACTAACTTACTACCGATAAACAATAAAATATATATATATATATATATATATATAATTATAAACAAAACTAAAAACAAAAACATACCTACAATCTTCAATAAACAATAATCAATAAAACAGCAGGACACAAATCATAATGAAAGATACAGTATCTTTAAGCGACATTTGAACATATTAAGAGTTTGTGAAGATTTAATATTTTCAGGAAGTGAGTTCCAGAGTCGAACCGCCTGGACAGTGAAAGATTTGTCATAAAAAGTGGAAACATGAGAACTTGATACTTGCTGATCTTGTCCTTTTCAGCCTTCACGAGGTTCTCGTCATGCGGGATGGTGATGTCAACTAACACTACCCGCCGCTGGGACCGGTCGACTATCACGATATCAGGTTTATTGGCGACAATAGTCCTGTCCGTGATAACCGATCGGTCCCAATAGAGCAAAGCATGACCATTTTTAAGAACTGGCGCAGGTGCGTACTTATAGTACGGCACCTCAGACTCGATAAGGCCGTATTGAAGAGCAAGTTGCTGGTGGGTGATCCTGGCTACGAGGTTATGTCTGTGCAAGTACTCGGAGTCAGCAAGATGAGAACAACCGGAAATGATATGTCTGAGTGACTCTCTGGGACGGCGGCATGCCCGACATATGTCGACCGTACCGTCCTTCATAATATATTTCCGGTAGTTGTTCGTCTTGATAACTTCGTCCGCAATTGCACAAACATAACCTTCGGTTTCCCCAAAGAGGTCCCCAAATCGTAGCCAGTTCACCGACGCGAGCAGGTCCACATCGGGTCCCGTTAAGACTCGGTAGAACCGGCCATGCAGCTCCTTGCTCTTCCATACGTCCTTGCGGTCCTCGGTGCTCAGCACCTGAGGCTTGCGCTAGTTCTCTTTGCCTAAGGATAGAGGGGTAAAAGTCTTGTCAACTGACACCACATCGCAATGCATCCCACACTCATTGTTTAGGAAATATTCCCGGAGACTGCACACCTCACGGTTATGGAGTGTCTTGGCATTTAAAAAGCCTCGACCACCCCATTTCCGTGGGATATACAGTCTCATAACAGACGAGCGTGGGTGAAGCATGCGATGTGATGTCAATTGCTTTCGAACTTTTCTATCCAGGGCGTCTAGTTCAGTCTGAGTCCACCTTAGTATGCCAAAAGTGTATATAAGTAGAGGCATAACCCAGCCGTTAAAGGCGCGCACCTTATTGCCTCCTGACAAAAGACTATTAAGTACCTTTGTCAGGCGACCTAAGAAACGCTCCTTCACCGACTGTTTTATCCCCCCACTCCGATACCTAATGCCTCTGACATACCAAGGTATTTATAGGTGTCGGCTTCGGAGAGAGATCTGAAAGTCATTGTATCAGAGAGCTGTAAATTCATGGAATACACAACTTTCCCCCGCTGCACGTGCATGACCGCACACTTATCTACACCGAACTCCATGTTGATGGCGTTACTGAAAGTCGCAGTGACTTTCAGTAATTCCATCAAATCATGGCGCTTCGGTGCAAAAAGTTTGAGGTCATCCATGTACAGCAAGTGTGAAATGACTTCACCCTCTCTCTTAAGCCGATAGCCTAGCCCTGAATCCTCTAATAACGTGCTTAGAGAATTTAGGGCTAGACAGAACCACAACGGACTCAGACTGTCACCCTGGAAGATGCCTCGCTCAATCCTTATAAAGTCCTGCGGACCAGAGAGGCTGTCTCCATCACCCGGTAGACGAAGGACTGTGGTCCACTGCCTCATTCAAGAACCTAGAAAAGATCTCAGAGTTATATCAATTTTATACAACTCCAAGATCCTCTCCAGCCAGGTATGAGGCACTGAATCATAGGCCTTCTTGTAGTCAATCCAGGCGGTGGAGAGAGCCCCTTTGTTCCGCCGGACTTGTTGGCAAATGGCCGTGTCGATGAGGAGGAGCTCCTTAGTACCACGGGACCCAACCTTACATCCATTCTGAGAGGGGGCCAAAATGTTGTGCGCAACAATGTGCGAATTAATTTTTAATCTCAGAATAGATGTAAGTAGCTTGTAAAGCGTCGGCAAGCATGTGATTGGTCTATAGTTTTTCGGTTCCGTGGTACTACCGGACTTGTGGAGCAGGAAGGTGACACCGGTTGTCATGAATGTTGGCAAGGAAACCACCTCGAGGGCTTGTTGGAATTGTGTCGCTAAGCAGTCGTGTGAGCATCGAATCCACTTTATCCAGAAGTTGTGTAATCCGTCCGGTCCAGGACTTTTCCAATTCTGGGCCGTACGGATCGCACAACTCACGTCTTCGGGGCTAATACTAATAGCCCCCATGGATTCGATAGGCTCACACGCACGCTCAACGACGCTCATCCAATCACCCTCCGTGTGTTCGACGGGCACCGACCAAATACTACGCCAGAAGTTATTCATGACAATAGCATCCGGACACTGCCCATCACTCACACATTGGTCGGTGCCTTCCCAACTCCGGTACACCTTCCTTTGGTCATTTTGGAAGAAGCGATTTTGCCAATATCTATCCCCACGCTCTCTATAGCGACGAATACGGTTTGCCAATGCATAAACTTTCTGCTTCAGAAAGTCAATACGTTCCGTGATACAGGCCATGTAGTCCCGGGGTCTAATTCCGGTCCCAACAAAGGCCTGGTTCACGAAACGCATGACTCGGGGACGATGGTTGCCCCCTCTGAAGCAGATCAACTTCGCGATGAGAGTCCTAAACAAATTAATACGACACTCGATTCTTTTTTGCCACGCGGGACAGCGGGGCGTCGCGGCGATCGGTCAGAGTCCGGAAACTTAACACGAGCGACGCGACACGCCGCTATGGCCGCGCAATATAGAATCGAGTGTGTGTCAACTAATGTTTTGCTAGTCCGCATATACGGGACTAGCAAAACGTTTAGGGCTCCCATTAACGCAAGGCTACGTTTATTCATTGGCAAACGTGGCAGTCGCGGCCTAGAATCAGGTGTAGAGCGATACTCCAAAATCGCGTCTTCCAAAACCCTCCTCAATTGCTCATTAGTCTGGGTACTTACGATAGTATTCGTACAATCGTCTGCGTCTAGCGCGGCACCCGCCGGGGCAGATGTCAAAGCCGAGCCTGCCGGCCCCTGCGTTGACAACACACCGGGCGCGTCCCGCGCTAAAGCAGAAGTAGTAGGAATAATAGGTAACGCCTCCAGACGCAGCCGATTAAGCGCAGAGTCGTCCAACAACTTGAGCCGCTGGATGGCCCGCACCTGATCCGACAGTCGTTGTGCGGTAACGGCGACGGCTGGTTCAAGGGTCTGAAACAGAGGTAGCATCCTATCACGGTACGCGGACAGGTTTGTTCCTCCCTCTGTAACCCCGTAGTAGGCGCGCATGCAATTCTCGTTCATACATTCAGTCCATCGCATGCGTCGCGCTACACCAACGGTAGCGGGGACCGGGCGCGGAGCAGATTGCCCCGCAGGCCCCAAGCGTGCCGGCAGCGGTGGCCGTCCTCGTCGTCGCACTGGTGGTGGTGGCGGCGGCGGCGGCGTAGGCCCGTCGTCATCACTCGACGAGCTGCCTTCCGGGGTAGTTACGAATTCGTCTCCCGATGACGAGCTCGGACATGATGCGACGGGCGAAGGTGGTGGGTGCGCTCTAGTTTCCGCTTGTCGTCTTTTTTGGGATCTTGTTATCATCTAACTTACTTATATCACAATCCAATCTTATTTTATTTGTTGATGTTTTTGACATAATGTGTGTGTCAAGTAAAAACTATGATTCCGTATGCTTTTTCTTATCTGGTTTCGGCGTAATTTCTTTATTATTCTTTTGTACAATGTCTTAGTATTTCCTTTTTCTTGTAGATATCTAGCACTTTGGAGTAAAAATCTCAAAATTGGATTGAAAAGCAAAATAAAAATAAATTTTTCAAAAAAGACGTGTTGTCACAGCGGTTGTCAATATTATTATTATTATTTTATTTCGCATGTTTCTCGGGTCGTATACGCCCGGTCTTTTGGAGGGCATTGATAGAGCCGAAGCCAACATCAAGAGGCCCTTTACATTGTTCACTTATTACTTATTACCTGTGGATGGATGGATATGGGAAACTATTATAAAAAGATGGTACATTATATTATGAGACTATTGAGTGAGCTGATTAATGTCGGATTGCTGAGCTATGGGATGAGGTTACGGCACCCGCCAATTATGCCTCATTACAAAATATTAAGACGGGTGGTGACTTGCCATCCACTGAATGGGCCCCCCATAAAGGCGGACCGTTATATTGGCGCCGAGGGGCAACATTGGCGTGGGTAGCTTAGGGTGTTGAGAGGTGTGCTGCACTTTCACTAAACGCTACTAGCGGCTTTATGCCTTTAACACTTCCACCCTGGAGCTTAGGTTTTAGCTCTTGCGATTCCCACCACCGGCCGGCCGGTCAAGGCAAGCCGGGGGTCAGAGGGTCTCATTTAGCCCTCAGGGGATAGGGTACGCGGTGTCGCCACTCACCGTCGGCTCGCCACAAAGCCGCCCCTGCGGATTTATTTATTATTATTATTCTTGTATTTCGTTAACATCACGGGTCGTTGAACGCCCGGTCCTTTGGAAGGCATTGACGGAGCCAAAGCCAACGTCAAGAGGCCCTTTACAAAGATAAACTTAAATGCTATGATTTGTGGATGGAGAGATGAAAAACTATAAAAAGATGGTACATTTTTGTCATGGCTATGAATGTGTTCTGCTTGATGTCTGGTTACTGGTCTATGGGATGAGGTAAGGCACCCGCCAATTATGCCTCATTACAAAATATGAAGGCGGGTGGTGACTTGCCATCCACTGAATGGGCCCCCCATAAAGGTGGACCGTTATATTGGCGCCGAGGGGCAACATTGGCGTGGATAGCTGAGGGTGTTGAGAGGTGTGCTGCACTTTCACTAAACGCTACTAGCGGCTTTATGCCTTTAACACTTCCACCCTGGAGCTTAGGTCTTAGCTCTTGCGATTCCCCACCAGCCGGCCGGTCAAGGCAAGCCGGTGGTCAGAGGGTCTCATTTAACCCTCACTTATATTATTATTATTATACCATTTATTCAATTCACATCACGGGTTGCAAATAGCCCGGTCCGTTGGAAGGCATTGACGGAGCCGAAGCCAACGTCAAGAGGCTCTTTACAATATTAAATAAATAAAAATATGATTTGTGGATGCAGAGATGAAAAACTATAAAAAGATGGTACATTAATTTATTATGGCTATGAATATGTGCTGCTTGATGTCTGTTTTCCGGTCTATGGGATGAGGTACGGCACCCGCCAATTATGCCTCATTTCAAAATATTAAAGCGGGTGGTGACTCGCTATACACTGAATGGGCCCCCCATAAAGGCGGACCGTAATGTCGGCGCCGAAGGGCAACATTGGCGTGGATAGCTAAGGGTTTTGAGAGGTGTGCTGCACTTTCACTAAACGCTACTAGCGGCTTTATGCCTTTAACACTTCCACCCTGGAGCTTATGTCTTAGCTCTTGCGATTCCCACCACCGGTCAGAGGGTCTCATTTAGCCCTCACGGGATAAGGGTACGCGGTGTCGCCACTCACCGTCGGCTCGCCACAAAGCCGCCCCTGCGGGTTTATTATTATTATTTATTATTATTCACGATATTTATTTTCTTTCTTAGTTTTAGGTTTTTTTACAATAAAGATATCCAAACAAAAATAGAAAAAAAACATTACAAATAAACAATATTATAAAAAAAACCTAAACCTAGAGTGCCGCCAGCAGCGGGGCAGGGCCCAAGCTACCGGTGGTTAGGGCTGCAGAGAGAGGAACCTCATGACGATGCGTGCCGTGTCAAGAAGTACCGCCTTCTGTATCTGGCCCTTGATCCAGCCGTCTAGCGAGAGTCTCTTGAGATGTTGGTCGAGACTCTTCGCTATTAGGCCGTTCGCAGAAACGACTATTGGGACAATGCTAGTCGAATCAACATCCCACATGGCGGTAACCTCGAAAGACAAGTCAAGGTACTTGCTGATCTTGTCCTTTTCAGCCTTCACGAGGTTCTCGTCATGTGGGATGGTGATGTCAACTAACACTGCCCGCCGCTGGGACCGATCGACTATCACGATATCAGGTTTATTGGCGACAATAGTCCTGTCCGTGATAACCGATCGGTCCCAATAGAGCAAAGCATGACCATTTTCAAGAACTGGCGCAGGTGCGTACTTATAGTACGGCACCTCAGACTCGACAAGGCCGTATTGAAGAGCAAGTTGCTGGTGGATGATCCTGGCTACGAGGTTATGTCTGTGCAAGTACTCGGAGTTAGCAAGATGAGAACAACCGGAAATGATATGTCTGAGTGACTCTCCGGGACGGCGGCATGCCCGACATATGTCGACCGTACCGTCCTTCATAATATATTGCCGGTAGTTGTTCGTCTTGATAACTTCGTCCGCAATTGCACAAGCAAAACCTTCGGTTTCCCCAAAGAGGTCCCCGAATCGTAGCCAGTTCACCGACGCGAGCAGGTCCACATCGGGTCCCGTTAAGACTCGATAGAACCGGCCATGCAGCTCCTTGCTCTTCCATACGTCTTTGCGGTCCTCGGTGCTCAGCACCTGAGGCTTGCGCCAGTTCTCTTTGCCTAAGGATAGAGGGGTGAAAGTCTTGTCAACTGACACCACATCGCAATGCATCCCACACTCGTTGTTTAGGAAATATTCCCGGAGACTGCATACCTCACGGTTGTGGAGTGTCTTGGCATTTAAAAAGCCTCGACCACCCCATTTCCGTGGGATATACAGTCTCATAACAGACGAGCGTGGGTGAAGCATGCGATGTGATGTCAATTGCTTTCGAACTTTTCTATCCAGGGCGTCTAGTTAAGTAATTAAGTAGAGGCATAACCCAGCCGTTAAAGGCGCGCACCTTGTTGCCTCCTGACAAAAGACTGTTAAGTACCTTTGTCAGGCGACCAAAGAAACGCTCCTTCACCGACTGTTTTATCCCCCCACTCTCGATACCTAATGACTCTGACATACCAAGGTATTTGTAGGTGTCGGCTTCGGAGAGAGATCTGAAAGTCATTGTATCAGAGAGTTGTAAATTCATGGAATTCACAACTTTCCCCCGCTGCACGTGCATGACCGCACACTTATCTACACCGAACTCCATGTTGATGGCGTTGCTGAAAGTCTCAGTGACTTTCAGTAATTCCATCAAATCATGGCGCTTCGGTGCAAAAAGTTTGAGGTCATCCATGTACAGCAAGTGAGAAATGACTTCACCCTCTCTCCTAAGCCGATAGCCTAGCCCTGAATCCTCTAATAATATGCTTAGAGGATTTAGGGCTAGACAGAACCACAACGGACTCAGACTGTCACCCTGGAAGATGCCTCGCTCAATCCTTATAAAGTCCTGCTGACCAGAGAGGCTGTCTCCATCACCCGGTTGACGAAGGACTGTGGTCCACTGCCTCATACAAGAACCTAGAAAAGATCTCAGAGTTGTATCAATTTTACACAACTCCAAGATCCTCTCCAGCCAGGTATGAGGCACTGAATCATAGGCCTTCTTGTAGTCAATCCAGGCGGTGGAGAGAGCCCCTTTGTTCCGCCGGACTTGTTGGCAAATGGCCGTGTCGATGAGGAGGAGCTCCTTAGTACCACGAGACCCAACCTTACATCCATTCTGAGAGGGGGCCAAAATGTTGTGCGCAACAATGTGCGAATTAATTTTGAATCTCAGAATAGATGTAAGTAGCTTGTAAAGCGTCGGCAAGCATGTGATGGGTCTGTAGTTTTTCGGTTCCGTGGTACTACCGGACTTGTGGAGCAGGAAGGTGACACCGGTTGTCATCAATGTTGGCAAAGAACCAACCTCGAGAGCTTGTTGGAATTTCGCCGCTAAGCAGTCGTGTGAGCATCGAATCCACTTTATCCAAAAGTTGTGTAATCCGTCCGGTCCTGGACTTTTCCAGTTCTGGGCCGTACGGATCGCACAACTAACGTCTTCGGGGCTAATACTAATAGCCCCCATGGATTCGATAGGCTCACACGCACGCTCAACGACGCTCATCCAATCACCCTCCGTGTGTTCGACGGGCACCGACCAGATACTACGCCAGAAGTTATTCATGGTAGTAGCATCCGGACACTGCTCGTCATTCACACGTTGATTGGTTCCTTCCCAACCTCGGTATACCTTCCTTTGGTCACTTTGGAAGAGGCGATTTTGATAATAGCGATCTACACGCGCTCTATAGCGACGAATACGGTTTGCCAATGCATAAACTTTCTGCTTCAGAAAGTCAATGCGTTCCGTGACACAGGTCATGTAGTCCTGGGGACTAATCCCGGTCCCAGCAAAGGCCTGGTTCACGAAACGCATGACTCGGGGGCGATTATTACCCCCTCTGAAGTAGATCAACTTCGCAATGAGAGTCCTAAACATATTGATGCGACACTCGATTCGTTCTTGCCACGCAGGGATAGCGGGGCGTCGCGGTATTCGGCCAGTATCCGGAAACTTGAGGCGAACAACACGACACGTCGCTATAGCCGCGCAGTAAAGAATCGAGTGTGTATCAACTAATGTTTCGCTAGCCTGCATATATGGGACTAGCAAAACGTTTAGAGCTCCCATTAACGCCAGGTTATTATTATTATTATTATTGCATTTGCCTCACGAACATTAAACAAAGCTGAATGTAATTACAGCGTAACAGAAAAAGAATGTTTAGCCATTATATTTGGTACAAAAATGTTCAGACCCTATCTATATGGTCACAAATTTACTATTGTAACCGATCACCGACCTCTAAAGTGGCTATTCAATTGCAAAGAACCATGATCAAAACTAGTGAGATGGAGACTAAAATTAGAAGAATACGACTATGACGTGATTTATAAGAAAGGGAAAGTTAATAGCAACGCCGATACATTATCGCGTTATCCAGTACATCCAATTATGCAAATTGACATAGACCCACAACCCTCAACATCTGGTTTACCTGAGAATCAACTTACTGGTGACTCCGAAATTCCTCAAAGCGTACTCGATGACTTGATTGACCTGGGTGATTTGGAAATTAGCCCGCTTGACGATCATAATATTGACTTTTCGCCACTAAATCCTCCGTCTCCTTAAATAACTCTTTCTCCATCAGCACCTGTTCCTCCCCCGAATCCCTCTGTTCCGCCAAGTTCCCTCGATGATGCAAACAGATAAATTAATGACACACCTTCCAATGTCAATAAAGAGTATTCAGAATTTCTAAAATCTTTTACCAACATAAATGAAACATACAACACCTACATAAAAGAACATAACGAAAACCTTCTAAAAAGCAATAATAAAACAATACTTGTATCTGTACCTATTGACTTTAACGACTCAAATCCTTATCTCCAAGACATAATATCTAACGCTGACGACACAATCCACGATGGTGAACGCGAACTCCATTCTTTAAAAAAATAACAGTTAAAGGGAAACTTTACTACCTCCTCTTTACAAAAGTATACTATTTCGACACTTGTTCCTATCCTGATATTTTCAAATCACTGAAATCAGCTAGAGACGACATTCTATTAACCGGTAACATAAACTAAATAGCAATATCTGACTTCAAAAATCCATTTGAACAAAATTCTTTTGTCAAAATTTACAGTATGCTCATGTATCTATTCAACCAGACTAATATAATTATCAACATTCACCATAACACAATCATATTATATCATGTTCCTTCCGAAATAACAAAAATGTTAAAAGAAAACCACGACATCCCCATTGCTGGACACTTAGGCTCCAGTAGAATGTATGACAGAATAAGAGAACGCTACTATTGAAAAAATATGCGTTCTGAAATAGAAGATTATATAAAGAATTGTAAATTATGTCAATCTAATAAAGCCCTTCGTAAAATAAATAGAGCTCCTATGCAAATAACTACCACTTCCACTCGTCTTTTTGACAGAATTAGTCTTGATATCGTCGGTCCCTTGCCCGAAGCTGGAATTCACAAACTAAAATACATTCTTACTCTTCAAGATGATCTAACTAAATATTCAACCGCCTATCCCCTCTCTAATGCAACAGCAGAAGAATCTTGCGAATGTCTAGTCCATTTCATAACCCTCTTCGGCATTCCTAAATCAATACTCACCGATCAAGGGACCAATTTCACTGCCGACTTATTTAAAAAAACATGTGAATTTTTGAAAATCAAGCAAATCTGGTCTTTTCCTTATCATCCACATACACAAGGAGCGCTTGAAAGAAGCCATTCGACTTTAAAGGAATACCTTAAGTCTTATGTAAACGAGAATCATTCTGACTGGCACAAATTTGTGTACACCGCTATGCTCACTTATAACAGCACTGTCCACTCCACAACGCGCTTTACTCCGTATGAACTTGTATTCGGACATAAACCTTTTATCCCAGATTCAATTTTTGAACTCCGTGCCGACATAACATACCCCGAATATATCAAAACGCTTCACCATCGCCTCAAAATTTCTCGTAAAAAAGCTTTACAAAACATACAAACTTCTAAAGAAAGATCAAAAAACTATTACGACAAACACAGCCGCTCAGTTCAATATAAAGCTGGGGAATATGCATACATAAAAAATAATGTGAGACTCCGAAAAGCTCTGTCTCCTCTATGGAAAGGTCCATACAAAATCGTAAGAGTGAACAACAATAATACCCTAACTCTCCTTATAAACCGGCGCCATATCACCTATCACTTTGATGAAGTAAAACCTGCAAGTCAAGTTGAATAGTGAAATTTTACACACAATAATTACAAAATTATAATATTATTAATAAATACCTTATGACTAAAATATTTACATACTTTATTATACACAATCCTATTATCTATACTTCTATACTAATATTATAAAGAGAACATTTGTATTTTTGTATTTTTGTATTTTTGTATGTTTGTAATGAGTAAGCTCAAAAACTACTGAACCGATTTAAAAAATTCTTTCACTAATACATAGAATGGACTTTCGGAATGAAAATAGGCTATATATTATCCCGTTTAAATCAAAGGTACATTCGTGGAGACCTAATTTGCAACCTAAGTCGGCAAATAAACGGTCGAAAAAACACGTTTCTTACGAACTATTATACGGATATATGAAAAACACTTTTTAAAAAAGGAAAATTCGGAGAAACCCCCTTTTATTTCTATGTAATATAAAATAACGTAGAATATCGTAGAACTTAATTAATGAAATAGAAAATTAGAAATGGAAAGATGTGGCTTGTTAGCCAGTTCCTTGACGACTGACTCTAATGTGCATCACTTGAATTGTATTAAGACCGAAAAGTGCAGAAAGGCACTTTTCGGCATTATTTAGCGTTTTAGCTTACAAACGAGGGTTATAACAACCCCCTCTTTAAGAGAAAACTTACGCTTTAAGCGAAGTTTTAGTTAATTCTAATTCGCGGCTGTATTTCGGCGTCGTTTACGTTTTGCATTTCTAATTCATGGGTTACTGTATTAGGCCGAAACTTGTGATAAAAAGCCACACATTTCTTATTACAAAAGAAATAGATTATAAAAATAACAAATAAAACAACAAACACGTATGTGGTTATAGAGTGAGATGTAAGTTTTGGAATAGATTCGTTTTTGGATTGTAGGTCAATTATATTTTGCAGCATTTCATCTGTTTTAGTGTACATTTTGTTTAAACCATTAATGTCTAGATTTGGTAGTCTGCTAATTGATTCGGTGTAATTGAGTTTTTTAAATTTTGACATATCACAACAAGTATCCTTTATTAAATTGAAATCGGTATTGAGGTGATTAAGTTTATACATGGGTTGTCTCTTACTTACTAATTTTATATTTTTACAAAATGCGGTACAATTCGGGCTTAGAGTTAGGACACCTGTTCCTATAATATTATATTCATTGATATCGCTGTTGCATTCGACACTCAATTTTGTAGGTTCAGAATGAGTAAATATCCATCTATTGTTCCCTAATGTTTGCCAAATATTAGTGTGTCCATACAAAAAGTCTTTATTACATTGTTTCGGCAGTGATTTTACAATCCTAGTTAAAATTTCTGTTTCACAAATAGGATAATCTTGTACATTAAATTCATTTAAGTTATCACATAAATAAAGTTCACTGTTTACTATTTTACAATGAGAGAGATCGTCTAGAGTTACATATTTTGTTTTATCTTGGCTTAGGGCCACGTATCGGGTTGTAGGTATGATTAAAGCATATGACTTAGAGGTAGTTACATTGTGCGGTACGGGAATAGGTATGTTCTTATACTGGCTGTACTTATTTAAGAACACTAAAGGTATCTTAAGACTAAACACAAGTATATTATCAATAACATAGGTTATAACTTCAGATATGCTTAGAAATACATTCATATTATCTAGATCTAATGCTAATGGAAGTTCCGAGTATTTGGGCAAGTGCTTGACATTATTTACGAAATCATAGTATAAATCTTTGGGTGTTACAACAGATGGATGCAATATATTATTTTTTGATAACAGTACTGAGTTTACAATATCCTCTAACTTATAAGATAAGCTTAACATACTCGATTGAAGCGCACTGAACATGTCATGTAATACTGATTTAAACAACAACGCATTTGTGACTGTTGTTAAATTGTTAACCTGTACAGATAGGGTATCCAGCATAATATTTAACATTTTTTCGTTTTTATTGATTTCGATGAGCGATTCATTTATTTTTAAAATAGCTGATTTTGTTAATAGTATATTTTCCGATACTAATTCTAATGTTTTCCTATTTGTGTCTTTTAATGTTTGGATGGCGTTGTCATACTTTATTGCGTCATCTTCGTCCATTGTGCCAAATATTTGTTTGAAAATTGTGCCGATACCGGAGATCCACGCGGATCTTTTAGATTTATTAGGTACAAGGTGAGAGATGGAATAATAATCTCTTGCAATGTCGTCATACATTGCGACGAGTGGTAAGAAAGAGTTTTGGCATTCTAAGTCGTCTATTGCATCGCTTTTCGCGCATAGGTATCGTGCGGAATGCAGTACATCCTTTATGTTATCCATGTGTGGTTTTAGGTATTGTATTTCCACAGGTACACGTGTAGGTAGTCACTGATGATTTTTATGGAACCAGATGGGTTGAAATAGATACCAGGGCTTTTCGTTATTTGTTCCATGGTGCTGGTGACTTGGGTGCGAGAGACATCTAAGCTTAGCACTGCCAGACTGTAAAAATATATAAAGTACAATTTACTAAACCGAACTTATTATACTTAATTACTAATAAACTTATATCTAGTCATTTTTTTTAGCAATAAAACCTTAACTAGATTTTAAGACTTAGCGGTTTTCTATACCTGCTAATTTCACCTCATCATAGTGATGAGTCACATGACGGCGATTAATAAGGAGGGACAAAGTGTGATTACCGTGTATTTTCACTACTTTGTATGGTCCTTTCCAAAGTGGCGAGAGCGCTTTACGTAACCTTACATGATTTTTGAGGTACACCATGTCGCCTACTTTATAAGTAATTGGGCGTGATCTTTTATCGTAGTACGTTTTTGATTTTTCTTTTGATGTAGCAATGTTTTCTAGAGCTTTGTCGCGGGATAATTTGAGTCGGTGACATAACATTTTTAGGTATTCATGGTAGGTATTTGTAGGATTAAGTTTATAAATTGAGTCAGGCAGATACGGTTTGTGGCCAAACACGAGTTCGTATGGTGTGAATTTGGTAGTTGTATGGACGTTGGTATTGTATGCTAATATGGCGGTGTAGAAGTATTTATGCCAGTCGGTTTGGTTATTATTGACATAGGATTTGAGATATTCTTTCAGGGTTGAGTGGCTTCTTTCTAGTGCGCCTTGTGTTTGAGGATGGTAAGGTGAGGACCAGAGCTGTTTTATTTTCAGAAATTCGCACGTTTTTTTGAATAAGTCCGCGGTAAAATTGGTACCTTGGTCTGTTAATATCATTTTTGGGATACCGAAAAGAGACACGAAGTGGATAAGACATTCACAGCATTCTTCAGCTGTGACATTTGTTATTGGGTAGGCTAAGGAGAATTTCATTAGGTCGTCTTGCATGGTAAGTATATATCTCAGATTGATTTGGCCGGCTTCAGGAAGCGGACCCACGATGTCCATACTGACTCTTTCAAAGGGGGCGGTTGAAGTAGATGTTATTTGCATCGGAGTACGATTGACTTGACGGAGAGCTTTGTTTACTTGACATTGAGGACATTTCTTAACGTAATTTTCGATGTCTGACCTCATTTTCTTCCAATGATACCTTTCTTTTATGCGGTTATACATGCGAGATGAGCCCACATGGCCTGCTATGGGTATATCATGGTTTTCTTTGAGAATTTTGGAAATTTCGCTCGGGACTGGAAAGATCATTGAGTTCCTGTAGATATTGACAGTGATACCAGTATTATGAAACAGATAAGCAAGAATATTATAGATTTTTGTGAATGAAGGTTTAACAAAAGGGTCGTTAAAATCAGAAATAGCAATTTCATTAGGTTTTTCGGTGCAGTTGCAGAAGTAGTTTGTTTCGTAGAGATGTCATTGAGTCAAATAATGCAGGATATTCGATATTGTCGAAATGATGTACTTTTGTAAAAAAGAGATAGTACGATTTGTTTTTTTTGGGTTTTAATGCCCAAGAAAGAATATAATGTTCTTTCTTCGTCAATGAGATCGGCTATATCACCGTGATTAGAAATAATTTCTTCTATGTAAGGAATCGATTCGTCAAGATCTATTGAAGTTGGTACAACAATGATTTTGCAATCTGACGACAGTAATGGATTGGTATATTCGTGAATTTTTGTATTATGAGTATAATTTTTATTAGACATTGCTTTAAGAAAGTCAGAGTAGCAGGTTTCCTGGATGTCGGGACGTGAGGAATCGAGAGGTAAGTTTTCTGGTACATTGTTATTTTCAGGTGAATTACGCAGTGAGTCTTCGGTCGCAGTTTCTGGTAAGTGTGTATTATTTGTTTTAGCTATAGGTTCTGGAATAACGATTTCTTCATTTTCAGGATTGAATGGTGAGTTTGGGAGGAAGTCAATATCTTGGAGAGGATCCAGAGATGGTAAGTTATAATCGTCAGGGTTGAAAGGGTCAGATGGGAGTTCAGTATTTAATGGATTAGGGTAAGATCCCTGTGAAGGCATGTCGATGGATGTAGTAGGATTTTCTTGATTTTCACTTGGGTCATTAGATATTGGTAAAACGGTAGATTCTGAGTTTATATTCAATACATTTGAACAGTCAGTCGGGTATCTGGATAGAGCGTCTGCTGCAGAATTCAGTTTTCCTTTTCTATAAACTATTTCATAGTCATATTCTTCGAGTTTCTCCATCTTTGTAATTTGCTAGATGGGTCTTTGTGTTTGAAAAGCCATCGTAACGGGTTATGATCGGTGATTATTTGCAATTTTTGGCTATATAGATACGGTCTGAAGTTTTTACAGCCAAATATTATTGCTAGTAATTCTTTTTCAGTGACGTTGTAATTTATTTCGTTTTTGTTCAAAGTTCGCGATGCATAAGAAATAGGTCTTTCTTTGCCAATATCACCTTGAGATAGTATTGCACTGATTGCGTAGTTGGATGCATCACGTGTGAGAATGAAAGGTTTGGTAAAATCTGGGTATATGAGGAGCGGTGGAGAGATTAGGCGAGTTTTTAGCGTTTCGAATGAGAGTTGGTGCTCGTTCTGCCAGGAAAAAGGGCAATCCTTTTTTAAAAGGCTACTCAAAGGTTTCGCAGTTTTCGAGAAGTCGGGTATGAACTTACGATAGTAGTACATAAGGCCTAGAAATGATTTTACATCTTTCGCGGATTTTGGGATAGGAAATTCTGAGACAGCGGATATTTTCGCTGGGTCGGGCTTGACGGCTTCGTCAGTTATGAGATGGCCGAGATAAGAGACTTCTTTGCGGAGAAATTCGCACTTATCTGGCTGAAGTTTTAGGTTAAATTCTCTTAGACGTTTGAATATGGATTCTAGGTTTTTGATATGCGAGTCGAGATCGTAGGAGTAAATCACTATATCGTCAAGATATACAAAGCATCGTGTGCCTTGTAAACCGGAGAGTACAGAGTTCATGAGTCGCTGAAAGGTAGAAGGTGCGTTTTTAAGCCTAAAGGGCATGCGTTTTAATTCAAAGTGTCCTTGTGGTACACTGAAAGCGGTTTTGGCTGCATCTTGCGGTGACATACAAATCTGATGAAAGCCGGAAGCTAAATCTAATGTTGTAAAATATTTTGATTTGCCGAGTTGGTCAAGAATTTCGTTGATGTTTGGGATAGGGTAGGAGTCACCGATAGTGATATCATTGAGTCTTCGGTAATCGATCACAACTCGCCATTTGCGCTGTCCGGAAGCATCGAGCTTCTTTGGGACAACCCAAATGGGAGCTGACCAAGGGGACATAGAAGGTTGTATGATGTCATTGTCTAACATTTTGTTTACTTGATTTTCCACTTCGGTTTTATGACATTCTGGGAATCTATATGATTTGACGTGTATTGGTTCATTAGATGTGGTTTTTATTTCATGTTTTAACGCGTTGGTAGATGTAAGTGGTTCGTTGGGTAGGTGGAATATATCTGAAAAGTCGGAACAGATATCGTATAGGCATGAAGCTTCTTCAGAGTTTAGGTGTGATGTTCTGAGTAGGTTTATAACATCTTGGGTGCGTTTAGTAGCGTTTTGAGTTGAGATTGTGTTAATAGGTTGTTCTTTAAGTTCGTCATCAGAAATTGTAGTTAGGAACTGGGGACAGAGTTATATTTCGATTAAAATTGATGGGTTTCGTTAATGTTGATGTATTAACAACTGTTATATTTATTCTGTTGTTATCTTTAACTTTTACTAAGCAATTAGCAATGAGGATGTCTTCTAATTGAGTTTGATCTAGTACGAGTCCTTCTTTAATTTCAGGGTTAGAGACGGAGCATTCAATGACCATTTCAGATCTTGCTGGGATAGAGTAGGTTGGTTCACACAGTTGAATTGGTAGTTGTGACCCGTTGATTTGGAGTACATTTTTCGTGTAGTCTATGCTACAACCGAAAGAGTTAAGCATGTCTGTTCCAATAATTCCATCATATGGTAAGTGAATTTTGTTGACGATATGAAATTTGTGTGTAATATATTTTCAGGACGAGTCAGTGAGTTGTAATTTTAATGGAAAATGTCCAATGGTTTTCGTTACATTTTTATCGGGGTCAATGCCCTTTAAATTTATTTGTTCTTTAGTGATTTTGGGGAAGATTTGTATGCATGATGATTTTATTAGGCTAATGGATGACCCTGAGTCTATTAAGAGAGACAGTGGGAATTCTGAGATTGGAGAATCAATTAAAACATGCGGAAGTAGTACCTTGAGGTCTGTATTTATTTCGAAAACGTCGTTATTTTGTTGGAGTTCGGGGCACGCCTTTTTGATTGATTGAGAGTTGGATTGAATGGGTTCAGCGGGTATAGTAGATATAGTATTGACATCGGGTTTGGTAGGTAATGTTTTTAATTTTGTCGATAAGTTTTTATTTGTAGGTTCGGATTTAGCAGAGTCAGTGGAAATAGGGAATGTAACATTTACTTTGGCTTTGGTAGGAGTTTCTTTATTTTTTGTTATTATATTTATTTTTGATACAGTGTTTTGTACAGATTTAGGATTTTTTATTATTCTTTCAGGTGCAGTGGATTTAGTAGATAGTTTGATTTCGGATTCAGTGGATTTAGCGGGTGTAGTGGGCTTAGCAGATGCAGTGGACTTAGCAGATGCAGTGGAATTAGCAGACGCAGAGGATTTAATAGATTGTTTGATTTCAGATGCAGTAGATTTGGCAGATGCAGTGGATTTGGTAAGTTGTTTATTTTTTGTTGTAGCGACATTTTGGGATACAGTGGATTTTGTAGGTAAGTTGTTGGTGCCTTGTTTAATTGATATGTCATGTCCCGTATGACACCGATGCGAGCCACTTATTCGTTTTTTGTGTCTTCGTCATCGCAAGGATTAGAATCATTGTCATTTTCAGGGTTCTCGACGTAATGAACGCGTTGTTGAGGCTTACAGCCAGACGTGGAAGGTCTGTCAAAATTGCGAGCACGATTGTTATTCTTATATTCCCGTTTTCGGCAATTTTCAATCGAGTGCCCGGGGAATTTGCAGTATCGACAAATCATAGGATCATTATTTGAATTTTGATTTTGGTTTTGATTACGGCCTTGCCCTTGAATTTGAGGGTTGCGATTTTGGGTAAAGGTTGACCTGTTAGGTTTGAAATTTTTATTTTCGACGATTATTATTTCTCTTATACGTTGTCTGTTGGATACGCTCTTCGGAATTGCTAAATTAATGGCTTCATTTAGGTTTTTGGGCGACCTACATCTCACCATCGAAGAAATGCGTGGGAGGAGCCCAATAGTAAAATGATGAAGGGCAAGATCCTCCATGGCCGCCGTGCGGCCTGGGAGTTCTTTCGTCTTATGCGATGATAAGGAAATCTCAGTCAGTAGCTGAGACAGGCACGTCTCAGTTTTGAGAGCGAATTGGCTAACACTCTCTTGCGGGCCTTGCTTGCTCTCTTGTAACTCAGTAAGCAAGTGAGAGTAATGCTTCCTCTCACAGAATTGTGTCTTAAGGAAATCTTTTAGTTGTTCCTACTTAGTAAACTCTTTAATTGAGCAAGCAACTTCCGCTTTACCTCTTAGTTGGCTAAGTATATACTTAAATAAAATAGGCTTCTGTGGATCAGTGGCGAGTTCATAAACATTATCACAGTTCACTATAAAAGAGTTCAGAGTTTCTCGGCTGCCGTCGTAAGGATTTATAAATTTAAACAAAACGTTGAGATCCATCTCGGTGAAATTGGGAGTACTCTTGTTAGATGGGGTAAGTTTTGCCGATGGTGTCACTTGTTTATCGTCACTTTTAATGTCACTTTGAGCAGGAATATTTAATTTAAGATTGCTGCTGGCCATAGTTCATCATATAGTGATAGAAATAACACAACGCTGGAAAATGTTCACACAGTATGTGAAAATTGTTCACACAATATAAAACAATTGTTCACTCAAAATCCGTTCGGCAGTGAACGTGTTAACGGTAATATAAGTCGATAGCAGATAAGCAGTTTGTTTTGACTACGAAACAATGTCTTAGTAGAGTAACTCACAGTGCGTAGGCGGCGACGAGAATATGAGCGATATACATCACGCAATCTTTCGTTGGAGCACTTTTGATTTTTGACACTGGTTTTGTAATTTTATTTCACTTTTACACTTTTCCCAATTTTCGGATGCGTTTTCCGAGGATCTTTTGATCCCTTAAGCTGCCACCATTTATTATACGGATATATGAAAAACACTTTTTAAAAAAGGAAAATTCGGGGAAACCCCCTTTTATTTCTATGTAATATAAAATAACGTAGAATATCGTAGAACTTAATTAATGAAATAGAAAATTAGAAATGGAAAGATGTGGCTTGTTAGCCAGTTCCTTGACGACTGACTCTAATGTGCATCACTTGAATTGTATTAAGACCGAAAAGTGCAGAAAGGCACTTTTCGGCATTATTTAGCGTTTTAGCTTACAAACGAGGGTTATAACAGAACGCTGCTTAATTGAAAATAGATAGAAGAATATTTTCTATGCAAGAGTTGTACAACTTAATAAGACCTACAAAAAAGTCCGCGACAGCATATGTCTATCTCTTAAGGTTGACTCACAGTAACCATTTTAATCTTAAAATTTTTGTTAAAAAATATTACATAACTTCCAAGGCTATTTTCAAGTATATAGTAATCCTTATCCAAATAATTACGTTAATTAGCTTGGCCACATATTATAGATTAAAATTGTCCTTTACAGTATATAATTCAAATGAAAACTCTAGAAGATATCACGAATTTCACAAACACGCATCGCAAAATTAATAAAATATTTGCAGTGAAACCACAGATTAGGTCATAGTTACTACGAAATTATTATTATAAGCTTAGATATGCTGTAGATCCCCACCGATCACAATCAATTTGAAGTCAATATAGTATAATAATATGATCTATTGTATGAAATAATATTCATCTATATATATAATAATATAATATAATATTTTAAACCACCCCGACTGATCTATGTATAATAGCTTTTTCCAATGACTCTAAACACGACATTTAAAATCTGAGCTGTAAGTTGGTGAGGATTTGAGTATTCTGTAGAGTCCAGGAGGCTTCCATGTTCTGTATGTACAATATCGTTGAAGAAGAAGATTTTCGAATTGATTAGACCTATGAAAGTTGATTTCATAGCGCAATTAACTAGAAAAAGCTCATAATTTTATAACGATTGAACGAATTTTCATGAATCAAAGCTAAGAAAACTCTCGATGAAGACATCTATCAAACAAAAAAAACTATCAATAATAAAAATAAAATCGGTTCATCCGGTTAGGTGCTAAGATGCTACAGACAGACACACAGATACACACGTTAAACGTATATTACCCCTACATTTTGCGTCAGGGAACGCCGTAAGGTTACGGCGGCAGATGTACTCCTTGGTGGTAAGCTACTTTTTGGTAGATTTAATGATTCCACTACCACTGTACGAAAACTCATGATTCATGAATGCACATAAAACTTTCATTAGTAGGTATAAAGGTTTTGTGTAAATTGGATGAAATATGACGATGGTTGTTAAATATGTTAATATTTTATATTCGATGCAACAAACTGATGCAAATTTTGTAGGCATATATTTTCTACCCGTGCGAAGCCAGGGCGGGCTGCTAGTATCTAAATAAGACAATCTAGTATAATTATTATGATTTACAGAATCATCACTTACCACGGTAATACCGTCCTGGCAACAGATGACAACCAATTAGTGGAATTCATCACCAAGAGTCCTGGCATACTCTTCGACCCTGTCGGCACTCTAAAAACTATTAATCACCAATTTCATATCGTTATTCCAATGAACGTAGCCCCGTACAAAAACCACATTGAAGATATTCAAAACGTATTTAATACTATTCGGTTTCAATGTCGAGAAAACATAGCTATAGATAACATCAAGTGTCAAAACATGTTACAACCCTTAAATTAGTTATTTAACGATATTTTGCGAGACTTTGATTCTATTTCTCATATCATATCTAATAGCATAACTAATTGTGCTGCATGGTTTGCTGGTATTGGCACCGTATTTAATCATATTTTCGGCACCATGGATGAAGATGATGTCAACAACTATAATGAAGCTATCCAAAACTTATACGACAACGACAAAGTTTTATCTGACGCTGTTAAGAAAAGCGTAATTGTATCTCAAATGGCTTTATTTAATATAAATCAATCTTTACATGAAATCAATATTAACCAAGCTAAGTTAAACCATGCTCTTGATAAACTTTCTACAGTTGTGAATAACACATCCCAAATAATACAAGATGAAAATGCCCAAATCGCTCTCAATTCAATTTCTAACATTTTACAATCAAATCTATTGACTCTCTCATTTAAAATCGAAGATATTTTAAACTCTATATTATTCGTGAAAGCAAATATACTACACCCCTCTGTGTTGACGCCTAAACAATTGTATAAAGATATTGTAAGTAATCTTAAGGTAGTTCCTAAGTATAGAGATTTTCCAATAAGTCTAGAGTTAAGCAATATTCATGTTCTACTAAATGTCGCTGATCTAGTGTGCTATCACTTAAATAATAAGTTAATTTTCGTAATTAAGATACCTTTAGTAAGTGATACCTTAGAATATAATCTATATAAAAGTATACCCCTGCCAACTCCACAAGCTATTGATACATTTGTTATGATACAACCTTCCGAACAATATATCGCTCTAAGTAAAGATAAATCGTCATTTAGCTATTATAAAAATTTAAATGTCTGCAAAAATATTATTGTTACTAAAACTTACCTTTATGAAATAACTAATGTTTATACTGTACCTGGAAATCCATCTTGTGAAATTGAAGTCATCACTAAAGCTGTTACTAAGTTGCCCGACTCCTGTCAATACCAAATTCTACATGATAACGTGGATATTTGGCATAAATTAAACATCGAAAAAAGGATATTTGTACCATCAAACCTGATAAACTCTCTATAGAATGCAAAAACAATGATGTCACTGAACTTGTCATAACTGGTAAAGGAGTACTCAGTATTCCATTAGATTGTGTAGCATATCATAAGAACTATAGGTTTATAAGAAAAATGTCACCTAGCATTAGTGTTCCAAAATTAACACCACGTTTCAATATCCTAAATGACAGTTGCTGTAATAAAAATATTGTAAATAAATTAAATCTGCCAATTGCTAAGCTGCAGAATATTAATTTGGATAATTTAAGAACCTTAAATGTGAATTCAAATCAAATCCTGAAAGACTTAGATTCTATAAAAACTCCAAACAATTGGAGTAATAATCATATTGGCTTTCCTATTCTAAGCATTGCAACTTTTATTCTATGTCTTTGTATAATTTTATATTTTTGTAAAAGGAACAAGTATTGCGGAAAATTATGCAGAAATTCTAAGAAAATAGTAATCAACAAAGATGATCACTCAGATCACGAAATAGAACTTGATCAACCTCGATTACGCACTGGTTAAATTTATTATGAAAACTTACTTTTCTGTAAGTTTCCTCTTATCGTGGGGGTTGTTAATTGTTATATCCTTACTTCTGTATGGGATGTATGCTGAATAGTGCATCCCTCAGCACTTTAATATTCTAAGTAATCGTTTTAGTTTAGAGCCTCATTCATTCCATTCCCGGCAGTCGAAGCCAATACTTGTTTCTTATAATCAAATGTCTATTTTCTATTTCCATTTTAAATTCTAAATAATAGTTAAATTAGTGTTTAAATAAATAAGTTCTTTTTTAAAAAGTGGTTTTCTAGTCCTCGTATAACAGAACGAACTTCCTGCAACAATAAGACAAGCCCAATCCACAAGCTTTTAAAAAAATTGTGGTCCTAACTGGCATAGGTAAAAATATTTTTAAAAAAATATCATAAACTATCCAAAATGGTAGAACATACATGGGGGTTCAATAGATGCGCAGTGAGGTCTTCTACCCACCCTGCTGCGTTTGATCCATCGGTGCTAAAGCACCCTGTATACATACATGCCTTACTATTTTTAGGGTTCCGTACCCAAAGGGTAAAACGGGACCCTATTGCTAAGACTCCGCTGTCCGTCTGCCTGTCTGTCTGTCCGTCTGTCACTAGGCTGTATCTCATGAACCGTGATAGTAAGACAGTTGAAATTTTCACAGATGATGTATTTCTATTGCCGGTATAACAACAAATACTAAAAACAGAATAAATTTAAAAATAATAGAGGGTCCCCATACAATAAACGTGTTTTTTTCGGCATTTCACGCCATCTATGAACGCTTAGTTAGGTAAACGTCCCATAGGCGTTATATTGAATTGTCGATCCCTAACACCTTTGTTAGACGTTAGATGGCGTTATAAGAAGTAAAATGTTTATTAATTATTATTTTTGCTGTCGAAAAATGATAGTGGTATTTTTTGCTCGATCTTATGAAATACTGTAGTGTGGTACGGAACCCTACGAGTGCGAGTCTGACTTGCACTTGGCCAGTTTATTTTTTAGTAACTTCAAAATTTAAAAGAAATGAAATATCTGCAAACGGTCGTTAATCTGGTACAGCTTGTTTTCCGACAAAGACTTCCTCTAAAGATTTCCAATCCCATCTTTCCTTTGCTATACGAGTCTATGTTGGACCCGCTATTTTCCTGATGCCATCCTCCCATATATTATCCTGTCTACCTATGTTTCTTATGCCGTCTCACGGGTATTCACACCCATTCTGTTATTGGATGGACAGGACATATACATATGATACAAGAGTGCCCCGCGGATTCGCCCGCGTTAAAGGCTTCTTTCAATTTTTAAAAACTTTTTTTTCATAAAAACCATTCTCTTATAAAAACACATTAGATTAAAATAAATTAAATTACAAAAAAAATGCCAAATCGGTCCACCCGTTGTAATCTATGGCGTGACCAAAACAGGGTTTCATTTTTATAAAACCCAAAAACCATATTGATTTTCAGACTTTGTTACCCTATTATATTATTGTTATTTTTGAAGGCCCGGTGGCGTAATCGGGAGAACGGTTGCCTTTGATGCCAGAGGTACCGAGTTCAAATCGTTGTGCACCAATGGATTTTTCTTTGGAAAAAATTATGTTCGCTTTCTAGTGTAGGACACTATCTAGTGTCCGCCTGGCCAGCTACCACCCTCAACATAGAAAATCTGTCGTCAAACATCTAATATGTGCCGGCAGCTATCCTTGAGAGACAGTTCCTATTCTAGGCCTAGCGTCCTTGCCATCTTCGACCGCATCATCACTTATCAACAGGTGAGATAGTGGTCAAAGGCTAGCCTATAAGATATAAAATATATATATATAAGGGGCAAAATTTCGGAAAAGCCTGAAACACGTATTTATTTATTTATTTACAGAAGTACTTGCGTGATGTTTCGAATAAAAATGACTATCACTAATATTGTTTCTCCATAAAAACTTTGAACCACCGTTTCATCCCCCTAAGAGCGTTTCAGCGTTTGTCCTCAGCAACGGCACCGGGACGTCACTGACAACAATATGCCGGCGCCGAAGTAGCGGTACATATGTATGTATGGCAGCTTGTCCATAGCATGATCGGCACCGGGCGACGTCATCCCGGCTGCCGATATTTCGAGTAGATCGGCGCGACCGCTAGAAACCGGCCAGAGATTTCGACGGGCCGATGTGCCGGCATTGGCTCGCAATACAAAACACGTTTGATCTTGTCCACACACTGCCGGCGCCCGGTGCCGTTCGATAGGTTATTGTTTTTTTACCTGAGGTTGTTTGGTTTATTTCTATGGAAACGCATCTGCCACGCATGACAGCTAGAAGAAACAGAACCATCGGAATCGGTGGCGGTGGACAAACGATCGCCGATACATCATTTTCAAGCCGGCCCGGAAAAATCTCGGTGTCGGTGACGTCCCGGTGCCGTTGCTGTAGACAAACGCTCTTTGTCCACAGCAACGGCACCGGGACGTCAACGGGAAAGATGACAGCGCCGAAGTAGCGGTACACATGTATAGTATGGCAGCTTGTCCACAGTATGACCGGCACCGGGTGACGTCATCCCGGCCGCCGATATTTCGAGTAGATCGGTGCGACTGCTAGAAATCGGCCCAAGATATTGGTGGGCCGATGTGCCGGCATTGGCTGCCAATACAAAACACGTTTGATCTTGTTCACACACTGCCGGCGCCCGGCGCCGTTCGACTCGTAATTTTTTTTTGTCTGAGGTGGTTTGTTTTATTTCTATGGAAACTTGGAAACGCATCTGCCACGCATATGACAGCTAGAAGAAACAGAACTACCGGAATCGGTGGCTGTGGACAAACGATTGCCGGCACATCATTTTACAATCGGCCCGAAAAAATCTTTTTGCCGGTGACGTCCCGGTGCCGTTGCTGTGGACAAACGCTGTTAGGGTTGAATTTAAAAAAATCCTTTCATTACGGATATCTATGTAATAATTAGCAAATTTCAGCAATTAAAGAAACTATTGCCTCGGGCTGTGTACTAACTACCTACAAGAGAGCGTTAGGGAAAATAGCAAGTCAGACCCATTTTACCTACAAAATTTTGGCTAAAATAAGGTTTCGTATTGTCCTGTTTTCTTCTCAAAAACTGATGCGATAAAATAATAATAATAATATTTTTTACACAATATTTTTGCAGATGAGTGCTCACATTATTTTTTATTGTCTTAAAACCCTTTCAAATTTCTATGGTAGCCGTTTAAGTCGGGTCGGTAAAATAGGTAATTTTACAGGTTTTTGCAGGGTCATATTTTCTTTTTGCAATTGGGAGGAAACAAGGAAATATATTGTATGAAAAAATGCACCTGAGCTGTGTGTTGATAGATCAGTAACGTTTGCCTTTTTTACATACAGAGAAGAAGAGACAAGAAGAAGAACAAGTGGACAAAGCAATAATAAGATAAAGTCAATTCTAAGAACGATCATTTACTGCTTTTCAATTATTTTTAACAATAAATTAAATGTTTACATCTTTTTCATTTGAACATTTTATATGCACAATTAATACAAAATTAGAAATACCTTATTTTAATTTTGATGTATACAATATTGAGCTTACAACTAGAGATCATATTTACATCATAAAAATCTAATTTCGATCTTATCTGGCTGGACCCGTAAGAAAAATAGAATCCTTAGGGTTATGGATTTGAAAAT